>CM053170.1:45498164-45546079 GCA_012977825.3 Pteromalus puparum
AGTATCATCATCGCTGTCATATGCATCTTTCTCTGATGTGATGAGTAAAAGATTAATATGATTTAGTTTTCTGTTTGAAGTTAGGTGAAGTGGTATAACTTCTTTACTATCTAACCCGAAAATATTGACTGAAATCTCATTATTCTGCTTCTCAAATTTAGCCACTTGTTTTATAGATACTGGAAATTCGATTCCTTCCATATTTAATTCATCAGCATATTGAATATAATTACTGACTCTATCAGAATTGTTATGAAACGTATTGGAATGTAGCGCTGACAAAATTGCCCACTTAAAACATTGATTATCATTATTTTTTACATTGATACATGCTTTTTTCTTTTTAATAAAATCTGGTAAAGGTATGTATGAACCACCACTTCGCATTGGATTTAATTTGTTCATATTTATCTGTATGTTTTCGATTGATTCCAATGTCCAGCCCGAATCTCTTTCTTCAAACTCTTCAATATCACGCAGAAGAGGATTTTTAATGTTTTCAATAAACCATTGCCTGAACAAGGATGATGAATAAATTTCAGTATTTGATGTTGTGAAATGTTTAGTATCAATAACACCCTCCTTGTCGGGTTCAACACTTGATTTTTTAAACTTACATGAAAGAACTGCATTTATTTTTAGAGCATTATTACACTCTTTTAGAATACTTTTAACACGTCTAGCAAAAAGTATAGATGAATCATCTAAAAATGATGCAAGATCAATGTGTTCAATATTAGCAATTACGCTTGCACACATTCGATTTTTAAACCAATCCATTTTATGCGTGGACTCGAACTTTGCGTAAGTGCTCCACCTCTTTTTACTAAAGCATCAAGTTTTAAATGAATACACTCGATTTTTGCTGTCATGTGTAAAACCTTCTGCTTTTGCAACACTGTGAGACTTTTATTGTTTGAAACTTTTCGCAAAGTCTTCCGAGCAAGTTTATAATGTTTTTTCCAACGCTCTATCACACATCACTTTGAGGAAGCGACCTTAGAAGATTAGCTGCTTCTTCTAAAAATTTAATGTATGTTACACATTCTTCAACAAGTTTCGTCATGATTCCCTTTTTTCTTTTCAACGAGAGGAAAGAAGTGACTCGATGTGGTTGTAGCGCTCCTTATATACAGCATAATTCAAGGTCAAAATGTAATAAATTTGGTTGGGGAGGGATAGGAGGTACACCCAACGGTAAAAATAACTTTGGCGGGCTGTCTTAATATTTAAAGTTATTTTTAGGTGTATATTGAACGTTGAACCTACTCACAAGGTTATTGAAACGAAATAGTGGGGATTAATTCAAGGTTAATAAAAGTATGTCAAGATTATTACAGAGAGAGAGAGAGAGAGAGAGAGAGAGAGAGAGAGAGAGAGAGAGAGAGAGAGGACGCCTGCACGACTGCTGCCAGCCTCACACGTGCAGTAAGGATTTATTTAAGATTGATAAAAGTATGTCAAGGTTATTATAGAGACGTCTGCTAGCAGTCTCATACATTATATAGATGTACAAATTATTTAATCAAATAACAATTTTTTTCTTTTTCTAATGAAACAAATATTTCTCTCTCTTAAAAAAAGAGTTGAATGGATATTGTGAAGCCTTTTAAAACTTGATTTGTCATAATGATATAATCATTCTAGATTAATTATACGATACGCATACCGTTGATTGAAACTTTGAATTTGGGAAAGCTCCTGCCAGTGCTGGTCATAAGTTAATTGGAAATATCCAGAGCTGAGGCGTATGCGCTTTATGCGAGTGGCCACGTTCTGATATAGAGCGCATGCGCGCCGCGCGCATTCAATTGAGAGATAACACACGGCCTTCGATTCGCGTGAAAAGGGAGGGAGCTAGCGCGGCTATCATTGCGCGCGAAAAGTATACGGATGACGCGAGAGCGGTGGGGGGCCCGTGGGTGGCGCGCGTGAGAGTGGGAGGCCGCGAGTGACGCTTTGTGCTCTCAGTGAATCCTCTCGTTATACCAGTGTAAGTGCTTTTCCTATGTGTACTATTAAAGTGAATAAAAAAAGTTGTCGTTTAATACAATTACATTTTCTTTTGTTACAGATCAGCAAAATCATGGATGTATTAAATCAGGCTGGAAAAACTCTAAGTTACCTTCCAACTAAAAAGCCGCTGCCAAGTCATTGGCACTTAGCTTCCTCCTATTCTGCTAGTGGAAGATAATTACATGGGACAATCAACTCATTCTTTGATTTAAATATTCGCTACTATTCGATACTAAAAGGATAGGTTAGGAAGACACTTGTAGGGGAGGGGTATCAGGGGAGGGGGGGTTAAGGTGGATATCAAAAGGATAGAGCTCCGTGAACTCCTAAAATAACTTACATATATCGTAATACAAAATATACATGCCAAATTTTGTAGACATCCGTAGCCTGGATTCGAAAATATTGCGGTATACATACACACACACACACACACACACACACACACACACACACACACACACACACNAAAATGGATTTCTAACCTATTTTTGAGAGAGTCAAAAATTTCACTATTACAAAGCTTCCTCTAGGAGGAAGCAATAAGAGACTTGGAAGTTAATCAATCGTATTTGATTACTGATGTGAAAAAAGTTGCTACTAGATTTGGAATGAAAATTGTATTACAGTTAGACTCTTCATTTGATGTTTTTTTACCAACTTGAGTTAATGCTATACTCATTGAACAAGAAGAAACCGTTCAATACTTTTAATGAAAATACTAAAAAACAAGAAGTTCGATTAAAATATCTAGGCAATTGCCTAATTGAATTTATTTGATTCATGTATAAAAAGGGGAAAAACAGCTTAGTATAGTTACAACATTTTATAAATATGAATAAGAATATGTCATATACGTTTATAATTTTATATTATTGATCTGAATATTATAACGAGTTGCCTTGTGTGCACTCGTTACGTCCCTCTCACCTCTATATTATATGATCATAATATAATAAACATTATATCTGTAAATATTCTTGTGTATAACATTCCTTTCAGCAGCAGGTAAGTGAGAGGAGCAGACAGCCATAACACAGAGAGAGAGAGAGAGAGAGCCGCGCGTTGTGTGTATGTGCGTGTGACGCCGTCTGTGAGAGCGAGAGAGAGAGGGAGAGAGATTGCACTGTTCACGCGGTCGCGTCTCGCGCCGCGATACTTAGGAGTTTACCGCCGTACAGTACAGTCGTGCCGATACTGTCTCTTCGTCTCCGCGGCTACGCTTACTTTAAGCGAGATCCGTGCGTGCGTGCGTTCGACCTTGAGAGGACTGCTACAGCGTCCTTGACCAGGAACTTCGTGTGTCGCTGGAATCTACCTGCTGCTATTCAGCATCGCGTGTCCATTGGTTTGCCGCTTGACTTCTAGCTGCACCTACTTCTAGCCACACACGAGGCTTTGAGGCGTCCGTCCTGCTGTCCAGCGTCGGGCCCTGGTCATCCGTCCTGCTCCGCTCCTGTCCAAGCCACGAGGCATTTGTCGAGCTCCACGAAGCACATCTGTAAGTACCTGCCCGATCGCAATACTCTCTCTCTCTCTCGGCATTATTCGCTCTGCTCCGTCTCTCTTACTCCGCGCTGCATTTGTACTGATTTTTGAGTCTTTACATAAAGAGAAACTTTGCTATTACTCGGCTTGTGTCACTTTGTTCCTGACTCTGTCCATTCCCATGCGATTCACTCTTAATTTATCTCGCGAACTAGCTACGTAGCCAAATCACTCCCACCCGAGCAGTCCACCGCGCGGCTCACGGGGCACAGGAGGAACTTTTACGTAACGTGAAACTGACCTAAGCGGCCGGCTCTCGTAACCCTTCCAAGAAGCCTAGCAACAGAAGTGCCTACAAATACTTCTTCTCTCCGCCTATGTTCATCGTCGATCAGGTGGATGCGCCACTGAATGTTTATCAATGAACGGATGCAGGACCGCCCGTCTTCTATTGATTCACCCGCGCTCTAAAACGAGACCCAACCCGCCCGCTTATAATCATATATATAATATACTATATGTATAGTATTATACAGTTACCCCTAAATTGCTAATTATTTGCTATCTACCTTCATCTTCCATTCACATTCATTCCAGTCGAAACTCAGTATTATATAAAAAGTGTTATTATCTTATAATTGTATTATGATTGTATAATAATTGTGAGAAGACAAAGTGACCGATCCGCATTCAGTAGTAATTTATAAAAAGTGTAAGATAAGAACACCGATCCATTCACTGAAACTTAATTTTATATTATAATAAGGTGTTATTGTGTAATAATATATTAAATACATAAAAAACGCTGCCAATTCTTTGGCACGTAGCTTCTTCAACCTTATGTATCGCTTTAAATATCTATAATGTTTTACTCCATGTATATTCTATAAGTTTTTATGAGTTCTCGTTTGATGTAAAATTATTCGAAATAATATATTACATATCAAATGCGTAACTCGGAAAATATGTTTTTAACGATTTAAATAAAACAACAGAAAAAAACTAGCCAAGGTATAGATTAGAAATCCATCAATAGAAGCTAAGATCTAAGCGATGCAGTTTCAGTTAATAGAGTATACAATAACAGGGTGGGAAAACGAAATTTTGAAGTTCTTCATATATTCTTGAAAAACATTCTGCTTACATAAACGCTCCAAAGAACAGGATTAAAGTGCCTATACATAGGTATGGAATCCCGCCGACAGCATCACATCATTATTTTTAACGAATTATAAAACACAAACAGCAAAAAACGAGTCCTAAGATAGATTAAAATACATTAATGGAAACTGAGATGAAGCGATACAGGTTTTCAGTTACAATAGAGTATACCAGGGTAAGAAACACAAATTTTGAAGCTTAATATCCTTAAAACTAACTGGTATCATAAACAACCAAAGCAGAGATAAGCGATGCTATAATAATGTAACACTAAACCAAAATTTTAATTGATTATTGCTTTTACTCAGTTCATCCGAATACGTAGAAAACGACTCATAGTATACCAGGGGAAAAAACAGAAATTTGAAGCTCAATATCTTGAAACTAACTCGTTTTATATAAATCCAAAAGGAAGGGTATCATTGTGGCTATATAATGCTAACATAAATTCCACAAATTTAATTAATTATATTGCTTTTAGTCCGTATCGCGTACGTAGAAAACCGATTTTCAGGTTTTTTGATTTTTCTCGAGCGATCTGCCCACATGAAATGACTAAAATTTAGGTGGTATAATAGTTCTAATTACCCGATTCATAATATATGTTTTTTTTATGAAAATTGATTCGCTATTTAGTTTTTGAGTTATAACGATTTAAAAAAATTGCACTGTATGATGTATAATAAAAGAACGACGAACGATAACATAAATTTTTCACGGTAAAAACATAGGCAATTTTATTCTCTTTCAGGTACATATTAAGCAATTTACGTTTATTAACTTTTCCGATAACCTTATTGGCAAAAACTGAAATCTCAAAACTAAAAAATCACGGACATTTTCTAAAAACACCATTTTTCGACTAAAAATTCATCAAAACACACTTCCCACATGTTTTTACACAAACTCCAAAAATTACTATTACAAGGCTTCCTTAGGAAGGAAGCAAAATCTAATTGTACAAATAATAATTGTTAAAAAAGCAGTGTGGTTATATAAAAAAGGGAGAAAACAAAGTTACTATATATAATACATCTGACATAATTCAACCTATCAGTAATAATTAAAAAAAAAAATAACTGTATAAACATTGATCAACAGTCTTTTTGAGGCCGTGGGCTGCCGGTATTGCAGGGAACCGCGGGACGCTGGATGCCATCATCGATCATGGATTTTTTTTCGTGGGCTGCCGGTTGCAGGCGCGGGACGCCATCATCGACCCCCCAGCCGGTATTGCAGGGAACCGCTGGACGCGGGATGCCATCGTCGATCCCCCAGTCGGTATTGCAGGGAACCGCGGGACGCGGGATGCCATCATCGATCATCGATTTTTTTTCGTGGGCTGCCGGTATTGCAGGCGCGGGACGCCATCAGCGATCCTCCAGCCGGTATTGCAGGCGCGCGGGATGCCAGCATCGATCCCCCGGTTGATATTGCAGGGAACCGCTGGACGCGGGATGCCACGAGGAGGGGGGCTGACAAGGCAGAACTGCCTTATCGACCGATAGTTATCGGGGTCGGTAAGGTTGGAATCGAAACTCTGATGGTAACTTGACGTAGAATCCCCTTTGCCCCTACTACTGTTATAACTGACTTGTTTGCAATTTAAACCCTGAAATGTGAAAACCCAAGATGTGATCCGCACTCCGACTACTTTTGTACGGTGAAGATATCTTTTATTCCACACTCGACAGAAATGGCCACTTTTTATCCCTGAAATGCGGGGCAAAAGTAGCACATTTTTCCCGCAAATCAGATTAGCGGGAAATATAAAGTAAAATAAGCGGGAAAAGAGTTGAACAAAAATTTTTGAAATTTGAACCCGCTTTTCAGGCTCAAATAGTGGCCTTTCGGCCGAAAGTGGAATAAAATACTATATGCAACACAGGGCGAAAGTAGATTTTTTCTCGGGTGATTACTGCCCACCCGCGGGAAAAATCTGCTACTTACGCCCCTTGTTGCATAATGTACTATTTATAGTGCAAAAGTACCTATATAAGAGCCAGAATGGCAGAGGCCTTTGTTTTTTGTTTTCATTGGATACATAGTAGTGAAAAACTCTCAGAAATGATTTAAATGACTAATAATAGCTGGGTCAAAGGACGTATACATCCGGATCATTCATAAAAATATTACATTGTCATAGCTATTATTAGTCATTTAAATCATTTCTGAGAGTTTTTCACTACTACGTATCCCATGAAAACAAAAAACAAAGGTCTCTGCCATTCTGGCTCTTGTATAGGTACTTTTGCACTATAAAAAGTATCTTTTCACCGTACAAAAGTAGTCGGAGTGCGGATCACATCTTGGGTTTTCATATTTCAAGGTTTAAATTGCAAACAAGTCAGTTATAACATATATATATAGGGCTATAAGGGAACTTTTATGAAAAAGTTGAGAAAATTTTACAAAAAAAAACATTCAGTGTGTTTTTAGTGAAAGATGTGTTGTTTAAGAGCTATAAATCATTGAAAATAGGCAAAAAATGCAAAAAATGCTTAAATAACCAACTTTGAACCCTGATAACTCGAAGAGAATTGATCGAATCGATCTTAAAAATTTACAGCTGACATCATAGTGACCTCTAGAACATATCCGCCAAGTTTGGGCAAACATTTTTTTTGTCGCGCACGATTTGTCAGAGAACCACCCATATATATATATATATATATATCTTCCTATATTATATAGTCATTTTGGCAAGACTCCCCCCACCAACCCCCCACCAACCCCCCACCTACCTATTCTTCACCAAATAACGCACAGACGTTAGGTCAGGAAAAAGTGCAAAATTATTATTAGAAATAGAAAATTAACTATGTACTATTATAGACAGTTTTCCACACCACCCAAGGGGTACTGTCAGAAGCATATTATATTTTAGTTATATATAATACAACATACTTCAGGCACGTTGATTTTTTTTTGTTTTTTTTTTATTTTATTGTATAAAAATTGCCGATAATTTCATATAATTTCATGACATGATGAAATTATACAAAATTATGGTTATTGTTAAAAATGAATTATGTTCTAAATATAATGCATTCAAAAAGGAAATATTTAATTGTAAAGATAATATATTAAAAAATAATATTTTTCAATCTATTCAAAAAGGAAATTAATTAATACTGATCATTTTTATCAATTAAAATTTGTATACAATAATCTAAAAAAAAACCGTGGAATCATCGCCTGGAGCCCTATAACCACGGGAGTCTTAGATACCAATCCTCCTCCCCTAAGACTCCACCTCATACCATCCTCCGTCCTACAGCATCACTTTTACTTTGAAAAAGTTTTTTGAAAAAAAAAATTTGTAAGCGTACACATGTTTATATAATTAAACACCTGTTCAAAAATATGATTTTTGAACAAGGTACAATTTAAATTACAACATTTTTCATGTAAAAGTGTACAAATAATCATTAACTATTTTTAAATTAACTAAGTATTATTACATCATGTCCTGTAATAATACAAAATTAACTTACTATATTTGCTAATGATTGTTTGTGTGCCTGTTCTGTACTGTTTTTGTGTTGTATTGTGTATGAAAAAGGTTTCTAAAAAACGGTTTTCGAATGATATTTAGGAATTTTATTTTTTTATTGAAAAATAATATTTGAGAAAATGACGAATATTAATTTTGTTCTGTAAGTTGAATCTTCGATAATATTTGTTATTTAGATAATTGTGAATTTACATAAATAATTTGTGAAATAATATTTTTACTTTCATTAATCATACGATTAATTTTGATTGATATGATTTAGAATGTTAGCTATATTAATAATATATTCAACATAAGCTGCACTATCATTTTTCAAGTTATCTGGAAGAAGATCATGTGTTCTACTACGACATTTTAAAATCGATTGAATAGTCAATGTAGTTTCAGTTGGAATTTGGTCTAAACTTGTAAATTTTGAGGTTATTTGTACTTCGTCACGAGATATTTCAAAAAATTGAATTTGTAAATGTAATCTTTTTAATCGATCTTCGTCATATTCTCTTACCAAATCATTTAAATAACGTTCATAATTTACTTGTTCTAATTCATGTTGTTCAATTTGATTATTTAATGCTTGCAAAAAGTTTCCATGGGCTTCGTTTTCTATTGGAACTAAAGAATTTCGAGTTGGATCCCATTCCATTTTTAATTATTTGTAGATATAGCTATAATATAAATAGAACAAGGATATTTTTTTTATTAAATTTAAAAATATATATATGCTCTAATCGAAAATTTCATTCCACACTATATTTTCTATTTCTGAATTGTTTTCACTTTCATTTTGAATAAACAATCGATTAGGATCTTTGCATCTAGATAATGATACATACAATTGTCCATGAGAAAATAACGGTTTTTTTAAGTATATTCCTACATTATCGAAACTTTGTCCTTGAGATTTATTAATAGTCATAGCAAACGCTAAGACTAAAGGAAATTGTTTTCTGTATAAAATAATTGGCAATGAAGATAAATTTCCAGTATTTAAAGTAATTCTAGGTATGAAAACTTTATTTCCGATTTTTTCCCCAGTTATAATTTCAGCTTCAATGTTGTACTTAAATAGTTTGGTAATTTTTAATCGCGTGCCATTACACAAACCGTCTGTTATACTCAAGTTTCTTATTAACATAATAATAGCCCCAATTTTTAAATGAAGTTCATGAGGTGGCAATCCTTCGCGAATGCTATTTAATATTTCGACAGGAAAATTTATGTAAATGTTATCGTCAGATTTATCAACACCTTGATAGGTTGCAGTATCAACACTGTAATACGTTTTTACCTCTCCTTCCATTTGATTTAAGATTTTATTATTCAAAAAATAAGTATATTCATTGTGAGAAGTGAGTATTACGCTATTAAGTGAAAAATTTATGCTGTGACCAAAGATTTTTGTACATATATCATTTGTTTTCCATTTTTCGGGAATACTAAATTTTTTTATCTTTCCTTCTCCTACTTCTAATAATAATTTTGAAAATGTTCTATCAAGTGAACGCATATTTATGTTTAATTTTAAAATATGGAAGTGTAACCAAAGGTATGACGCTTTTATAGTTTCTGCTATTATAATAGTTCTACTACTATTTTTTACAACGGGTAGAATTTGCCGAAAGTCTCCTCCCAAAACTATTAATTTATTTCCAAAAGGAATGTTGGTATCACATAGATCACGTAAAGTTAAATCAACTATTTCTAGAGCTTTTTTAGGAATCATAGAAGCTTCATCCCAAATAATCAAATCTGCTTCTCGTAACTTTTCTTTGTCAGATTCAAACTTCAAAAATGCAATTTTTAAATTTGTTAAATCTAAAGGTAAACGAAAAGTTCTATGACTTCATATATAATATTATTGAATTCACAATTATCTAAATAACAAATATTATCGAAGATTCAACTTACAGAACAAAATTAATAAATACATTTTTGTATAGTTTTTAGTGTCTAGGTGTGAAAATCATTCGAGGGTGGTGTCTAGGTGTACAGAGTGACTGGTGACAAGGGCTAGGTGGTGCGCTACATGGTTTTTTGTGTCTGGATAAATAAATCATATGAGAGAGGTGTACAAGGTGGCTGATAACGAAGTCTAGGTAGTTCGCACCGTGATTTTTAGTATCTAAGTGTAAAAATCATTCAAACGCAGTGTCTTAGTGTCACAGAAACTGAAATGGGGGGTTGGCGAGCGGAGCGAGCAGGGGGGCGAAGCCCCACTAGTATATATATATATATATATATATATATATAGTAAGAACTGTAGTACTCTTAATCGCAAAAGCGGATCTACGAACAATCGGCTGCTCTGGGTTGACTCTAAGTTCGGAGCTTTTCCGTACTCAAGTGCGAATTACATTCTTGAATTTGATTGCTTTGTCTCTTTCATATGATATCTGGAGCGATTTCTACCAAGTACGTAACAGGGATTAGTTCTCAGACTAATTTACCTCTTGTCCACTCTACTTTTCTCCCTCGACAATTTGTCACCATAACAGCGTCTCCCAAACAAAATTTAATCATGCGTGATTCCTTGTTATCACGTTCTTGTCTTGTTTGAGTTACATGTATGATATCTATAGTATCGTGTGGTCTCAATAGAGAAAATCACATTCGTATTTCTCGTCCTAGAAATAGTTTTGCAGGAGTTTGATTGCTCAAACTGTGAGGAATTGAGCGGTAATATAATAATAATTGGGCATTTGCACCCAACAAATCAAGTCCATCCTTTATTATACAATTCATTTTACTTTCGAATGTATGGACTAAATTTTAAGCAGCCCTGTTTTACGCTAAGTGATGCGGCGATGATGTGCTGTGCCTAATATATCCTTTCTCATTAATTCTCAAAACATCTGGCCTTTGAATGTTTGAAATTATCAGTAACCACATGTAATGGATAGTCATACCGAGCGAAAATATAATGTGTGTATATAATTAATAAAATAATTTTACACTGCCTATGGTGTTAAGGGGGTGTCGGAGCCATGCTAATTGGTTCAAGTGTTACTCAACCTCAAAAATTGTACAGATCATAAATAATACATCATTATACTTGTTTAGAGCATGAAGAAGCAGTGTTCCGCGGTCGCTATTATAATTATCCAAGTAAGCTAAGTCTTATTTTTGTGTAGTTATGCGCAGTTTTTGCAAATAGCAAAAAGTACGACGCGAAGTAAAGACGGCGATATCAATAAGATGACCATTACATACATATTATTGATTAAAATAAAATTTTGCACTGATTGAATCAACAAAAACTCGTGTGTTCCGCGATAACTTACATAATAACAAATCATCAATTTGAGTTTTGATGGTATGAAGAATATTGGAAGCAAACAATGTAAACTATGACTCGAGGTGGAGGTCACATTTAGTCACGTTGGCTCCGACATCCCCTTTAGGGAATTTTCACGGGATTTTTGGAACGAAGTTCCTTATCGCGCGTTCGGCGCATGGGGGCTAGGCGGAAAAAAATGACCTAGTTCAAAAACCGACACTAAAACCGACACTTTTTGGCTATAGTGCGCGTTTGCTATAGTTCGCGCGCGCTCTCTCTCTCTCTCTCCAAGCGTATGCGCGCGCGCTTGCTATAGTTCGCGCGCTCTCTCTCTCTCTCTCTCTCCAAGCGTATGCGCGCGCTCTCTCTCTCTCTCTCTCTCTCTCAGCGCTCGGGGTGGGGGCAGGCCGCAGCGCTCGCTCTCTCTCTCCCACTGTACGACTATACTGTGTCTCTCTCTCTCTCTCTCTCTCTCTCTCTCTCTCCTATTCGCTCGGAGAGGGGGCATACGGCGTCAGTAAGTATAGCGTACAGCTATACTATGCCTCTCTCCAGATACTTCTCTGTCTCTCTCTATCTGCAAGCCGTGCAGCACTTGCTTTCTCTCTTTCAAACTGTAAACAGTGCAGCGCGAGCGTCGGCTGTATTTCTCTCTGTGTGTATCACGTTGTTATTTGTTCTTACTGTTTTCTTATTAATAAACAATGAATTGTGAAAGTGATTCATTTCATTTTGGCTGGCGATTTTAACATCAACTTTTCAGATGAAAAGTCAAAACCATTATTACAATTTCTTTTGGATGAATTTGATTTAAAAATTAATAATGAACCAGCAGAATCTACAACAAGATACAATACCACTATCGATGCAGTATTTTCGAGAAACTTAGATAAAATTCAATCACAAACATACATATCCTATTTCAGTTACCATAAACCAATCATTACTACGATTGACTGTACTGATTAACTATATCATTAATATATATTTGTATAATAATTATTAATAAAAAATGATTTTTTTATTACTTTCAACACATTTGTACAATTTTATGACCATTCTTTCATATATTTCATTTTTCATTTAATTATTCTTACACGTTCTTAATTTATTTAATTGTGCCTCTTATTTAATACGCAGTATATAGCGAGAGGAACTTCGTTCCAACCGGCTGTCCCACGACAGCTCACACGTTTTTTTTTNTAGAATTTTTCTTTGTTTATAAACGAGGTAAACATGCTTGTGTGATTCCTACTAAATCGTGATATAATCTAGACCACCATACAAAGCTTCTGGCTAACGATTTCATTTTGTTTAGCCCAAAATGACTGAAATGTAAATCTTTTAGTACCAATTTTTGTAATTTTTGGGGGATCACTATTTGATGACCCCATAAAACACAGTTATTTTTTATTGATATTGCCTTCCTTTTTTGCCAAAAAGTTTTTAACTCTTCATTATCCGGTTTCGTCTCTGGTCATCCATCATTACAAGAAAATAATCATTTTACATAATACTTTATCTTCACACGTATACTTTTAAATCGTTTTCCAGTTTAAAGTTGCGAAGTGATAACTTTTTATTAGATTTAAGAAAACCATAGGAATGTCTTCTCATATTAGAAATTTACCGCCAATATTTGTATGTGTCTCTACCGGTAGTCTATTTAACCAATCAGCATAATTTTCCGTACCCTTGATTTGTTAAATTTTATATCTAGAAGCCGATAAAAAGGCTGACCATCTTTGCAATCGAGCCGCGGCTACTGTGGGTATTGATTTTTTAGGGCCAAAGATACGACTGATGGCAGTATTATCCGTTTTCAAAGTAAACTTAACTTCAAATAAGAAATTGTAAAAAGTTTTGACTCCGAGAATTATTGCAAGACCTTCTCGATCTAACTACGAATAATTTCGTTGACATTTAATGTGCGACCAGCATATTGCACTAGACGGTCTGTATTATCTGCGAAACCGTGTGCAAATACAGCTGAGATACCACATGGTGTCCAGGACAAACCAAAATACATTGCAGCTGTCGGAGTCAGCTACATACTTACAGATTTCTTTCTGTCTGTGTCTAAATACAGATCCAATTAGATACAAACATTTGGCCAGATAAAAGTAGATGATATAAATAATAACTTAAAGAAAGATTAAGGGCGATATTGAACGCTTTGGGCAAAAATAAAGTTAAAATATAAAAAAAAATTGAAACCGCTGCCAATTCATTGCTTCCTCAAACGAAATGTATTGTTCCAATAAATAAAATATATTTTTAAAATACAGTATGTGAATGCTATTTAAAATATTTCCAAGTTTAATTAGTTTGCTGTAGAAGCAATTTTCTTATTGCAAAATATATAATAATTAGAAAGATCCGATCAAAATCTCTAAAATAGCGAAGTTGCAGAATCAATCGTTTAACTTTAAAGATATATATATATATATATATATATATATACTAGTGGGGCTTCGCCCCCCTGCTCGCTTCGCTCGCCAACCCCCCATTTTAGTTCTTGTGTAATTTTTTTTTCAAATTTAATTTCTATGATCTGATAATTATGTTTTGTTAGTTAAGAATGAAAATAGATTAATGATAACAATTAACAGTTGATAACGATTTAAAGTAAATTATATTGAATATAACTATACCTGAGCTTGGCTACACATAAGTTATTATTCAAAATTTTTTATCTGTATGGACATGTATGTATGGACATCGCCTGCCCCCGCGCAACCCGACAGACTCTCAAGTTCAACGCATACAAATACTTCCGCAATGTATATATACACACTCACTCCGCTCGCCAACCCCCATTTCAGTTTCTATAATAATTACCCGTTATTACGTTATTATTTACGTTAGTGGGAAAAAAAAATATTACAAAAGTTTACAAAAGTATAAAATATATTTATAAATCAAATAAATATATTTATAAAAGATATGATAAACATTATTAAGAGTACTTTACTTATGAATACGTATGTGCCTATTGTAGTTGCTTTGTTTATTAAATGATTTTGAGCATATTTCGCAAATATGTTTTTTCATATGAATGAATGCGCTGATGCGTCATTAAGTATTCTTTTTTTTTTAAATTCTTTCTTACAAATGTCACATTTGTAGTCACCATACTTTTGTATGTACTTTCAAATGGGATTTTAAATTAGAATTTCTTGAATACTTTTTGTTACATACATCACAAATATATTCTTTTTCTTGGTTATGAATACTTATAATGTGTGATTTCACTTGTGATTTTCTGACAAATGCACCTGTTACAAATATCGCAAAGTATTTTTTACATTTTCATGCGATTTCAAATGAACGTTGAGGTTTCCCTTTTGAGTAAACTCTTTTTGGCAAAAATTGGCAGATAAACTCTTTCTTTTTCGAATGAATAGCAGAGTGAATAAGAAGCTGACTTTTTTTTGTGAATATCCTATCGCAAGATAAGATAAAAAAACGCTCCTGTCTATTTACCTCATAGGTGGTGTGGAAAAAATTAGAAAATAAAATTTAAGTTATACTCTATATAGTTTATCTCTACTGTTATATATAATTTTGATACTGATGTGCTATGAGCTTGTTATGAGGCTTGGAAAAGTTTCTACAAAGGATGTAGGATCTTCCCGAGGCTAAAGACATTATTTTATGCAAAAAGTATTGTATTGCTCGAGTCGTTCGGTTGGTAGAGTCGGAGGAAAGTAACCTTTATACATCATCTTAATATAGTGCTAGCTAAATAAGTCCTAAAATATATTTTTAGAAAATCGAAATAATTATACGCGTTCGCGAAGTGCACGACTAAAATGTCGTTAAAGATGATTCAAAAAGTGTGTCATAAATTGATCCGATTTTATCCGATGTACTATTACAATTGTTGTTAGTAAATATTTGTTGGGCTAATAAAAAACTTTAAATAAAAAAAATTGTACTAACAATTAATAAATTTTAGGAAAAGCTGCTAATAGGAGGTGCGGGGGGGAGTATCTCCAAAACAACTATATAATATAGGTAGATATATAAATCGTAAGAAGGTGAGCATAAGCGAGGAATAAATATAAAACCAAAACTCTCAAATTCGCTATTTCACGCGTCATGACAATAACATAAAATAAATATTGACGAGTAGCGCACGAACTGCTATGGAGAAATGTGTAGCAATGAAAATAATAATTTAAAAAAAAAGTGAATTAAAGTATTTTGCATTGTCTTACTCAAGCTGTCGCCACAGTGGGCAGAAAAAAACATTTTTGGACAAAAATCGCTTGACAACGCAATTTTCACTTGATCTCGATAATTTTATTTTTAATGTTAAGAACACTATGAAGTATATTATGTAACTGCGGAAAATACGGTTACCTAAGCCAAATCCAAAGGGCGTGTACCCCAACCCCATTCAAAATTTGTCTCACGTTAAACGCAACAAGTAATTCCATTATAATCGTCAAAAAACACTTAATATGAGAAAGCATATACTTAAAAACTACAAAACTCATAAAATAATATACTCCCAAGACCCCAAGACCATAATCCATAATTGACCCACACAAAACTCCATTAACCCACTTACTTAGTATCCAGAAATCTCCGTACTTCAAAATCCATGATTAAAATCATTATACTCAATATACTTGAACCCCAACACCCTTGAATATATAAATATAAATATATATGTGGGTGGTTCTCTGACAAATCGTGCGCGACAAAAAAAAATGTTTAACACTTTGTAAAACATCACTGTGGCTTTCAAACTAAACAACTTGAGTGACATTTCTTAAATGACGTTTGCATTAGATTTTACCATTCAGGTATCTCTTTTTTATGTAAAAATGTCAAAAGATTGTCAATTAGTAAGCATGCTCATCTGGGTCAAAACAGCGCATAACACAATTGATTATTCAGATTTACCACTTTATCAACGCTTACTTTGTTTTTTTTCTCATTCATTACAAGCAAACAATTAAGTCCGTTTTAGTTTATATAATGTTTCGGGATGAGAAAAAATTTTCAAAACTAATTTATAACATTAAAAAAGCTATGGCAAGAGTCTCAACACGAAGATCTTTAACATAAGGTCATTTTTATTATTGTTTTGTCAGTCAAAAATTAGACTGATAAAACATTTGTGGTGTCGTCGATCTTGTTGCTAGGAGTCCGCTATGCGCGAATCTCGGCGTTCGTGCTCGGTCTCAACAATATGTACATAAATACAATTTTTGAAAACCTACGTTTCTGACTTCTTAAAACCTCTTTTTTATTAGAAAGTAATAATGAGAAAAAAAAGACTCACGAGCAACCTGCTTAGTGAATAGCAAAGAAATTCTCTTAAATCCAGAAAATTTGTAACCTGGAAAAGGAGTTATTGTCCATCATTGATTCAAATTTTTCAACATTGGATAACAAATATATCTGAAAAGGGACATTATCTTTAAAATCAATATTTTTTAATAAAGCTGCTACACTCAATTTTAATATTTATTCGACTTATGTTGTAGATGTTTCAAAATAATAACTCTTTAATTTCGTAAACATATGTACAATTTTAGGTACTTGGGGTTCTCATTCCCGGCCTATTTCAAAAGCATCATCGAACAGCACTACAACAGCGACTTTTAAGTTAAGCTCTCAAAGTTATCAAGCAACAGATTTGGTGAAAAAGTCTGTTGCCATTCGATCAGAAAATAATAGAATAAAAAGTAGGAGTAGTAGTGTTGATCGCAGGAAAAGTACGACCATTACATCAGATGAAGCAACCAGTCCTTCAAAGAAAAGTGCCATTTTGGATGCATTCCGACCAAGAAGCAAATCTGATGCTGGCAAATCAAAAAAGCCGAGTATTATAACAAACATGAAAAACGCTGTACAGGTACATAATGCATTATTACTTAATACTTATTAGAATATTATACGACTAGGGTATAAAATAGGCTGTGTATTCCCTGCTCGTAAGTTGTTGTCGCCTGAATGTTGTCGCAAGGATACGATTTTTCAACATATTAACCGTAAAGTTAATACCCTATCGCCGCTTAGAAGGGAAAAAAGAACTACATGTTTATTACCTAACCTCACTCTTGCCCGACACGCTGCTTGTACCCGAGCCGAAGGCGAGGATACGTGCACGTGGCGGTAGAAACTAAAGTGGAGGTAGGAATTAATTGTAACTCTTTTTTTCAGCTTAGCAACAATGAAGCACAAAAGTAATTTGCTTATTATCGAACATTAGCGTTTCCACAAAAAATAGTCTACAATTTTCGACACAGTGTGCGTAAAATGCACTTTCACGTGTGCATTTAATCGCATTTCCGCAGTCCGATTTAAAATTTCTATAATAGAGGATCATGATTGTAGTGGGAAATAAACAAATAAAAGCATTTACTTATACTTCGCGTATATACTTCACGTCAGAGATGCTTACGTACGAGGAGTCAGCATTGTAAAATAATGCAGACGTTCGGCAGCTTCTCGAACAGGGATTGTCTAAACTATTCACGACTGCGGACGCAAACTTACGTTTTAGATACAAATAGTGTCAACTTGATTGTATACGAAAAATGAACCACTGTTACAAACATTTGCATCCGATACAGAGCTGATATTATTCACACAATAACACACTATAACGCTGCAAATCCTGCATAGGAAAATAGTATTTCCGTTCGCAGGTCCGGATTAACAACAGAGATAACAAGAACATATAAATACTGGTTAGTTATTGCTTTATTTTACAGCAATAACCTCCAGCCATACTACATACAATACCGCGTCATTCATACGTAGGGATAGTATAAATCCATGTCGGACTTCCAGACCCAGATCATACCATCCTTCTTATTCACACTTAACCTAGGTTGGGTTACGGGAGGCCCTAGACTCTCTTCGCCCCAACTCTGATAACAATATATAAAATTAGTATTTGCATATAAAAATTAACAATGACATATAATCCATTTGATAGTTGTATATAAAAAATAAGTTATTTGTTGATATTTTCTAGAGTGTTCGTAGATGATTCTATATTGTTGTCTTTTGTACTAGTAATGCTAAGGTGACATTATATAGCACATTAAATAAGATTATATTGCACGATTCTAAGATTCTATATTTTTGTATTGTAAATTTATTTTTGTATTGTAAATATTTTGTATTGTATTATAATAGCAGCGAAAATAGAAACTAAGATTTCCGATTAATGGCATATCTTTTATGACAGGCTATGGCGTGAATCTCGATTTACCGCACGCTCGTGCAAAAATGAACTTGCTAAAACTGGGTTTACGCTCGTTGTTTCACAGAATATTGTATTATACTAAGGGGATGATGAAAGTACTTTACCGTACAAGCCTTTTTTGTATCCTATACATCATTTCTTATAACAGCACGACTTTTATATTTTTCATTGTCGGCATTTTTTTCCTGTGCAAACCACATATCTTAAATTTATTCACAAAATAAAAATCAATATTGAAGATAAAAATTGCAAATGCACATGTACATCATTAATATACTTAAGGAGGTTCACCGGAAAAAAATTTGGCTTTTCGGAATCTAATTGTTCACAAAAATTTTGTAAAAAATTAGATCTAATGCCGCACAAATAGGTTACGCTACACAATATCGATACGGTAACTCTAATTTCACAAGGAACAAAATGAGCCGCGGTGCATTGCAATTGAATGAAAAAACCGCTGCCAAGTCCTTGGCTCTTAGCTTCCTCCTATTCCGCTTTTTATCATTATTATGACATGCCGTGGCGTAAACCTCGATTTACCGCACGCTCGTGCAAAAATGCACTCGCTAAATCTCGGTTTACGCACGTTGTGTCATAAAATATCGTACGATACTAGGGGGATAAAGGGATTTCACCCTCGTGGGGACTTATCACCCTTGCTTCGCTCGGGCGATAACGTCCCCACGAGGGTGAAACTACTTTACCGCACTAGTATCGTAATATACTATTCTAAACGTAATCTTTTTTTTTTATAAGTGCGATCAAGATATAGTGCAGTGTGGCGTACGCTTTTCGTACACCAAGTACTAGCCTCAAATTATTCGTTATTTGACAGACGTAAATGCGTGTGCCAAAAAAAATCGAAAAATGGCCATAAAATGGTCAGAATCATACAACTTTTCTTCTCGAATTCAGAATCAGGAAACATATATGGGTAATTCTGCCGTAACTGGCTCATTCTGCGCGCCTGCTTCCCAGGCGTTTACACATTTGAAAAAGAATCACACAAGCGGTTTTATGTATGTCTGGCATAACTAACTATATTTACCAATAGTTAAAACCAAGTATGCAGGCTTATATTTAAAACTACGCAATATAATAGGCCTCACATGTCAGTTCCGTAACCTGTCTCCAACACGGATTTCAATCTAAAAGGTCGATGCAGATAAAAGTACGACATGTAAAAAAACCGCTGCCAAGTCATTGGCATTTAGCTTCCTCCGATTCTGCTAGTGGAAGATAATAACATGGGACAATCAACTCATTCTTTGATTTAAATATTGGCTACTATTCGATACTAAAAGGAGGGTCAGCCAGGGGAGAGATCCACCAGACGTTAGAATAGCTCCTGGGAGAGAGGTCTCACCGGAGATCCGCTCGGGACTGAAGCCCCGAGCTCTCTTAAGACGAGAGAGCGCGGGCGTCGGAGAAGGGGGAAAATATTCCAACCTTGTGGGTAGCAGTCTTTTAGGTACACTATTGTTGAATATATTGTATAAATCATGTCATAATGAAAAGCAAAAATAATTTTTCAAAAATCGAAAAATGGCCATGAAATGGTCATAAAATAGTCCAAATCTTAAAAGAAAATTTACTCGAATTCAGAATCAGAAAACATATATGCACGTCCAATCTTATTACGATCGATCACGTAGTTCCAGAATTATAACAGTATACGTACGCACGCATGCAGCGACGCCCAGCACGGGACCAACACACCACACAGAAAAACCATCTGCACGCACACATCATTCAAAAAACCATGAAACCTCCAAATATCTAAGCTTGTGAAATTATCAATTATATGGTTTAAGACATAAAATAATAATGTCAGACTCACAACAGAGTTATACAGGGTGACAACGAAGATTTGCAACCTTAATATCTTTTTAAACTAAAAGGATTCAAAGCTCACAAAGAACCTAAGCCGAAGTGAATAAGCAAGATCAATTTTTCCTATCAAACCAATTCAAACTTTCTAGTCCGTATCGTACACATAAACAACCATCTTTGTAGTTTGACTTTTTATCTCTACAAACACTAGTCGCCAAGTGCGTAAAATTCTACAACTAGTAGATATCGTTGTGGTTTATGTATGTCTTCAAACATTTAACTATTTATTTTTGAGGTTATAATAGTTTATCGAAAATTACCTTGAGTATCATGAACAATGAACCAATCATCAATTACGAAAATCTGTGGGAAAAGTAGACCAAATTTATGCTGTAGAATACACTATTTTTAAATATATTGTATAAATCAATCTATAAAAGCACGAAATAGTTTTCAAAAATAGAAAATGGCCTATGAAAGGGTCACAAAATGTTGGTCAGAATCATAAAGCAAAAAATGACCAGCAAATTCAGATTAGACAAGATATATGCATCGCAAGCGTTTGTACTATAGCATCCGACGCATGGTCTCCAAAACAACTCTAGTGGCGGTAACACACATCACCACACAACCACACACACACACCACACCACCACACACCACCGACAAGCACCAGCCACACACACACACACAGCCATCCGCACGGACAATTTCTAAAAACGTATGATTCGTACTCCAAACACCTCCAAATGCGTTTCCACGAAGCATTAGCAAAACTGAAAATTTTACTATTGCATAGCTTCCTCTAGAGGAGGAAGCAAAAATCCATCATATATAGTATGAACTATAGACCTATTACAATATATTTTTCATGGTTTTGAGATTAAAATTAATTGTTTAATATTAAAGCTGGGTGCTTACTCTTTGACGCCCGTCTTTGCATTAAAAAGGTACTCTCTACATTACCTTATGTTAAAAGCGTTCTAGTGTGTCATATCGCCGCCTATCGGTAGAATTTCAAACTATATACTACTATTTATGAAATCCAACCGTAGCATGGTTCCAAAATTCAAAATTGTGGAAGTGAGAGCTGATTTTTCATCAGAAATTTCGAAAAAAAGCACAACCTGTCAGTTCCGTAACGCTAGTAAACTACTACTTAGCAACAATGTATTTAAACATATAGGGCGTTTTTCTCGAGTAAATAGTAAGTATTTTCGAATATATGTGCAAAGAATTGTTTATAATAATTACGCTAGGCTATGCGAGCTGATAAACGCCTAAATGTCAATTCCGTAACCGTCAGTTCCGTAACACATAATACAGTAAGTATCATTAATACATTAATAATGTCCTAATCATTGCTTTTTTAGTAGTTAAATGGACAAGGAAACGTCTAATAAGAGTCTAATTTTTTTTAAATAATTCGTCATTTAACGATATTGCGATCTTCGTGAATAAGCGAACAGGCTGTCAAATATTGAGTGAATATACATATACATATAGATAGATAGATAGATAGATATATCTTAGATGATTTAATTTTTTTTTTACCAAGTTAAATTAAAATTTACTGGAGTTTTAGTAGCGCGAATTACAAAAATGTCAGTTCCGTAACCTAGTCAAATATGGATTCTTCATATAACTTTTTATAAAAGTAATATGTTGTGGTTTAGCTTTAGGGACTTGTTTTGTATGTAATTCCAGTTAGAATAACCGTCCAGCAAGTTAAAAATAGTCGATTTTAGTATAGAACATTTGTGTGCCCGTTATGAGCCAGTTACGGCAGAATCACCCATATACATGTCAAATTTTATTAAAAGCGGCCACGCAGTTCCAGAATTAAGACGGTATACGTGCATACACACACAGCCATTCATACAAACATTTTCTAAAAACACGGAATTTAAACTCCAAACATCTCAACACATGTTTCTATGAAGTATTAGCAAAACTGAAAATTTTACTATTACAAAGAAACAATTATTTTTGGTTATACAGGGTATACAGGGTGAGACAACAAAATTCGATCCTCAATATCTTTTAAAATAATCGGTTTCATAAACACGTCATCCAACATGGCGTCAGGATAATAAGCGTTCCGCATTTTTTGCATGTCACACTGAAGAAAAAGTGGAAACAGCAGTGCGCATCATCTATGATGATGAGGCTTTTTAGATCAACTGTCTCAACCAGATATCGGACAATTACAAACACTTGGGAAAACATCTTATAATTTGTCCCAAGCACACTGAAAAGAACATAACCTTTAAAATTGAGGAGAAAAGCCAGACTAAACCAGCAAGGATATTAATTGCTGAGATTAAATCTAAGACTACTGAAGAAATAAGAAGAAAACTACTAGCTGAGACTGTGTTTAAGACTTCTGATATACTCAGTTTAGAATCAATTATAAGGGACAGTGAGATGGACTTTGTGAAAACAAAGGTTAAACTACTGAGAACACTGGTCGCTGAATTAACGGAGAAAAACGATCTACTAAAAGAAAAACTACAAAGAAACTTTAATCAAGCTACGTTTAAGACATTTTTACAGAGATGCTGTTAAACAACAACAACCTCTGGAGAAAAAGTAACTAATATCACAGTTCAAAAAATTGAAAACAGGGAAGTTGATATTACACAGTCGGTAATAGATTGTTTAACGGCACAAAGTGCCTACAAACCAAGAATATATTTATGAATGGGAAATATATTGTAAAATGATCATTAGTTGTACAAATGAAGATAGTGTAGCACTAACAAAAAGTGTACTTAAAGAAAAACCAAAAGGTCTCTGCAATGTAAATGTTGAGAAAATGAGGTAAGGTAGAGGATTACAATTAACAATAAAGTGTATTTATTGGACTTCAATATGTACAGCTACAGTTATGTATAACGCCGTATACACCATGTGTACTGTGCGACGGCTCGAACCTAAGAGAGCGATGTGCGAGACTCGTATAGTCTCGGATATAAATAGTTAAATGTTTTGAAAAAATTCATGACAATAAAAAACAACGATATCTACTAGTTGTAAAAATTTTAAGCAATTTTGACGACTAGTTTTTGAGACAAAAATCAAAAACTAAAAAAAAATGTTTTTTTAATGTCGTACGATTACGGGAGTAAAAAGGTTTAAAAAAAAGGTTAAAAAGTTTTAAAAAAGGTTAAATTGAGTTGAAATTTTAGGAAAAGATTGATCTTTTGATCACTTCGGCTAGGTTCTTTTTGTAGCTTATGAAACCTTTTAGTTTAAAAGATATTAAGATTCAAATTCTTCAACTCTCACCCTGTATACTCTGTGTGACTGAACATTATTATTTTTGTTAAACCATATAATTTGATAATTAAAGCTTAGTATATTTTGAGAGTTTTCATGGTTTTATAAAATGTCCGTGCAGATGGTTTTGTCTGTGTGTGTGTGTGTGTGTGTGTGCGTGCGTGCATGCGTGCGTGCGTGGTATACTGTTATACTTCTGGAACTACGTGATCGATCGTAATAAGATTGGAGGTGCATATATGTTTTCTGATTCTGAATTCGAGTAAACCTATCCTTTAAGTATCGAATAGTAGCGAATATTTAAATCAAAGAATGAGTTGATTGTCCCATGTAATTATCTTCCACTAGCAGAATAGGAGGAAGCTAAGTACCAATGACTTGGCAGCGTTTTTTTCCTTTTCGGTTACAATTACATTTTCATCTGCGCTATCAAATACATCATCATCAAAATCATTTTCGGAATCAAGTTCGCTTCTCTTACTCGGCTCGAGAGTCGGAGTACGGGAATAAATATTTTCGTTATCATAATCGAGACCAATACATTTTTCATATGATTCAACAACATCAACATGTCTAGAAACTGTTACTCTACCATTCAAAAAGACTCTATATCCTACTTCACTCTAACCTAGTAAAATTCCCATTTCTGCTTTTTTGTCCTATTTTGAATTTCTCTTTTGTTCAGGCTTTCTTACAAAAACTTTACTACCGTATAACTTTAAGTCCTCAATATTTGGCCTTTTTTAAAAAAATATCTCATATGGAGTTTTCTTTTCAATCGTATTAGCTAAAGTACGATTTTTCAAGTATGTTGCAGCACTAATTATTTCTGACCAATATTTTTTGTCTACTTGTGCCTCATCCAATAAACAACGTGCCATATCCGTAATTGTTCGATTAAACCCTTCAGTAGTACCATTCAACTCATGTACGTACGCTGGACAATTGTTTATATAAATACCATTTCTTTTCGCGAATTTATAAAATCGGTTATTTAAGTATTCTGTACTATTATCGCATCTTATCGTTTTTACTCTTTTTCTTGTTAAATTCTCAACTTCATTTACATACTTTGTCATATAATCAAATACTTCATCTTTGGTTTTTATGCAGTAAACTTTGGCTATTTTGCTGTAATCATCGATAAACGAAACAAAATATTTTTCACCGTTTGGACCCGGGTCTTGAAACTACCTCATACGTCAGTGTGTATTAACTCTAAGATATTTCTCGCTCTTGTTCTGCTATTTTTAAACGGTAAATTCTGAATTTTATTCTCTATGCATATTTTGCACTTTCATATTTCCGATTCAAACTCAGTTGGAATACCTGTGTCACGAGTGAAGGGTGCAACGAAAAACTGACGGACCCCGGGCTTGAACCGAGATCCTCTGGCTTGCAAGGCAGACGTTCCGTCGTCGCGCCACGGCCGCCACCGCGTTGCACTCTTCTACTCGTCTTCTTATAGTAATTAGACACCCGTGACGTGTATCCACACGTAACACCTGTCAACAACTGTTTTCTACTCAAAAAATTTAAATAGCCAAAATTTACATGCCCTAGCATTCTGTGCCACTTTTCTTTTTTACTCATTTTACTAATTATATACTCAGCACTGTTTACAGTTTTTTGTTTCTAATCTACTCGTGATTTTATATGTATTTCCAATCATTAAAATATATTTAATAATACGATTTCCAATCTACTCGTGATTGTATAGGTACGATTTTCTTTATACGCTACTGCTATTAAATTTTCTTTTTCATCAATTATTTTTGCTATATTTCCTTTCGAGGCAATCGTGTTACTTTCAGTTAGTTTCCCGTAACTAATCAAATTTGTATTCATCCCTCTAACGTATAAAACGTTTTTCATTACGACTTTATTGCTTCCTTTCTAAGGAACCTTTGTAATAGTAATTTTTTGAGTTTGTGTAAAAACATGTAGGAAGTGTGATTTGATGCATTTTTAGTCGAAAAATAGTGTTTTTAGAAAATGTCCGTATGGATGGATGTGTGTGTGTGTGTGTGTGTGTGTGTGTGTGTGTGTGTGTGTGTGTGTGTGTGTGTGTGTGTGTGTGTTTGTTCGACAACATCTGTATCTCAGCTTCTACTCAGTGGATTTTAATCCACCAACTCTCATTTGCTTCGTTCTTACTATAGCATGATGGAGAAACAGTCCGTTTTACATTTAGTAGGCTTGTTAGGCACGACCGCGACACGGAAGTGCCTTATAGTTTCGTGTGCGATAAATGTGTGAGATGCGATATCTCACGCAGTTTTGGACCGATCGGGCTGAAATTTTAGGAGGAGTCTACTCTTGCAAAAACTAAAAAACTATTTTTTTTATACCGATCCTCTACGTAATTTTGAAATGCGAACACAATTTGTTCGATTTTTACGCGTATTTTTATATAAAAATTTTGATGTTACACGATTATCTCTGAGAGACTTTAGTCGATCAGGCTAAAACTTTGTGTGCAAACTTCCCTCCTGATGGTTCTCTTTTCAGCTTAATCCCGCACATGTACGCAGAATGCGGCCACCTCCAAAAATCACTAAAAACGGTTTTTTGGCTCTAACTCGAATTCTAAGCATTCTGCAAAAAAAAAGTTAAATAGAAAAGTTGTAGATATTTGAAAAATAAAACCTTTTCTCATTAACATCAAATCATGAAAATGCTTATAACTCGAATTTACAGCCCAAAATCGTCGAGATACAGAAAAATATTACAAAATCATACTCATAAATAATTATTGAGAGATTCAGACCACTGATCTTTGCATAAAAATTTGAAACAAGGCAGCTTTTAAGTATGTATACCGTCAAACAACATGTTTTAGTAACATAGTTCATATTTACAAACAGAAGATTATCATCATGAACACTGAAAATATATCCGCAAGCCATAAGAAATCTGTTGACTGAACTTATTCAGGGGACAAAGCGTTTTAAGTTAAAACTTATTGAAGATACAATATCAATTTATTATACAGTTCAAGTTTATTGTAATATTTTAAAAATTACCTTGTCAGATTGTATAAATCCATATCCAGATTCGTATTAAAGTAGTTCAATTATCCAAGAACGCCAACCAACACTCCAGGACAGCATCAATTCAGTTGCAATATCGTCTCAAGGTGGTTCAACGCCAACCAGGACTGCCGGATAGTGGAAATAGAGCTCCAGGATCATTCGCAGGTGGTTGAGCCAGCTAGAAAGGCCAAGCAGCACTGCCCGAGCTAGAGAGAGATTTTTTTTTTTAGATTTAGATAAGTTTTATTTCTGTACATTATGTTGTACAATATTACAGTAATAGTATAAGTAAGAGATATAATAACTTAGCCTAATGAGATTATGTGTGAGAGTCACGAAGATGAGATGGCAGCGAATTCCAGAGGTATGAGGCGCTGACATGAAATGAATTCCTCAGCGTCTCCGTGGCGAAGGAGGGGATGTCCAGGGGGATCACCTCACCCCTCACAGGACGGAGTGCGACGTGGAAGTCGAAGAAGGCCAATATGTAAGATGGTGTAGCGGTGTTAAAGAGTTTTCTCAGAAAACAGGCCATAAAATACCTCCTACGTCCGGCAGTGGTGAGCCATTGCAACTCACGTCTGTAGGGGGTGATGTGCTCGTCCCTTCTTATACCATAGATGTAACGGATTCCTGTATTTACCAGTCTCTGTAGTTTGGTGTCAAGTTCTTGTGTAAGGTCACAGTATACTAGAGAGCAGTAGTCGATAATGGGAAACAGGAGTGCTTGCACGAGATGCTTGCGCAGTCTAAGGTTGGTGCTCTTCCTGAAGAAATACAGCCTAAACATTAGTGAGTTGGCACGCTTANAGAGTGAATCCAGTCCAGGGTGATCTTGGAAGGCATCGGAATTATAACACTGATGTCACTCTAAAAAACAGATCACAAAATCACACTGATTATACTGCACATAACACAATAGATATTTGTTGTAAATATAATGAACACAAGAACAAAGGAAAACCAGTCGTAGATCTTATGCGATAGTGAATCTTCATCCAGACAGCATCTTGCAAGAAGAATGTATCAGCACATCAACAGAATGAGCAGGAAGAGCAGCCACAGGAGTAGTCCAAAAAACAAAGGATAACCTCCAAGCATAAACTCAAGGTTCTTATTGGAGCTAATATAATGCAGCTTCCTATACTACAGCACTCCTTGATGAACTGACACTCACACGTCGCATCCTCGATGCCATTCCGGGTGCATCACTTTTGAATACTTTTTGCACTGTCTTCCAAAACAAGAACCGCGAGTAGCTGATCCGCGAGAGGAATCACGGTTAGCAAAGGTTGCTTGAAAACAGGCACCATAGCAGCATTTCTGTTCTGATTTTTAAACTACTTATATATAACACGGTTACATCACGTCGTGGTTTTTTAAACTACATATATATAACACGGTTACATCACGTCGTGGTTGCCGTTTTTCACTACGCACTCACTTATAATATCGCCGAAAAAACATTGCGGTTAGCGGAAGCCGGGAGGCTGCTTAGAAACGTCAACACACATGGGCATGTCGCTAACCGGTCGTCAGATCGATGCACACAAAGTATGCGCAGCGGTCGAGCTCGCTGCCTCGCTTCGACAGAGCCACCTAACAGCTGTTCGGTTTTGCCCAGCTGATATAATAAAACTAATACTTTTTCTGTTGAAATTATGCAATAAACTATCTTTGCACGAAATTCATGATTTTTTAGGAATGGGATGGTTTGTTAAGCGTGACGTCACAGCTTCCATACAAAAACCAATGAGTATTTTTCACCAAATAGGATAATTCCGAATTTGGCCACGTTATGGAATTTCGCGCGTATAATTTGAATTAAAGAACTATAAAAAGATAATATTTTTTAATCTTACGAAATAATAGTGGGTTTTCAATCATATTTATAATAAATTTCGTTGCGATAAAGAATACATGTTAAAATTTATATGAAGGTCTATATTCCAAAATCAACAATATTGAAAATCATGAGTCAAAAAATAAAATAATTGAAAAACTTTCAAGTTATGCATGACCAACACATTTTTAATTAACTTACTTAACTTACTTAAAATTAAAGTAGTATATAGTTCTAATTACCTTCAATAATCATATATTTTTTTAGAAAGGTTCGATATTTAGTTTTCGAGTTATAACGGTTTCAAAAAATTGCACTTTATGGTGTATAATAAAAGATCGACGAATGATAATATAAATTCTCCGCGGTAAAAAGATAGGTAATTTTATTCTCCTTTATGTGCATATTAAGCAATTCACTTTTATTAACTTTTTCAATAACTTTATCAAAAAAATCGCTATAAAAAAAAACAAGCCTACAAAATGTAAAACGGACTGTTTCCCCATCATGCTATAGTAAAAACTAAGAAAATGAGAGTTGGTGGATTAAAATCCACGGAGTAGAAGCTGAGATACAGATGTTGACGAACACACACACACACACACACACACACACACACACACACATCCATACGGACATTTTCTAAAAACACTATTTTTCGACTAAAAATGCATCAAATCACACTTCCTACATGTTTTTACACAAACTCAAAAAATTACTATTACAAAGCTTCCTTAGAAAGGAAGCAAAATCAATGTTTTTTCAAAAGGCATTAATCAAGTTAAAATTTTGGATTTTGTTAGCATTATATAGCACTTCGATCCCTATATTTACGAAACGGTTGTTTACGAAACCAGTTAGTTTCAAAGATATTAAGCTTCAAAATTTTGCCTGCACGAAGCTTAGAAGTAGCAACTATCATTAGCAGCATAGCAGGAGATGTAGAAACAGCAAGTTGACCATTATCGAGGCGCTGTAGTAGATCCTGGATATACAGCTGTTATAGAAGTTGTACGTATAGCAGCAGCAGCAGTTGACCTAGCTCGATTAGCAGCAGCAGCAACAGTTGTATGAGTACAAGCAGCAAAAGCTGCACACAGCAGTCCACAGTTGCAGCAGTGGCCCTTGAACGTGCAGCTGGAATACACCCTGGACCGGTAACTCCACCAGCACTGGACTCTGTCCTACTAACAGCAGCAGTAGTTAACCCTGGTCGAGGACCTGCAGTAGATCCTTGACGTACATCAGTAGCACGTATACCAACAACTTCCAACTCCATGGTCGTGTACAGATGATTGAAAGAAGCCAGCAACGCTAACTAGCCCATCAGACAACGTGATTCCAGCTCCTGGATCGTCTTAAGTTGATTAAAAGAGGCCATCAACTCTAACCATCCCAGCAGACAGCATGATTCTACCTCCTGGGTCGACTTCAGATGAATGAAATGGGTCAGTAATGCTACCTGCCCAACAGTCAGCATGAATCTGGTTTCAATGGTCGTCCATTGACCTCCAGCAATGCCAGCCAACACTACTAGAGAGCATAAAACTGGATTCAAGGTCCTCTTCAAGTAACTGAAGCCTCCAGAAACGCCAATCAGCATCAGTAGCACCAGAAGCAGGTGATTAAAGCCTCCAGCAACGCCAGACAGCAACGCCAGACAGCATGAAACTGGACTCAGGATCGTCTTCAGGTAACTGAAGTCTTCAGAAACGCTAAGCAGCATCAGACAGTGTTGATCCAGCTCTAGTAGTTTTGTTTGTAGCCATCGATGACAACCAATGATGTACAAACAGTGTAAGTTAGCTATTGAATCATCTTTACATAGTTAGAGCAGCACAAACAGTGATATTCATCTAAACTGTATCTTGAAAGTTGGAAGAATACAGCAGTGAAGGCAGCAAGAGCAGCAGCAGCAGCAACAGGAGTAGACACCAAAACAAGGGATAAGCTCCTAGCGGAAACTCAAGTTTCTTGCTGGAGTGACGTATTTTCCCCTACTGCAGTACTCCTTGATGGGTTCCCACGCACATGTCGCATCGTGGCTGCAATTTCGGTGCATCACTTTTTTATAAATTTTGCACAGCTACACAAAACTAGAAATCGAGCGAGACGCGAACAGCTGATTCGCGAGCAAGATCGCGGTGAGTGAAGGCTACTGCTTCAAAGCACACACTCAAGTACAGGCACTACAACACTCTTCTGATCACTATCACTTCTGCATCACAAGCAGATACGAACATACGAGCAAAACATCTCGGTGAACGGAGGCTGTTTCAAAACATAAAACCGGGTGCGTAATGTGTCGACAGACGACAGCCGGCCGCGAGCGAGATGCCGAGATAAACGCCAGATAGATGCGCACGATGTATGCGCAGTCGTCGAGCTCGCTTCCCGAGAGGCAGCGAGCAGCTTCTCGGCCCGGTTTAGATGATAATAAAACTACTATTTTTTTGTTCGAATTCCGCAAATCCAGAACATCGTTGCCCTCTCTTTCATAATCATCTACCTGTTTCTAAAGTTATAAGTGATTATATGCACGTATAAAAAAATGGCGTTGGAACAAAATTTCCAGATTATGCACACTGCAGCTACTGATTTTCGTTCCGATGCTACTTATTAATGCGTTAATATTTTTATTTGAAACTTTGCACAATGATAGATGTTTATAAAACGAAGGGCAACGATGTCTTGGTTTTGCGAAATTCGTTATTTTTATTTGGTTTCAATTAATTTTCTTCCAAGCACTCACTATCGACTCGGTTCGTAAAGATTGGGTTTCACACCACCTTAAGTGCATAAACTGTGCATTTAGTAATACTAACTATTCCACGAAACTTGAAATAAAACACACTGCATATGACTCTAATCTCTGCTCTATCCTGAAAAAGAAAATTGGAAAGTTCATTGACTCAACGGAGTATCCGTTAAGCCCTTTATTACCATCACTAGACTCAATCTACAATAGTAGGAAATCTAAAAAATAGCGAGTACCGACTGTTGATAACGAGGATCCAGAAGAACCAAGCACGATGCAACCACATGGAAAACAAAATACTCCACAACAACTAAAACGAGACAAACGAGCATGAGGACTCTCACAAGAAATCAAGTAGCACTCCAAAAACGGAAGCAACAACTGGATCTGTACACTACTCTACCGGTGTCACACAAAGAAAAGAAAAATAAAGATAATAATAAATAGGTAAACATGGCTACATTTGATTTTATAGATATGATCTAAAAAAATTATTTTCCAAATGAAAAAACATCTAGTAGTGTTGATAGATCTAACAAAACCAGTAGTAGTAAAAATGATACGATTATGCATATAAATGTCAAGAGCATGAATGCTAATTTTAATAAGTTAAAATTACTAATTGATAGTTTGGTTACAAAGCCATCCATTGTTATTTGAACTAAAACTTTTCAACAGATTAATTATAAAATATATGAATTAAAAGGATCTGGTTATGAATATAAGTGTTACTATAACTATAGTTCGATGAACAGAAGTGATGGCGTAATAGTCTTTTTAAATGTTAATTTAGATGTGATTGAAACTGGTAGGATTGAGATTGTAAATACTGGTATTTTTTTTTTTTATCTCCTGTTACCGCCGCAGCCTTTCAGGCCTAGCTGGCGGGGGCCTTCCACCACCTCTGTGTGGAAGTAGTGCCCAATCCTAATTTATCCACCACTTTTTACCTCAATGTATCTGTACCTATTATTTTTTCCACCCTGAGAGACTTCTCCGATGAGGACCATATTTTCAGACGCACACCTTGCTGGTTATTGGGTTATGCATCTGCCCCCGAGAGGGCATCGGGTCCGTCTCTCAGTGTAGCTTTCCCCGGAGAAGGTCCCGTGTATTAGACCAGCTCCACGTCGGTAAGGCCGGCGCTCCCTGCCTAGTGCATCGGGTTGGCTACCTTTTTAATTCCTGCCTTGCCTATGGTCCCTACCACTGTTTCGCATTCGCCCAGGCTTAACGCCTGTGAGGCCGAGAAAACCCGGAATTACACTGAAGGAAAATTCCGGGGCAAAACCTGCCTCGAAACAGCCGGTGTCTTGGGTACTTTTCCCGTTGAAAATAACTCAGAAAAAAATCCGAGTGAATTCACCGGGAATCGAACCCACGACCCCTAGAGCGGACGTGTTTCGGACGGTTAAGGCGTGCGCCTTAGCCAACTGCGCCACGGACGCTCTTTAAATACTGGTATTTAACTAAGTAACCAAAGAAATCTTAAGGTGTCAGCGGTTTATAGGTCACACGGGATTGCAGAATCTGAATTTATTCTAGAGATAAATTAATTTTTAATTGTGATTAAAAGTGTTAAAAATCACCTAGTAATCCTGTATATCGACAATATTTTTATCCAAACAAACAATTTAACAACAACAACATATAAAATAAAACTTTCAATAACAGATCACTACATAATTTAAGTTGGTTATTATTTATATCCAGTTGTCATAAATCATACATAGACTCTTTAGTTTCATATGATTTTATTAATGCACTGTGATCCAGCCTTTTCTTCCACCCTGATTCTTCTTTCTTTTTTATTGTTAACTAAGTCTATGCAATTTTGGATCTCATTAAGAGTACATCAGTAGCCAGGTTCGGATCCTCTATCGACACTATTTCACTTCTTACTAATCTTTCATTATTTACAAAGGTTTCCGGTTCTTTTATTTTGTTCTTAATCTTGTTTAATGCAATAAATATTATGTAGTGATCTCTTATTGAAAGTTTTATTTTATATGTTACAAAAAATATGCTAAAATACTAGACAAAGTCATTAAAGATGCGAAAATCAAATATGATCAAAGACAAGTTCAAAGCAATATCAATAACCCAAAAGAGCTCTGGGAAGTTATTAACAGTAAAATTGGCAACCATAAATCCAGAGAAACCAAAAATCATGTAAAAATTAGTGATAGGAAAGTAACGGATAAAACAGAAATCGCAGATCATATGAACAGTTTGTTCCGTGAAATAGGTCAAGAGTTAAGTGGACACATTGAGAAAGCGGATAATACAGAACTCAAACTATCGGCTATAAATCCTAATACAATTTTCATTAATCTAACGAACACAAGTTATGTAGTATCTGTAATCAATGCATTGAAAATTAGAAGTGTTAAACTTGATAGAATTAACTCTTAGACCTTGAAATTAATTAGTAGCTATATAGCTGAAGCAATCACTTATATTAGAACATGGGGGGGGGGGGGCAGATACACCTTAAAATCAAAAATCACCTTAAAGTCAAAAAATAAAAAAACCGCTGCCAAGTAATTGACACTTCGCTTCCTCCTATTCCGCTAGTGCAAGATAATTACATGGTTTAAAAAATCTGTACAGATGTATGATATTTCTTTGACGATTTGAGAGTTTATATGCATGCACTCTATGTAAGCCAATCAGGTTGAGGGGTGAAGTGTTAATTAAAGGGTAAAACCAAAAATTTGATAATTATAACTTTTCTAGGAGGAAGCAATATAGGGAAGGGGGGGTGGTTACCAAGAGGATAGGTATAAAAGTGCTCCATCAAGTATGAGCGGGCGGGTTTGCTGCCGAACAGTGCAGTCTGTAATAAAATCACTAACTTTTTTTGGACCGTTTAACCGCTTAGTTATGTATCATCTATATCTCAGAAACCATAAGGTTTTGAGAGCTGCGCAAAGAAATTAGCCGAGACGCATAAAATATCTACCTTTTCCCAAAATTGTAGATTAACTTAAGCCTTTTTACTCTCGTAAACGTTGGACATAGAAAACTCATATTTTTCAGTTTTTGTTATTCCAAAACTACGTTGTCAAATGAATTGAAATCATTTTTTTGCGAGGTTCTAATATTTCATTTCGGAGATATGCCTTAGAGGTTCATAACCTGGATTCGATAATATTGCGGCACACACACACACACACACACACATATACACACACACACACACGCACACACACACACACACACACACACACACACACTGAGACAGCGGCACTACTGGGTAGGCAAGAGAGCAGCAACGGATAACTTACCAACACCGGCAAGTTACCGACTAAGAGGCGCTAGTAGTCACCACGTATTAGTCTACGTAAGCGTAGGTAGATGGCGTGCAAGCATATGGCATTGAGGAGAGGGAAGGCTACTGGTATATAAGGAGCCTGAGTCCAGCAACGAGCCACTCTTAGTCTGACTCTCACACATGGAGCTCTAGAACGAATGGTAGTACTCGTCTATTGCTTCGGCTTCCAATGTACCTAGTAGTCTATGAGCATAGCGCTCTTGAACAGTACATATGCAGGCCTTCCCTCTCCCCTTAGTAATTAAGAGTCAGATCTTATAAATTCTATCGATTCAAATATAAGTAATTCAGTATATCTTTGGACTTTTACACCTCGTTTTTTATCCCCTCCTCTCCTCTCAGATGACCCTTCGGAACAGGATGGTAGTATCCTGTTCCCCGGGATCTAATCTGGTCACAGACTCGTAGTGAGATGGTAGTACCTCACATACCAGTCTGACGCTGCGTGGTTTACCTAAGTATGTGAAACTAGAGGAAGATTTCTCCCTCATCTTCTTCCCGATACACACAAGCAGCGTCCCCCTGGTGGATATCCGCTACAGGAGGTAGGGAGGTTTGCGATTACCCAACGGTAGTGCGGGGTAATCCCGGGTCCGGCAACGATCTTTGAGTGTACAGGATCTCCCTTTGACTAACCTCGGGTCTCGAATCTTACGCGGTTCTTCACTAACCCTCTTGGATCGTTTCAACACATATAGGGTGTGGAAGGGCGCGAAGCGCCCGACACATCCATAACCCAGGAGGGTCAACCACACCGGCACTAAGAACCACAGTAGTAGCAAAGCCACTGCTGTACCACTCCGAGTTTGATTCTGTTGGGAGTTTTAGAAATATTAAAAAATATTAAAAGTAATAGAAATACCTTAAGAAGGTTATTTTAAAATGTACAAACAAATATAACAAAAAAAAAAAAAAAAAAAAAATAAATTAAAAAAAAATTNTCGGCTGAGATACACAAAAAAAAACAATTTGGCAAAAAAGAAAATTAGTCGATGAAATGTCAATGGTCGACGAAATGTCCTAGTCGATGAAATGTGGTCAATGAGATGTCCGCCAATAAAGGCGTTTTAACGTCTATTCTAGTGAGTAGACGGTGGATTTTTGTCGACTGTAGGTTGGTGAAATAAAGCACACTCAGCGTTTGAAATAACAAATGGCTCAGTAAGAGCGAAATATATTTAAAAGAGTGTGTAAGTACACTTGTTAAAACCAAGGAAAAGTGAATGCTAATATACGGACTAAACGGTCGTTCTCCAACTGAGAACGATATCAGTAGCTGACACTGCAGTGTGTTCAGCTCCGATTCTACAGCTCGACTGACTACAGTCGGGCAACAGGTACTGCCGAGAGAGCGAGAGAGAGAGCGAGCGCTCAAGCGTTGTCATAGCAACCCCCTATTTGATCGAGCTGACCAGCAGCGTTCAGAAACTTACGTAACGGCTACCTCCGACTCTGTCGTTTTCTCGGCGAATTCAAATTTAATCATTCTACTTGAACAAAAGGAGCAGTCAATAAAAAGTCCGGTAACATTTTTTTATATATATATATTTTTTATATTTTAAAATAACCTTATTAATGTAAGGTAAGGTATTTTTATTACTTTGCGACGTGTAGCTGTATCAGCTACACGCGCATACATATGAAGTCAGCATACATGTCCCATGTGATCTGCTCATATGACCGAGCTCGTATATTTTATTTTATATTTTTGTGGTTCGGGATGTCATGGTATTTGAATTCATTCTCTTATAAAGATTTTGTAATTTATATTTTTCTTATTTATGATATTTGGATCTTGGCTGACTCATTACAGTCAAGTCTAATCTACCTAGAAAGAACTTATGTTTGAATTTTTTTTTAAAAGAAAATGTTTTAAGAAATTCTTTTGAAAAGACGTCCTGCTGTTCAAAATACTCTTCTTGTAGAACTTTCTCCAAGGACGTAATGCCTCGAATATGTTCTATTTAAAATTAAAAATGTGTATAGTTGACCTTCAGAGGACGTATTGCCTCTGAAGTAGTACATACGAAAAGCTGAAAAATAAAAAAATACAAGAAAAAAAAAAATATATATATATATATATATGTGAACAAGTAGTTTATTGTTCCTACGTTAATATACAACTGAAATTTATTTACTTTAAGAACGCTGAGTAGAAGACAACGGACATATTGCCGAAGTCTCTCGACTCGCGCGCCAAAAAAAGTAGCTACGAGAAATTTCTACTTACTTTTAAGCTGTGGCGCGCACCTGCGCCGAAGCGCTGCTGTTTCTTCCCACTCCAGTCCGCCGCTGCTGCTGCTCGCTGATTGGTTTGGCGCTGATCCGCGTTTTGAACTACTCCCGTTTCTCGAACTTTCTTAGCGCTTCAGTTCGTCTCCGACGTCCGCGCTTTAACTTATACTTTTATAATTTCTTTTTGTTTTGCCCTTGCTTCAGGGTCGTTACAAAGTACCTAGAAACGCCAATCAGCACCACCAGAGAGACAGCGAATTAAGTCGAGGGTGATCTTGGGAGGCATTGGAATCACAACACTGATTTAACTCTAAAAAAAAGATAAAAAATTACAATGATTGTACTGCACATAACACAATAAATATCTGTTGTAAACACAATGAACACAAGAACAAAGGAAAACCAGTTTTAGATCTTATGCGATAATGAATCTTCATCCAGACAGCATCTTGCAAGAAGAATGTATCAGCACATCAACAGAATGAGCAGGAGCAGCAGCCACAGGAGTAGTCCAAAAAACAAAGGATAACCTCCAAGCAAAAACTCAAGTTTCTTGTTAGAGCTACATGTCTTCCTATACTGCAGTACTCTTTGATGAACTGGCACTCACACATCGCATCGTCGGTGCATTGCTTTTGAATACTTATTGCACTGTCTTACAATCACGAGCAGCTGATCCGCTAGCGTGATCGCGGTGAGCAGAGGTTGATTATATACACATAATATAGGCATCATAGCAGCACTTCTGTTCTGTTTTCAAAACTACTTATAAAACTGCTGCATCGCGTCGTTGTTTTCTTTTTCATTACGCACTCACTTATATCACCGAAAAGTTAAACAGAGCAAAACACTGGGGTTAGCGGAGGCCGGGAGGCTGCATCAAAACGTCAAAACACAAACGGCAGACGGCTGCGTGGCATGTCGCTAACTGGTCGCCAGATCGATGCGCACAATGTATGCGCAGTGGTCGAGCTCGCTGCCTCGCATCGACTGAGCCAACGAACAGCTGTTCGGCTTTGCTTAGCTGATATAATAAAACTAATACTTTTTCTGTTTAAATTATGTAATAAACAATCTTTGCACGAAATTCAAGACTTTAGAAATGGGATGGAATTCGGTTCATTAAGCGTGACGTCACAGTTTACATATAAACCAATGTATTTTTCACCAATAGGATAGTTCCGGCGAATATTATGGAATTTTGCGAGTATAATTTGAATTAAAGTACTATCAAGAGATAATTTTGTTTTAATCTTACAAAATAATAATGGGTTTTAAATCATATTTAAAATAAATTTCATTGAGATAAAAGAATACATGTTAAAATTTATATGAATGTCTGTTCCAGAATCAACAATATTAAAAATCATGAGTCGAACAATAAAAGAAGATGCGAAGCGATGCAAGGCGGCAAGCCACCGCGGCCGTAAGGCCGCGCGCGGCGCGCATGTATAAATTAAATTCTTAAACCCCTTAAACCATCTGCCATGCCATGCAATTCCCGTCCTTTAACCTAACGTTTGTCCCCCCTCTGTAGATGTAACAGTCCGGAGTAGGCAAAACGTAGAAACTAAGTAATCTGACGATTTGCGCGGCAAGAAAGAAGCCGATAATAATTTGCAACGTCACAACTTAATATTTTTTATTATTTCTAAAAATCCCAACAGAATCTAACTCTGGGTGATACAGCAGTGGCTTTCTTACCGCCGTGATTTTTAGTGCCATCTTGGTTGACCCTCCTGGGTTATGGGTGTATCGGGAGCTTCGCGCCCTTCCACACCTAAATCCCAGCGGGTCAACTCGGACTAACCATGATTTTTTATTGATCTCCCAAAAATATAAAAATAACCTAAAACCCCGACAGCACCGATTTGGGGTAGTACTGCAGTGGCTCTGTTACTGCGATGGTTTAAGAGCCGACTTGGTTGCCCAGGAGGGGTTATGGGTGTGTTGGGCGCCTCGCGCCCTTCCACAACCTAAATCTGCTAGGTTGACTCCGGGTGGTACCACAGTGGCTCTGTTACCGCGTTGGTTCTAGTGCCGTGTTATTTGACCATAAAAATAGATGAATATGATAAAAATAGCTTAGTAACAAATGTTTACACTAGTCGATGAAACGTCAACGGTCGATGAAATGTAATCGATGAATTTTGTCGATGAAATGTCCGGATATGTAAAAAATGACGTAGAACGTGCGTGAATATTATAAATGGACCGTAGGACATTTTTTATGGGCATATTACGGTATTTCAGGTAATGCAAGAAAGATCGCTTCACTGCGTAGATCATAACTTTACACCTAAACCAGGAAAAACATTTCTAATTCCGGAACTGAGAAGTACAGGAAAAAGCCTTCAATTTGAAAAAGAAATCGTCAAAAACGTATTCTCTGGTGCAAAGTTATGATCAATTTAAAATACAGTAAACATCAAACTAAAATGCCGGATTTTCTATTTTTTCACATCGAATATCCGAATAGTTAGAGCCGAAGATGACGTCGTTTAGCGCCCTCCTTGTTCCTGGTACCTTATAATAACGAGTACTATAAGTTTTGCGCCCCCGGCTCCTTCAGGAAACATTGCCTAAAAAATTCGATACACCCTAATATATATATATATATCTACCTATATTATATAGTTGTTTTGGAGATACTCCCCCCCGCACCTCCTATTAGCAGCTTTTCCTAAAATTTATTAATTGTTAGTACAATTTTTTTTATTTAAAGTTTTTTATTAGCAAAAAAATTTACTAACAACAATTGTAATAGTACATCGGATAAAATCGGATCAATTTATGACACACTTTTTGAATCATCTTTAACGACATTTTTAGTCGTGTACTTCGCGACGCGTATAATTATTTCGATTTTCTAAAAATATATTAGGCTATATTAGCTAGCACTATATTAAGATGATGTATAAAGGTTACTTTCCTCCGACTCTACCAACCGAACGACTCGAGCAATACAATACATTTTGGCATAAATAATGTCTTTAGCCTCGGGAAGATCCTACATCCTTTGTAGAAACTTTTCCAAGCCCTCATAACAAGCTCATAGCACATCAGTATCAAAATTATATATTACCCAACATTTAGAGATACAACTATATAAGAGATATAACTTAAATTTTATTTTCTATTTTTTCCACACCAGCTATGAGGTAAATAGACAGGAGCGTTTTTTTTTTATCTTTTTGTTAAAGTTTGACTTAAAAGTTTGACTTTAGTTTGAAGGTAAAAATTCTTATAAGGTTTTGATTTGGTTCTATGGGGGTTGGCGAGCGGAGTGAGTGTGTATATATACATTGCGGAAGTATTTGTATGCGTTGAACTTGAGAGTCTGTCGGGTTGCGCGGGGGCAGGCGATGTCCATACATACATGTCCATACAGATAACAAATTTTGAATAATAACTTATGTGTAGCCAAGCTCAGGTATAGTTATATTCAATATAATTTACTTTAAATCGTTATCAACTGTTAATTGTTATCATTAATCTATTTTCATTCTTAACTAACAAAACATAATTATCAGATCATAGAAATTAAATCTGAAAAAAAAATTACACAAGAACTAAAATGGGGGGTTGGCGAGCGAAGCGAGCAGGGGGGCGAAGCCCCACTAGTATATATATATATATATATATATATATATATATATATTTATTCCATTGTAATTAAATGCCAGGCCTTCGGTCAGATAACCTTGTTTATCTTTGCAGGAATGCCAAGTGTGTGAATATCTCTGCATTTTTTTTCTGGTAAATAAATATTATTATGATTGAATATTATAGTAATAGTTTCGTGTGCGAAAAATGTGTGGGATGCCATATATCACGCAATTTTCGACCGATCGGGCTGAAATTTTGGGAGAAGTCTCCTTTCGCAAATGCTAAAAATCTATTTTTTTTTTTTTGTATCCTGATCCTCTACGTTGTTTCGAAATGCGGGCACACTTTGTTCGATTTTTACGCGTATTTTTGAATAAAAATTTTAGTGTTACACGATTATCTCTGAGAGACTTTAATCAATCGGGCTAAAAATTTGTGTGCAAACTCTTCTCATAACAACAAGGTGCCAAATTTATTTTGGGCTTGATCCTGCACGTATACGCAGAATGCGGTCACCTCCAAAAGTCACCGCTAAAAACGGTTTTTTGGCTCTAACTCGAATTCTAAGCGTTCTACAAAAAAAAGTTGAAGTGAAAAGTTGTAGATCTTTGAAAAATACAACTTTTTCCCTTTAACATCCAATTATGAAAATGCTTATAACTTGAGTTTATAGTCCAAAATCGACTTTTTAGAGCTAAAACACCAATTATTTGCCATAATGCTTTGCGAATTTACGTTTTACATGGAAATGTTAAATGTAAAAGTTGCAAGCATTTTCAAAATACAACTTTTTACTGTGGCAAACAGTTTTTTAAACACTTTTCGACGCACAACAACTCTAGAAATTATTTTTTAGAGCTAAAAAACCATTTATTTGCAATAAAACTTTGAGAATTTACGTTTTACATGGAAATGTTGAATAAAAAAGTTGTAGGCATATTTAAAATACAACTTTTTAACGTGGAAAACATTTTTTAAACATTGTTTGACATACAACATTTTAAAAATGATTTTTTAGACACTAAAACGCGCTATGTAAATCTTGGCTATGCTAATCACTAAAATTCTTCCGTTTCAAAATAATGTCCTCTTCAAAATATTATTTCTTGATGTAAGTGCTTGGCATTATGCTTAGTTTCATTTTGGACCTAAAAAAAAGAATAAAATTAAAACCAAAAAAACCTCTGTACCTTAATAATATTTAAAGTAAAACCATTTATGATCTGCATCTTATAAACAGTACATCTGCGAAAATATGAAGTATATCAATTACAGGCATCATAGAACACTAAAACTTTACAAATATGTTTGAAATGCACATAGTTCTGATACGAGTGTGGGGATTTAAAAATAAATTGAATCTTGAAAAATTATCTTCAATTTAAATAATATATTTGTTTAAAAATGTTGAAAATTATAAATAATTTATTTTCAAATTCCTACACTCATATCAAAACTATGTGTATTTCAAACATGTTTGTAAAGTTTTAGTGCTCTATGATGCCTAGAACTAAAGTAAGTCTGCGGTGAGTGAGAAAAAGAAAATTGTGAATTTTGGCCTTTGCAGACATGTTGCACCTAGTATGCGATACATCTAAAAATTGTCTTTTGTTCTTCATAGTTTGTTTAAGTTTATACATTTATTCAATACATTTTTTAACAATTTAAAATTAATATAGAAATAAAATCGGAATTTTCATTTTTTACAATTTAAGGTGGTTAGGTCCCCTGTTAAGAGGTTTGGATTATCTCCAGATAATAAATCAGTTTAGTTCTATCAATACTTTAATTAGCTATATTCAATACAGTCCTGCTCCACTATCTGTACAAGGTTTATATGACACCCATGCACTGCACTTCATTTCACTTGACCGAACCAAGTCATTAACTTTTGCTTCATTGTGTTATGCTGTCAAAATTAAATAAATTATAGATATTGTTTATATTCGCATGATAATAGTGCAAAATATCTTGCTTTACAAAACTAAACCTAAAATAAATTCATTCGAACATTCATTGTGGCTTCGAGTACATAAGCAAACAGTTTCACATTTTGCTTGGCATCGGTGATTAGGGTCAAAATATCAAGTCAATCAATTAAAGCGATAACACAACACAGATTATTAAAACTTATTCATCAGGTTTTAGCATTTCCAAAAAGATTACATATCAATACTTTTCGATTTATAGTTCAGAAGCTGTTGCTTCGCGATGCAAGGCGGCACCGTCCACCGCGGCCTTACGGCTAATCCCGTGTAATAGTTAATCCCGTGACCGTACGACATAGAAAACTCTTTTTTTCGTTTTCGATTTTTAACTTAAAACCTAGTCGCCAAAATGGCTTTAAATTTCTACAGCAAGTAGATATTATCTTCCTATATTTTTATACATTTTTTCAAAACATTTGACAATTTAGGGTTCGAAATATGAATTTTAAAAAAAATTACCTTTTTTATTATAACAATTGAACGAAATGGTCACTCTAGAAAATCTTGCGAACAAAAGTAAAAAATTGTATGCTTTTTCGTGAACAATAATGCCGAATTTATTGTATTAATTATATCGTTACTAATAAAGCAAAACTATTTTTTCAAAAATCAAAAAATGGCAAAAAAATCACCAAAAAATGGCCATAAAATGGTTAAAATTATACAATTTTTGTCACACACACATACCCACACACATACCCACCCACCCACACACACACAAAAAAAAACAGGGGAGTGGGGGTTAAGGTGGATATCAAAAGGATAGAGCTCCGTGAACTCCTAAAATAACTTACATATATCGTAATAACAAAAATACCAGTAATTGCGGAATTGTTAATAACGTTAACAACTGCAAGTTACAAAACTGCGGGTTGCTTCATTTTTTTGTGAAAAATAACTTTATGCACGTCCAATCTTATTATGATCGATCACGTAGTTTCAGAATTATAACAGTATACGTACGGACGCACACACACACACACACAGTCAAAACCATCTGCACGGACATTTTATAAAACCACGAAAACTCTCAAAATATACTAAGCTTTAATTATCAAATTATATGGTTTAACAAAAATAATAATGTTCAGTCACACAGAGTATACAGGGTAAGAGTTGAAGAATTTGAATCTTAATATCTTTTAAACTAAAAGGTTTCATAAGCTACAAAAAGAACCTAGCCGAAGTGATCAAAAGATCAATCTTTTGCTAAAATTTCAACTCAATTTAAACCCTTTTACTCCCGTAATCGTACGACATAAAAAAAACATTTTTTTTAGTTTTTGATTTTTATCTCAAAAACTAGTCGCCAAAATTGCTTAAAATTTTTACAACTAGTAGATATCGTTGTTTTTTATTGTCATGAATTTTTTCAAAACATTTAACTATTTATTTTTTGAGTTATATATGTTTATCGAAAAATTACCTTTTATATCATAAAAAATGAACAGATCAGTCAATCTAGAAAATCTTGCGGGAAAAAGTAGACAAATTTATGTTCTTTTAGATACACTATTGTTGAATATATTGTATAAATCATATCATTATAAAAAAGCAAAAATATTTTTTCAAAAATAGAAAAATGGCTATAATATGGCCATAAAATGGTCAGAATCATAAAACAAAAAATGACCTAAATTCAGAATTAGAAAAAATATATGCATGTCAAATTTTATTACGATCCGTCGCATGGTTCCAAAATTATGGCGGTATACGTACATACACACACACACACACACACACACACACACACACACACGCACACACACGCACGCACACACGCACACACACACAGCCATCCGCACGGACATTTTCTAAAAACGTATGATTCGTACTCCAAACACCTCCAAATGCGTTTCCACGAAGTATTAGCAAAACTGAAAATTTTACTATTACAAAGCTTCCTCTTGAGGAGGAAGCAAAATCTCACACACACACACACACACACACACACACACACACACACACACACACACCCGTTCGCACGCATACATACAGCCATCTATACGGTCATTTTCTAAAAACACATTGTTTGAACTCTAAACATCTCAAAAATGTTTTTTTATGAAGTTTTAGCAAAACTAAAAATTTTACTATTACAAAGCTTTCTCTAATTCTTAAATTCGAGTTAAAGAAGAGATGATCCGTGTCGCAATCTTCCGCTCTATTATTTTACAATAGTTATAAAATATTTCTTTGAAATGTAAAATTACAAGATTACAATTCTTTATGTGCAAATCACCTTCACGTCAAGGTTTTTCAATTCTTAAATTCTTTCAGATATATCCATAGAAATTTTCAAAATATAATAATTAAGGTAGTAAGTTCCGTTGTTAACTAAATACCGTTGAGATTTAAATAAAATTTAATATATCGATTCATACTAGTCTAAAAATTACTCAAACAAATTTTTGTAAGGCCAGGGTACGTGTGCGACGATGTGCGTCGCAGCCGCTCGGGATTTCACGTGGAACTTCTTCTCGGAAAGCCGCCAGCTCGCCGTCGCCGGTTTCGGAGAAGAGTTCCGAGGAGTTGCGTCGAGCGAAGACTGATAGGCCAATCCGCGCCATAAGTCCGCGGGGACTTATTGGCAAATCGGAGGCCTTCTGCTGCGCGACGCAGTGAAGAGAGAGAGTGGGGTTTCGCGCGCGCGAGCCTGTTCGCGCCCGCAAAGCCCTCAATCTTGATCTGGTCCTTGAGGTACTAGCACGTAGCTCGAGCCATGGAGAAGAAATCCCTTGGATAAATCCCTTGGGCCTACGTTAGGAGATTCCCCGGAGTGCAACGAGAGCAACGACAGTAGTTATCCTAGCACTATGGCGAACCCAAACATCGCCATAGTGCTGGGGGGTAGTCGGTGTGTGTGATGTCATTTTCGAGGAGGGGGGGGGAGGACCTGGACGTGCGTTTAAACGATGAGAGAGAGAGAGAGAGAGAGAGAGAGAGAGAGAGAGAGAGAGAGAGAGAGGGCGGGGAGGGAGAGCCACGCGCGCGTGGCAACGAGTTGCATGAACTCGGCGCTGGATGCTGCTGAGTCGGTGCATTCCGCATGTGCGCCGACCCCTTATCGTTTTTTTTTTATATTCAAGCGTGCTCTCTATGAAAATGTAATTCTTCTTCGGAGAAATATGCGTGTCTCATTTTCTTTTTTTTTTTTCACTAGTACATAGTGGGAAAAAAACAGTTCGTTTTTACATTTTCTGATACCGCTTTTATATAGCGATTTTTTTTAGATTTGAGATTTTAGTTTTTTCCCATAACGTCATTGAAAAAGTAAATTGTTTAATATGTACCTGAAAGAGAATAAAAAATGACCTATCTTTTCTCTCACAGAGTGCAACTCGTGTCGAGAGAAAGGGAAGAGGGGGGTATAGACTGTATCGACTCAAGACCCAATAGATCAGGCAGTGAGAGCGGGGGGGGGGACGGGAGGGAGTCGTCGCAAGCGCGCAACTGCAACGAGTTGCGTGAACTGGCGGCGGGATGCTGCTGATCCAGCGCATCTATGCGTCGACTCCATATCACCTCTTTTATTTTTCGCACGTAATACGATCCTGTGCTTTCTTCGTCTCTGTTATCATGTTTTATAAGTAAGTAAACGTGTACTTACTTGTAAAAATGACACGTTCTTCTGAATTTTCATTCTATATTTTATAAAATATTCAAAAAATAATATTGATTGTACTTACACTTATTGAAGACTCCTGGAGTTGTCCACACTTGTCTCACAATAATTATACTACACTAGTTATTGTATATTATATTTTTTAATTATAAACAGTCATAGTAAGAGTTTTTTAAAAATTAACACTTATTTTGCGAACGCGCAATCACATTTAGCGCAAACCCACACACAACACTTCTCAACAAAATCTCCAGTTTAGTTTTTCACCCAGAATTTGCGTTTGCACGAGGAGCAGTTGTCGTTTCTCGTCACCCTCGCGTGCTCTGGTAGACAGAATTTTTTTGAGCTACTACTGCCCGGGTCGATACATAAAAAACATCTGTGTGTGGTTCTCTTTCTTTTTCTTTAAACCTCTGAAAGAATTCTCAATTTTTTCATCTTTAAACTCAATTTCACGTTCTATCTTAATAATAGGATCAAGCACTGCCTCAAAATCTATCTCTAGCGTTCGTCGTTTTCTATTGTTTCATCTGGTGCTTCTTCTAACGTTTTCTTCTTCTCTACGGTTTTCTTCTTCTCTACGTTTTCTCTTCTTCTACGTTTTTTTCTTCTTTGACGAGTATTACTTTAACAAATTTTTTGTATGGTTCCTCTAATTTTTGACAGCCAAACACAAAACCAATAATAAAATTAGTGTATGTTTCAAACTCACTTTGTAAATTGGACGTTTCAGCAGCACTTTTTTATTATTCAGGAAACAAGTGGCCGATGCCATATTTTTTATCACGATAAAAAACACAATCCAACTAATCAGAGATACGCTACGAAGCTGCGCTCTCTCGTAGACTTCGCGACGGACTGAGACGGTGTTCCAAACGCTCATTCCTTGGACCCACGCTTATCGGTATAACGCAGGATCGGTTACCAGACACAAACGTGACTGAGTCTGAACACAGATACACACACACGATCCAAGTTCTTAGTAGCTTTAAATCACTTTTTTCACTAGAAAGCGATTATATAAAACGCTTGTTATGCTGTCGCTCTATTCTGAACGCACGTAATTAAGAGTGAAATACATACACTTTTTTCGTGTGCTAAGTATACAACAGCATGTTGTTGGTTTGTCCCGATGTACGGTCAACAGCAGATAGGTCCCCTGTTTTGACGTAAAAGCAGTATTCAGCCCACAATTTTTGGCGGGCAGAAATGGTTTTTTAGCCGCTTCAAAACTAACCTTGTAAAGCTGTAGTAGCGTAATGGTCCTTCCACAAGAGACAATATCAATAACACTAATCATTCGACAAATTTTTCCGGAAGGATATATGGATAGTTACGTTTCGGTCGCAATTAATTTTGAATCACCACCAAAAATCAGGCCGCGAGGTCATCACAACTTTTCATAGCAAACGTGCACTGTTTGAAGTGCTTGGCTTCGCCCGTTTTCGTTGCGGGATTTGCTGCATTTCCTCGCGAAGCATCTTTGGAACTGATGTTCAAGATGCCTCCCTGGATATGGAAAGTCCGTCGTGCTATCTAGGTACACAACTCATCGAGATCGGCTTGTAAAGATACTATTAAATAACCGCTAAGTGACATACCTTCCGCATGAGTGTTGCGCTTTTTCTTTTTTTTATGTATTTGAACTGTGTATCAACATTAGATTCGTCACTT
>CM053170.1:45549985-45569985 GCA_012977825.3 Pteromalus puparum
TGGAATCTTTGCTTTTCGTTTCTCTCTTTGTGCTACCCCTGGTCCAGGTTCGCTACTTCTGCCGTGCATCAGGCTTGAATTAAACGCCCACACAAACTGTACGCAATAAAAATACCTGACGACCTGCCACGATTATTTTTTTAACGCCAGCATGCAGGTGCCAGTGGGCGGTGAATATATACCCACGAGAGCCGAGTTAGCGCACGCTTATCACACCGGAGATTACAGTGAAATAGACTTTTACATGGAAGCTGGCGAGATGTATTGGTCGGCTATCGGCGTGTGTGAAGTTAGTGCTACGGAGAGTGAAGGTGACAATAAGAATTTACATTTTCTCTCGATCGTGCTAATAGCCAGTTATAGTGCAAAATGTCTGTTTCGCTTATGTATTATGCGTTCCTAACGGCAGAGTGAACTTGTCGCGGTGAAATAATGAGTGCCTTGAATTATACATCGAGTTCGTTGAATAATTTTATTGGTAATTTTATTGATATACCCGTGTATCTTCCTCTCCTAATTCCGTTCAAGAAGTGTGTTTCTAATGATTACATTATTTACTTGAAACATATTTTGGTTTTGTTTTGTTTTTGTTTTTTTCTTTTTTTCATTATTTACAAGCTAAATAGTACTATAGACAAATGATGTACTTAAGGAAATACTACTTATAATCTAAGCATTGTTGTGCAATGCATAATTACTTATTTTCTAATGGAATTCATTTTTTTTTTCTAAACAATAAAATCCTAAACATTAACCTCTCGAGTAGAATCATACATGGATAAAATTTCATTTTATAAGTCGCGGGTAAGAAAATTTAGTACGACAGTAGTTTCATGCATTACTTGTGCATTAGCTTGTCTAAACGAGAACTGTTAAGTTTTCGTACGCTTACGCTTATAGTTGGTGTCGTGGCGTATCTCATGGGGAGAACGGTAACATTGGATTCATTCAGCCGGATGTACACTAACTTCGCGCGGTATTTGACTCACCAATTCGTCGTGGGTGCGTGTATACAAAAAGTTTATGTCGAAATTAATCGAGTATAGTATGGTACATGAAGAGGATACTCGATTAAGAACGCATGTATAATACTGAAATTTTAACAAGAGATATATTATTTCCTTAAATTATTGTTACAAGGCGGTTTCTTCGCGAATTGAAGTTAATTCCATGGCGTTTAATCGCTGGTAATCAATTATGGTCCGTACTTGGTTTGCTTGTTGAACATCGCGAAGGATTGTCGGTGTGTCAAATATCGGCCGCGGGATGGGTGCTTCGGCGTAATCAGGTAAGTAAATACAGGTCGAAGGGGGATAATCCTTCGCGTGTGTTTCATCGTCAAAGCTGACGTCCCTTGTAGTTTCGTCACTTTCAGTGTTCGAATGTGCCTTGGTTTTTGTCTTTTTAGGCAGAGGGTCGGGACAGGAGTGGAATGTTGTTAAATTTTCGGAGATGGAGTTATCTAGACTAGTGGTGGTACTCGAGTAGATGTGGCTAGGGAACGTACGAGGTACCAGGTAAGAGTCGGACTCATGGATGGATGTAGAGGTTAAAATGGTAGTAGTGTTGGCTATTTCGGTTCGAGTTTGTGGATTTACAACCTTATTAGCGCGCTTAGGTAGGCGATGGTTATGTACGCATACATACACATTGTATAAGGACGCGCATACGCATAATATAATGATAAAAAATAATAGTAAGACTTGCATATCGTTGACTATGTCGAGCAGACTCTTCCGGTTGACGTCTAGATGGAGTGTAGACAGGTTCATCGTGCAAGTCCCTGATCTGGTCCCTGTCTTGGTGATCCTTTTATAGTAACTTCATTAGTGAAAAGTTGACAATCGGAGTCTAGAGTTAAAATTCCATAACCATGTATAATAAAATCTTCTTTCGGGTGTTGAGAGCATTCTAGGTGCGCTCGTTGCTTTTGTCCAATAGAGAACAACCAATCTCCGGTGGTTTCGAGCTGGTGCCAAAAGTCGGTGCTATGGTTCCTGATTTCAATGTTGCACTTGTTCCAATCTATGCTGGGATTATTGACAAGCACGTTCCATTCACACGAGGCACTTCGTCTCGCCACAGCAGGTATGTTGCAGTAAATGTCTTGATTAGTCTTCGTGCATTTATCTAATTCGTGTTGATTTAGTAAATAATGTACACTTCTTTCGTCGGTTTGGACTGTGTAATTCTCGTTGGGTCGGATATATGCTGTTGTACCGTCGCCTTGGGGTGTTTCGACTGGTATCATTCTGAACAGGTCTGAGATGCTATCATCGAAAAGTGGTATTGTAAAGGTAATTTTCATGCTGTCGGTTATCTTGACTGCAATTTCGGTCACTTGTTGATATATCTTCTCTGAAGTTAGCATTTGCAGGCCTGGCTTCTTGGATTTTATTTGGTCTTCTACTTGCTTTAATGCTGGTAAAGGTAGCAGGAGATTGCTAATTTTTCCACTGATTGCGGCTTCCTTAATTTTTATCATGTCTGTATATAAGTTGACTTGATACTGTAGAATGTTTTCGGTGGCGTAGTTCCATGCCTGGGCCATGTTCAGGAATTGCGAGGCATTTTCTTGCTTAGTAGTTCTTTGAAATATTTCTGACGCTTGTTGTTGCATTTCTTTCAGTCGGCTTATTTTGTCACTAGTCTCTATAAATGTTACTGTAGTTGCTTCAGAAGTATCTTTTTCTAGTACTTCCCTGGTGTTGGGCATGTTTTTGCTGTTATGCAAATGTGGCACATATGTTAACTCTTCTTTTGTTGTGTCTCGTGTGTAAAAGTGAAGTTGTTGTTCTAATTTGGCGACTTTGTAAGCTATTTCTGCTACGTAGTTAGCTTTGAAATTAAGCGGTGTACACTCGGTTTTAATTCGAATGCATTTGTAAAGTATTTCATGTAGTTGCAACTCGATTTCTGTTTGGTTTATTTGTATGCTTTTAGTGTCGATATGCGTGATAAAAGTATAGTGATCTTTCACAAGGTGTGCATGGCCCAGGAATTCGAAGTATAGTCCAGGGTTGTTGGCGAATTTCCATAATTCGTATGTACGCACGCCAGTGCATAAGATAAGTAGTACTGCTATGGCCGAGGTTGGATGCATCTGTGGGAATAATCAAATGAATTAGTTTATTATAAGATACTATTTCGCAAGCGGTTTCAAGCAGGGTTAGTTCAATGCGGCAATGAAGCGGTACATGCAATGTGACGGGTAATGCACATGTGTAACATTTCCACTCTCTTCCTTTTTTTTTTGACTTTGTTTACTTTATTGCTGTGCGTTTAATATTCATGTTTTTCTTTTATTGCGGCTCTCTAGACATGTCTTCGTTTGATTGATCAATATATGAATTTGTTCTGCTTGCCCGACCTTGCAGTCTTTGTGGGTGCAATACACAATTTATTGGGTATAATTCACAATCGTAGCTACTCAAATTTTCATTGTGTGTTTGCTGTACTGATTTACTTTTTATTTTTGGACACATTACACATAGTGATACGGTAATAATGGCGATGCAAATTGCTAGTATTATTATAGAACCTATTGATCCGTATGATATGTATGTATGTTGCTTATGTAAGTCTTGTTGTTCTATGAATTCATCGTCTTTGTTAATGATGTCATCTAGTGTTAGCTGAGGTTCCAGCTTTGTTAGCATGTTTTTAGTATTGATGTTCGGGAAATACAATGTGTGGTTGATGCTTCTTAATTTTCGATAAAATGTGGGCTGTACTTCGGAGATATTTAATGTTATCAGTGGTGTGTATATAAATTCCGTGTTACTGCCTAGGTTTATCAAACCTTTTAGTGTCACGTGTTCTTGCTTTGCAGAGCAACGGTGTTGGATTGTTAATATTCCAACTCCCTTTGTTTTAACTATTTCTTGTCTTTCTCCCGGACATAGGATTCTTATGTTCGTTTCAGTAGGTAGTGAATATAGCCATGCATCTATAGATTTTAAATGTGTCCAATGGTACAATTGTTTGGGTGTGTATGTAATACTGTATTTTTTTAAGTTTTCTATGCTTGGATGGTTTAATAGTAGGTATTCACATGCCATATCTTCGTCAGCCTCGTATTCTGGCTGATCGTTTGTGCATATCCTGTAGCCTTGGGTCGTTTTACATTTGAGGAGATTTTCCTCGGACAAGAAACTGTACGCTCTTTTGTCATTACTTAGTGAAATGTACGGCGCTTGGGGTATAATAAAAGCTGATGATATTTGGTGCTCTTGTTGTTGTACTATTGGGACGGGGTGCATTTTGTATAATTCATTATTGAATTTAATGAGCATGGGAATGGTTGCTTCTAGCAAGAATTGATTATTTTTAAATCCGATCTTTACTGTGGCTATGTCGGTTAATTTGTCTGTCCTGGCATGTTTTATTGGAATGGGAAACTCGTACTCGGGGTGTAGATCCATTATCTGTCGAATTATTGTGTGTAGTTTTTCTGTTGAGATTAAAGCAGGGTGGAGGTGGCCTTTTCTCGCGTATCGTATAGTTTCTAATGTACTTTGGAACGTGTCTTCGTATAGGCTTAGTGTTGATTCTAATTCTGATATGACGCTAGTGTAGTATCTAGTAAAATTGTGTCTGTGCCACATGTCGGTTAAATCGTCTAACCTTTTCTTGGTGTTAAAATAAAATGCATGTACGCTTTCGTGTAATACTTTACGTGTTTCATTTAATTTTTGTTCTATTGATGATATTTTGTGTTTAACAATGTGAGCGTCTTCCTTAGATATTTTTGCCAGTTTTGTTTGTCCCTTGAATATTTCATTGATTTGATTATTCAAGTATTCCCCATCGGCTTTGGATAATGTGCCGAATAGACTTTTACTGAGACTTCCCACGAATCCGAGCGGAGCGCTTCGTTTCCTTATGCTCGAAGGTGGTATCGGTAGGGTCGATAGGTTCAATTTTATTCATTGTTTCCATTAATTCTAAGTAGATATTATTTACCTTTTTTATCTCGTGTTCAACGTATTTGGTTCGTTGTGTTAGTGTTTCGCACCAATAACGCTGTGTACAGACTGCTTTCATTGATTCGAGGTAGTATGTGAGTTGTGTAGCGTTGTGATGTATAGTGGAAATGTCTAAATACACAATAACTTTCCAATCTGCTTGTGTGAATCTAATATCTTCTAAGCGTTCGTAGTATATACCTGGATTTTGGTCTATTTCTTGAATTGAATATCTAGGTATTTTTGTTCCTCCGGCTGCTATTATTAATGCTAGGATCGCTAGTTTAGTCCTCATCTGTAACATAATTTTTTCTGGTATAAGCTGGCTTAATCTTATCTATATGTTTTAAAAATCGCTTGCCGTTTTCGTCTTTTATAATTACATTATTTTGCTCTAGTACATCTACTAGCTTGTATGGACCCTTATACAGTTTGTCTAATTTGTTTGCCCTGGGTTCCTTGATTACGTAGATAAGGTCGCCGACTTTATAAGTGCTTGGCTTCATTTGTCTATCATAATAATGTTTCGCCTTGTGTTTGGATTTTATTAAAGATTCGCTAGCGAATTTTCTAATGTCATTCATCCGACTCACTAAGTCCGTCATATACGAGGTGTAAGTTTCCTGTTTAATGTCCGGGAAAGCACTAGGTACTCTCGCCGGTTTACCGAATACTAATTCAAACGGTGTGAAATTCGTGGATTCATGCACGCTGGTGTTGTATGAGAAAATCGCAAACGGTAGTACTTTGTCCCAGTCTTCGAATTCATCCAAGTACTGTCGGATATATTCGACTAATACCAGATGACTTCGTTCCAGACTTCCGTTAGACTGCGGGTGATAGCCCGAGGTGGAAACTTGGTTAATTTTGAAAATTCGAGATAGGTCTTGCATTACCTTGCCGATTAACGCAGGTGCTTTGTCTGATAGTATTACTCTAGGAGCACCATACAAGGTAATGACATGTCTCGCTAGGGCGTCGGCGATTGTTTCAGCCTTGGTGTTTGGTATTGGCACCGCTATACAATATTTTGTAAGGTTGTCTTGTACTGTTAATATATGCTTATTACCGTCGGAAGTGGAGGGGATCGGTCCAACTGTATCTATCGAGATTTTATCGAATGGCTCAATGGATGTGTCTGTAATGATCATTGGTTGTTTGTTTTTAATCCGTACTAATTTTAATTCTTGGCATTTTTGGCAATTTCTTATATATTCGACTATGTCGGATTTTATACCGTTCCAATAGAATTTCTCGCGTATTCTTCGGTATGTTTTGGTTACTCCTCTGTGACCTCCGACTAGACTGTCGTGGTATTCTGAGATGATGTTCTCTCGAATATCTTCTGTAGGTATTGTACAGTTTCCATAACATACGTATATGGTACAGTCACAGGTTTTGCAACAGTCTTGTAGAGTATCTAAGAAGGTTGAGAAACTTAGTTTGTCCGTTAAATCGTGATGTTTTGAGACTCTAATGCTGTTGATATTATTCTCTTTAATAGTGTCAGCTAAGGTAAGTAGAACTTCTCTTAAATCAGATACATTGACCTCATCGAAGTGCCTCTGGATGAGTATCGCAGTTAACACCCTTGTTGAAGCTTTAGGTGTTATTATTATTTGGCTCCTTTTTGGCTTGGCGTTTTTAATATCATTCTTAACTATCTTACCTAAGTCCAGAAGTAATTTGGAGATAGGAGTAGTAAATTCGCAATCTGCCGAAGTAAAGTGTAAAATGTTGTCTTTGCTTTGCGTCAATGCTTGGTTAATTAATTTTACCTGTAATTTGCTATCGGGTTGCTTACGGAAATCCGGATAGAATAAGCCTGGAGGTACAGTTGAAGATGCTGGTATACCTGGAGGAGCGGTACCGTTGTCTGACTCAGTAGTTGATTCGTCTGAGTCGCTTTCTACTTCTTCTACAGGTGTTACATTTTCTGCATGTCTCTTCTCGTTGTTATTCTCGGAGTTTGAAGTGTTATTAATATTACTATTTTCACGTTCAGGCGTTGAATTGTTTGTTAGTTGACTTTCGTTTTCGCTGTCGGACCATAATTCTATGTCGACCGGTGTGGACCGAGCCATTGGTCTGTGTTGTAACATACTTCGTAACGTGTTTGATTCACCGTCCCACCAGTATTCGTGACTACTAGATTGTCCTTCATCTGATGAGCGAGGTGGTGGTGTTACTATCTTTATAGTTTTCTCTGGAACCTTGTTGGGCGGTTCTGATTCGTCCTCGGACGTCAGCACTGGTCTCGTTGTAGGTGGTTTTTGCTTTATTAGGCTAGCGAAACCACTGTTACGTGCTCTGGGCATAGATGGTTCTGCATCAGTATCTGTATCGTGAGGATCTCTGAAAGTAACGTGCTTTCGTAATTCGGCAGGCCTTATAGGCTTCGGAGTGTTACTGTTTACCACAGGTGTGCATCGCTGGCTTGTAGAAGGTTGTGACTGTTGTCTGCTAGTGTCTGGAGGCATGGTTTTGATTTCCTTTGTTACCTTTTTGGTTTTAAGTAAAGTTATTGTCTTTTCCTTGGTTTTTGGTTTACTGGTTATCTTTGGAATCGTACCTGCCTTGGAGGCTGCACTTGCTAGTCTGCGTGCTGCTATTCTCTCAGCTATAGTCTGTCCGGGTACATCAGAATCTGATTCAAGGGGTTTTACCTCTCTTGAACAAAGTTTGTACCTTCGTCCTGGATCGGTGTCGGCCTTAGTCGTTGACTTGGTTGGTTTTACGTTTATCCTTGCAGACGACGACGTTGGTAGAGCGACAGCTTTTTCTAAAGCTGGATTTCTGGACAGGGTGTCGGCATTTACGTTTAAACGTCCTGGCTTGTATAAAAATTTATATTGATACTCTCGTAATCTTGTCCGCCATCTGATTAATCTTTGTATTGGTGGTTTAACTGAGTCTATCCATTTTAATGGTTCGTGGTCGCTAATTAGTGTGAACTCTTGTCCGTATAGGTATGGTCGGAAATGGAGTATGGCGTAAATTACTGCTAAACATTCCTTTTCAGTGGTAGTGTAATTTCGCTCTGCCGGCTTCATTATGTGCGACGTGTAGGCTATTGGTCTGTCTTGGCCAATTTCTCCTTGACTAAGAACTGCGCCTACTGCGAAATCACTAGCGTCTGTTGTTAAAATAAAAGGCTTTTCAAAATCCGGGTACTGTAGGACTGGTGCTGTACACAGAGCCTCTTTTAATTCCTCAAAACTTCTCTGTTCTTCATCCGTTCATACGAAATCTCGAGCCTTTTGTAGTAGGTCGGATAGTGGCTTTGCTCGTTTGGAAATTTCGATGAACCTACGATAGTACCCTGCGAGTCCTAAGAATTGTCGAATATTTTTTTGATTTTTGGGTACTGGGAAGTTCCGTACTGCTTCTGTTTCCTTTGGGTCTGGCTTTACTCCGTCCTCAGTTATGATGTGGCCTAAGTACTGAACTTCCTTTGTTAGGAATTCACACTTGTCTGGCTGCAAAGAGAGAGTAGCGCCTTCAAGTCTCTGGAAGAATCGTCTTACTTTCTTCTCGTGTTCTTCCAGGTCTGATGCGTAGATTATGACATCATCTAAATACACTAACAGTTCAACATCTTGTAAACCTAGTAAAACTAAGTTCATTAAACGTTGAAAAGTCGCCGGTGCGTTACGTAATCCGAATGACATTCTAGTGTACTCGTAGTGCCCTGTAGTTGTGCTAAAAGCAGTTTTATGTTGGTCCTTAGGGTCCATTCTTACTTGATGATACCCGCTTGCAATGTCAAAAGTGCTGAAGTATTTCGCCCCTCCTAGTTGATCCAAAATGTCGTTGATTTGTGGCAACGGATGTGCGTCTGGTATTGTAACCTCGTTTAATTTTCTGTAATCTATTACCATTCTAACCTGTCTCTCTCCTTTGGAATTAGGTTTCTTGGGTACGATCAGGACAGGACTATTACTTGCAGACGTGGAGTGCACAATAATGCCCTTTTCCAGTAGCTTTTGCGTGATTTTGTTGGCATCCTCCTTCTTCTGTCGGTGTTCCTTGTATTGCTTAGTATTTATTAATTGGTATATCGTTGATTGTCGGTATCGAATGTGTTAAACACATTCGTGGCCTTCAAATAATCTCCAGGTAAGTAGAATAAGTGTTGGAATTCTTCTACGAGTGTTAAAACATATTTTCTCTCCTCGTCGTTTAAGTGGTCTAGTCGCAGGGATGCTTTTATTTTTGCGAATCTTTCTTCGGGCGGTACAGGCTCTGCATCGCTGTAGTCAGACGAGAAAAAGTCCTCTGAGTCATCATACTTGCATTCTTCTAATTGCTCCGGTATGTCAATTTCAACGTCTTCGTCATAGGCATTTACTGCCATTATATAGCATTCATTATTTTCGTTGTTCACCAATGCTTCGCCAATAAATAATTTCTCTGGCGTCTTTAACCTAGGTAAATATCTTACCTTTAAGCTGGTGTCCTGTAACGGTATTTTGATTTTATGTTTTGCTCTAGCTTGTAAAATGTATCTCGTGGATCGTGGCTTTTTATACTCGAAGTTAGTAAATCTGATCGGTTTTATTGGCTGCGATGAAGTCACTAGTGCATTATGATGAAAAGAAATTTCTGCTGCTTCGCTTTTTAAGAAGTCGACTCCCAGTATACCTTTGACTGGTAAGGGTAAATTATCGGTAAATACCTGGAATTTTACTGGGTTTTCGAAAAATGTTATTTCTGTCGATCCGGCTGTCACTATGCTGTCATGAGTAATTCCAGTAATTGTCATGGCCTCATGGCTTGCGATAATAACACGTGGTTTCAGTAGGGATACGTGGATCATATTTACTTCGGATCCAGTATCAATTATAAATTGCGAGGCTGTTTTGAGTTCTGGAGCGTCAAGTACTACTAGTGGCGCGGCTGCTCTCCCTGTACCTTCAAGTTGAGAGCCTCCGCTTCCCAGTCACAGCTTACACATAAACCTGCAATGTATTTTCCACCAATAGGATAGTTCCGATTTTGTCCACCTTATGAAATTTCGCGTATATTTTGTGCGCCACTTGTTGTCGCTTAACAAGGCGAATTCCCATCTAAGTAATATAATTTGAATTAAAGTAATATAAAATGATAATTTTTTTTAATCTTACGGAATAATAATTGGTTTTTTTAATCATATTTAAAGTAAATTTTGTCGCGATAAAAGAATACATATCAAAATTATGAATGTATATTCCAAAATCAACAATATTGAAAATTATGAGTTAAAAACTAAAATAAATAAAAAACATTCGAGTTACGCATGGCGAACACATTTTTTAATTGTATACAAAATAGATACAAAATTAATTTTTTTTCATCGTTTTTTTTTTTCTTTTATACATTAGATAACAAACGTCAGACAGCGAGAGTGCAGAGCCGACACCGGCAGGTACTTATGGCGAGCGCGAAGCGCGAGCGTCAGCGGTCGTGCCTTATGCGCAAAATGCGAAGCGCGAGCGTTTTGCGTGCCTTGCATCGCGAAGCGATGCAAGGCGGCAAGCCACATAGCGGCCGAAGGCCGCGTTGTGGCGCGCTAGTTTTTTTTTTATTAGAGTAGGGTCGTAAATTGGGATTAACATTGTTCGAACCGTGGAACGGTTGATAGTGTAATTGTGAATGCAGATTTCGAGTAGAGGGTGTCGATCAGCAACAGGCAATTTAATAGTGGCTTTTGTTAAAATACGTGTATAAATTCTGGTAAATTTCAAGAGGACAAAAAAAAATAAAAATTTTTTTTTGTTTTTCAAATAACGTTCGTCTTGAATGAATAGTTTACGTTAAGATGACTTTAATTAAAACATTTTTTTTTTTTTTTTTTTTTAAAAAAAAGTGTATCTGTGTATTTGCATTTTTAATTTATGTGCAAGTTCTTGAAGGCCACTAGTAATTCGTATAGTTTGTCAGGATCGACGGATTCTTGTGAAAATTTCGAAAAAAAATTGAATCATCGATATTTTAAAAACCATAGGGCTTTGAAAGCTGCGCGAAGAACTTAGCTGAGACATTAAAAAAATCTACTTTTTCCCAAAGTTGTAGATAATCACAAGCCTTTCTACTCTCGTAAACGTTACACATAGAAAACTCGTTTTTTTTTTTTTAGTTTTCGAATTGTCACTGGAAATCTACGTAGTAACTACGTAGTCAAATAAATTGAAATATTTGGAACAATCCTATTGGTGGAAAATACATTGGTTTATATGTAAGCTGTGACGTCACGCTTAACAAAGAAAATTCTATTCCGTTCTTAAAACCATAAATTTTGTGCAAAGATAGTTTATTGCATAATTTGAACAGAAAAAGTATTATTATATTATCAGTTAAACAAAGCCGAGCAGCTGTTCGTTGTTTCTGTCGAAGCGAGGCAGCGAGCTCGACCACTGCGCATACATTGTGCGCATCTATCTGGCGATCGGTTGGCGACATGCCCACGCAGCCGTTTGCCGTGTGCGTTTTGACGTTTCGATGCAGCCTCCCGGACTCCGCTAACCACAGTTTTGCTCTGGTCAACTTTTCGGTGATACCATAAGTGAGTGCGTAGTGAAAAATGGCAACAACGACGCGATGCAGCAGTGTTATAAGTAGTTTTCAAAACGGAAAAGCGATGCACTCGAAAGGCACCGACGATGCGATGTGTGTCAGTCCATCAAAGAATGCTGCAATATAAGAAGATACATAACTCCAGCAAGAAACTTGAGTTTTTGCTTGGAGGTTATCTTTTGATTGTGTGACTGCTCCTGAGTCCTGCTGCTGCTCCTGCTGATTCTACTGTTGTGCTAATGTATTTTTCTTGTTGAATGCTGTCTAAGTGACGATTCTCTATCACACAGATCTACAAAAAGTATCGCTGTGATCTGTTTTTAGAGCTGAATCAGTGTTGTAATTCTGATGTCTTCTACTGATAGCTATACGACATTGGTATCGGAGAACAGACAATTTAGTATTTATCATTGCTAATTTTACCATGCAAGCACTACCCTGGCGCTGATTCGCACTGTCTGGGTGATGTAGCTTGGCGTTGCCAGCCACGTTAAAACCCTCAAGGTGTCTCTGGAACTGATTCACACTATCTAAGTAGTGCAGGCTGGCATTGCTGACTTCTGTTACATTAAGATGACCTTAGAGCTAGATTTACTCTGTTTGCGGTGATGCTGATTGGCGTCTCTGGGTACTTCAACATTATCTGCTTGGTGTTTTTGGTGATCTAACAACCTTAAAGCTATATTCGACCTTTCTGGCTGTCCTGGAGGCGTTTCTAGTTGCTTGAACCACCTGAAATTGACCATGGACCTGTATTCTGGCTTTCTGACAGTCCTGATTGGCGTAGCTGGCTGCTTAAACCATGTCGAGATGATCTTGGAGCTGGATTGCTCGGTGAGAGTATTGATTAATGTTCTTGGATACTTCAACCACTTTAATACAGCTCTGGAGATGGGTTTGTACTATTCGACATGGTAATATACAAAAATTATAATGACTCGTACTATATGTTCAATTAATATTGAATCTTTAATAGGTTATATATTTATAGGTATAAATAAATATCTTTTATTGCTTACGGGTACCTTAACAGTGATTATTATCAATATACTGCTAGTTTTCTATTTGTAAATATAAACTATGTGAAAAAAGTTTGAAACATATTTTCCTGTATGTCTAGGTGTACGAGTAATCCTGCATTTTTTGGCATCATTGCCTACTGCATTCACGAGAGTACAACTGAAGATAATGGTGTCGTTGGTATCTGAGCCATCAAAATCTTGGAGTTGGAAGAAAGCTCCATCAAGACTCCTCCGACAATACTGTTTACTACTATTGACTAATCAGTTTTTTATCAGGAAAAATCATAGTCTGCTGGATGAGGAGCAGTAGGATCAAGGGCATTGGTCATATGCCTAATTATCGATAATAATGGATCTTAATCCTGCATTTTTTGGCATCATTGCCTACTGCATTCACGAGAGTACAACTGAAGATAATGGTGTCGTTGGTATCTGAGCCATCAAAATCTTGGAGTTGGAAGAAAGCTCCATCAAGACTCCTCCGACAATACTGTTTACTACTATTGACTAATCAGTTTTTTATCAGGAAAAATCATAGTCTGCTGGATGAGGAGCAGTAGGATCAAGGGCATTGGTCATATGCCTAATTATCGATAATAATGGATCTTCGTTAGTGTGTAACTCAGTTAAAATATTTTCTATATAATTTGAATAATTTCATGTGATTGATATAATTTATATTTTTGCAGATGCACTGTTTATAAGATGCAGATCACAAATGGTTTTACTTTAAATATTATTTAAGTACAGAGGTTTTTTTGGTTTTAATTTTATACTTTTTTTCAGGTACAAAATGAAACTAGGCATAATGCCAAGCAGTTGCAGCAAGAAATTATATTTTGAAGAGGACATTATTATTTTGAAACAGAAGAATGTTATTGATAAGCTTAGCCAAGATTTATATAGCGGGTTTAAGTGTCTAAAAATTCGTTTCTAGAGTTGTTGTATGTCGAAAAGTGTTTTAAAAAATGTTTGCCACGGTAAAAAGTTGTATTTTGAAAATGTCTACAACTTTTACCTTCAACATTTTCATGTAAAACGTAAATTCGCAAAGCTTTATGGCAAATAATTTTTTTTTTTTTTTTTTTTGCTCTAAAAAATCGATTTTGGGCTATAACCAAGTTATAAGCATTTTCATGATTTGATGTTGATGGAAAAAAGTTGTATTTTTCAAATATCTACAACTTTTCAATTTAACTTTTTTTTGTAGAATGCTTAGAATTCGGGTTCGAGCCAAAAAACCATTTTTAGCGATTTTTGGAGGTAACCGCATTCTGCGTATTCGTGCAGGATCAAGTCCAAAATGAATTTGGCACCTTACTGTTATAAGGGGAGTTCGCAAACAAATTTTTAGCCCGGTTGATTAAAGTCTCTCAGAGATAATCGAGTAAGTAGAAAATTTTTATTCAAAAATACGCGTAAAAATCGAACAATTTGTGCCCGCATTCCATAACAACGTAGAGGATCGGGATAAATAAAAATGTTTTTTTTTTTGTTTGTGCAAGTGAAGATTTCTCCTGAAATTTCAGCCCGATCGGTCGATAATTGCGTGAGATATCGCATCTCACACATTTTTCGCACACAAAACTATAAGGCACTTTCGTGTCGCGGTCGTGCCTAAAAATTGACAACTCGATAAATATTTATAAAATTGAGTCCAGTTTGCTCCTCGGGGGTTTTCGAGGTCGCTGAATACGAATATGGCGACGGCAACGGTCTCTGAGGTACCTGGTGCCCAGGGTGGACAGTATGAACGTCGTCTCCTAAAGTTTTACGGAAAATTGTAACATAATAAGTCGAAACTCCTTACTTTGCCGTTATCGAGGTCGCTGAACACGAATATAGCCACGGCAACAGCCTCCGAGGTACCTGGTGCCCAGAGTAGACATTATAAACGTCGTCTCCGAGAGTTGTATGGGAAATCGTGACATAATGAGTCGAAACTCGATAGTTAAGGGGTTTTTGGGGTAGCTGAACACGAAAATTGCGACTGCTACGGCCTTGGAGATATCTTGTGCCGAGGGTAGACAGTTTGAACGTCTTTTCTGAGAGTTTTACAAGAAATCGTAACATCGTGAGTCTGAACTCGTTACACAGGGTTTTTTTGGGTCGTTGTACACGAAAATTGCGATGGCAACGGTCTTCGAGGTGCCTGGTGCCCAGGGTGGACATGCTCAACGTTATTCCTGGTACTTTCTTTAGTACTATCATTTTGACCTATGTTTTAATATAGATTGTTAATTATTTATTTAAATATTGTCTACAATTTTGCATTCCCAGATTGTGCAGGCGTCAACTGTACAAACATCGAACACTACTCAGGTACCTTGAAGACCATTGCCGTCGCGATATTCGCATTCAGCGACCTCGAAAATCCCCGATGAGCAAAACTGGATTTAATTTCATCAATATTTACCGAGTTGTCAATTTTTTATTGAGTGTCTCCTCGGAATGCATTTTTGCAAAAATTCATATTGTTTATGCAATAATGCATTTAGAAAGAAGTAATTAATCACACTAGGTCACAAAATTTGTAGACATCCTCACGAATCGTATGCAAAACCACCGCATTAAGATCCGTCTTACTGCTAAGAAAATCGATAGTCCATTGCTTTATTTCCTCGACTTGATAGCAAATATAGGTTATAGTTTCAAAGGATTCTTATCTTATAGGGATGTTCAATTATAGTGTACTATACAGAAAGTCGAGTCAGTAAGGAATAGTGTAGTGCGCGAGAATGAGTTAGCGCGCTGACGAGTGTGTGAGGGAACACATACCTGTAAGTATCCCCTCTCGCGGTATGCGTATGTGTCACATGACCACAAGCGGTATCGAGACTATATAAGTCCCGCACATCGCTCTCTATGGATCGAGCCGTCGTCGAATGAACATGGTGCCGACGGACGTCGTTGAACATTCTATAGCCGTCTAATGAACTATTATAATTAAACAATCTTCTCTGTCTATCCTTACTTTTCTCATCAGGGAATATAAAGAAAATTATTATTCTCATGATTCTAAACGATCCTTCAAATCGTTAATTATTATTATAACATATTTAAATCCATTCAAGAGTAATTAAAAGCCTTAATTATTACTTTTATTTGTTCTCGATATTCTAGCGAGAACGACATACAAAATTCATGTGACCATTATAGAATTTCCAGGTAGATCGATCATACAGAATCTACTGATACTGTTCATTTCTAAGCGAATTATGCCAAATAATCCCGGCAACATTCCTACCAGGGACATTTTAAAAATATTCAAAATTTTAATATAAATATTCATATTTTTTTAATTAATAACAGAAATTAATAAAAAATAAAACTGTTATTTCTAAATATTCATGAGTGCGTAGTGGCTGTGTAAAAAAAAAACAGCAAATTTACTTCCGCTGTATAGCTGCATGAGAAGCGCAAAAATCCATACATGCATCACAAAAACTATAGTGTGCACCAATGGCTTAGGGAGTTTTTTGACCTCGTGTGGTTTGCAGTACTCGTATTCGGCTCGGAGACGCATTCGCCTTTGACTCGTACTGCAAACTTCACAATAGGTCTAAAAAAGCCCACTTTACGCCCTTTGTGCTCAATATACTATTTTACCACGGAAAATTTATTTTATCGTTTGTCGTTCTTTTATTACAGACCATAAAGTTAAATTTTACCTTGGAAACTAAATGTTGAATTAGTAACTGAATGTAGAATTATGATATTAAGCAATACATAATGTTGAAGGAAGCTACGTTTTTTTTGTTGAATTTTTCTAAAAAAAAAACGTAGCTTCCTTCAACATTATGTATTGCTTAATATCATAATTCTTTTTGCTTCATATATAATTCTATCAAGTATTTTTTTGTTTGATGGATAACGTTGTTTTTATGGGATACATAGTAGTAAAAAACCCTCTGAAATGATTTAAATGACTAATAATAGCTGTGACAAAGGACGTAAGATTCTTTTTTACCAACATAACCTACCGATGTGATATTTTTATGAATGAATACGTCCTTTGCCACAGCTATTATTAGCCATTTAAATCATTTCAGAGGGTTTTTCACTACTATGTGTCCCATAAAAACAAAAAACAAAGGCCTTTGCCATTCTGGCTCTTTTACAGGTACTTCTGCACTGTGAAAAGGTATCTTTTCACCGTATAAAAGTAGTCGGAATTCGGATGGAATCTTAGATTTTCACATTTTAAGGTTTAAATTGCAGGCAAGTCAGTTATAGCATATATATAGGAGTATTAGGAAACTTATATTAAAAAGTTGAGAAAATTTTACAAAAACAAACATTCAGCGTATAACATTCAGTGTATAATGAACCCTTATAACTCGACGAGAATTGATCGAATCGATCTAAACATTTACAGCTGACATCGTAGTGACCTCTAGAACATATCCCCCAAATTTGGGCAAACATTTTTTTTTGTCGCGCACGATTTGTCGGAGAACCACTGCCCCCCCCCCTACCCCCACCAAATAACGTTAAATTGTTTCGTTTTTATGTGATTTTGAAAATATCCAAATTTCACATAATGAGGACCAGTACTGGTGTTACCATCAGGACAATAACACGAAAACTCCGGCTGGGGTCAGCCCGGAGAGAGATCCACCAGACGTTAGAATAGCTCCTGGGAGAGAAGTCTCACCGGATATCCGCACATCATATCATTATAAAAAAACAAAAATATTTTTTCAAAAATCGAAAAATGGCTATAATATGACCATAAAATGGCCAGAATCATTCAAGAAAATGACCGAAATTTAGAATTAGAAAAAATATATGCATGTCAAATTTTATTACGATCCGTCGCGTGGTTCCAAAATTATGGCGGCACACACACACACACACACACACACACACACACACACACACACACACCCACACATACGCAGAGCCATCCGCACGGAAATTTTCTAAAAACGTATGATTCGTACTCCAAACACCTCAAATACGTTTCTACGAAGTATTAGCGAAACTGAAAATTTTACTATTACAAAGCTTCCTCTTAGAAGGAAGCAAACATTTTATTTTTGGTGCATAACAAAAGAACGATGAACTGTAATTTAAATTATCTGCGGTAAAAAGATAGGAAATATTATTCACTTTTAGGTACACATTTACTATTTTTATTAACTCTGGATAAAATTATCACAGAAAACTAAATTAAAGAATCGCTATGACACTAAAACATTAATAAAATGAAAAACAGATTTTTTTTCCTCATTATGCTACGTAAAAAAAAGATCGATCATCAAAATATATTAAAGGCCACAGGTCATACCACAACGCAGCAATGGTTATTATAAGAAAAAGTGGTGGACCAGATTTATTAATAATTGTAACATATAATTAAAAATGGGAAGAATCAAAATTGATTTTAAAACAATTTCCAAAAATGAAAAAAAACTATATATTTTAAATCCATAAGCAGTAGAAGTTCGGCGTTTATTCAGTAATTTTACTTTTTTTCTTTTGATTTTCTCTATCTCGACAAACATTAAATTCTTGAACTTTTTATGATCTACAAATTTTATATAATACAATAAGACTAAGTTCTTAACCAACTAGAACTTAATCATCAGAGAATGAAAATAACATTTGAACAATAAAAATCACACAAAAACTAAAATGGGGGGTTGGCGAGCGAAGCGAGCAGGGGGGCGAAGCCCCACTAGTGTGTGTGTGTATATATATATATATATATATGATTAAATTATATATTATATCTATATAATATAATATATGTATTGTGTTATATATATGCACATATATATATATATTATATAATAAATTATATATATATATATATCTTCCGATATTATATAATTATTTTGTGTATACTCCCCCCCGAACCCCCCATACCCTCCTACGCCCTCTTATGCTTTGCCGGCACCCCTCGCAAAATACATGGGTAAATTCTTTTCGTTTCCTATCATTATATATTGTAAATTGTAATTTGCCACACAGGTCTAGCAAAAACAAAGAAAATGAACTGTGGGTTACAATCCAGCCAAAGTAGAAGCTGAGAAACGGCGTATACATACGCGCAAGCGCACACACACACAACACACCACACCACATACATCGTACGGACATCTTTCAAACACCATTTTTCGACTAAATCATCAAAATAACACTTTCCCCATGTTTTTACAGCAAACTCCAAATTACTATTAAGGCTTCCTTAGGAAGGAACAAAATTAAAACAAAAAATAATAAAAAAAACGCACCTGTTATATTTACCCCTGGGTGTGTGGAAAAAATATAATTTTATCAAATAACAAATACAAATTGATATTTACAAAAAAGTCGCTGGGGGGCTGGCGGGGGGGGGCTCTGCGGGGGTTGGGGGGTGGTGCGGGGGGGGGGGGGGGAGGGGGCTTTTCAAATTATTCAAAATTATATGGAAAACGAAACAATTTTATCCTTATTTTGGCGAGGGGTGCGGGGGGGTGGGGGTATGGGGGAAATCGTTTTTCTACGTGACGCGATAACTGAAGTAAAAAGGCAATAATCAAGTTCAAATTTTGGATTTAGTTAGCATTATATAGCACAATGATCCCTTTCTTTGGGATTTTTATAAAACCAGTTAGTTTCAAAGATATTGAGCTTCAAACTTTTGTTTTTTCACCCTGTATACTATGAGTCGTTTGTTCTACGTGAGTAGTATATCGACGCCTGAGTGGAATATGGGCGTATCTCGGAACCCGCTCCGAGAAGGGCGTATCTCCGAAACCGCTCCGAGAAGGGCGTATCTTGGAAACCGGTCCGAGAAGGGCGCATCTCTGAACCCACTCCGAGAAGGGCGCATCTCGGAACCCGCTTCGAGAAGGGCGCATCTTAGAAACCGATCCGAGAAGGGCGCATCTCAGAAACCGCTCCGAGAAGGGCGCATCTCAGTACCCGGTCCGAGAAGGGCGTATCTCGGGATCCGCTTCGAGACGGGCGTATTTCGGGAGCGGTTTTCTTTCTTCAAATTTTGTAGTGGCAGCCCTGCAAATATTATTATAATAGGCGATTCAATGCACGCCAATATAGAAAATTCGTGCCGAAATAAGGCGGTTTTTACTCAAAATCAGTGGTGTGACATTATGAGAAGTGCTAAAAAAAACGAGCCCTTTTATATTGTCAACGAGTTGTCGCTAAAGGATATTTTAAACTTCCGCTTGCTGGCCAATGATCAAAATTGGAAGGCAGTTAAAATTAGCATTTTGCGAGAAATTGTTGTCTCCAAAGATGAAACCAATGTATTGGTCAAATACGAATATGCCGAACAACCAAAGTCGATTTTAATTGTGACGAATAAATGCATCGGAAAGTTATATCTTTTGACACAAGTAAGCAAAAGCAAAATTTCACTCGACAAGGAGAAAAGAAATGATTTGCGAAAAATGTGCTACGTTGACAAAGTGATTCCTCAAGAATTTTATTCATTTTATGAATT
>CM053170.1:45585653-45599786 GCA_012977825.3 Pteromalus puparum
TTATTATTAACACGAATGAGGTTACGTGCACCTGCGTAGCCAGCCTCATGTTTAGTGTCAAAATATTGATTTTCATAACTCATGTTTAGATATTATAAGTTAACCACTTATCTCCTGATTTTCGTGGAACAGATTTTTTCTTGCTCAAACGTTCGCTGTAACGCCTTGAAGCAGCAAGTCTTGCACCTTCTTCCAAAGTCTGAACGCTCTCGGAATTATTTCTTTTACTTGAAGAAATTTTGTTCAAAGCACGTTTGAAATTTTCACTGATTGATAATACGATGGGATTACTTATAAATTTAGACGGGGTGTCGGACGAAGCTATAAAATTAGCAAGTTGACATCTTCCAACTGGCTCCTCTTCTGCTGCTGCTGCTGCCTTACTCTGTACAACATCCTCCACCAAATCTATAATATTTGATTGAGGTATAACTTTATCGTCGATACTGACTGTGCCCGAATTATCCCATTTGATACGGTGAGGTACAGTTGATTTCCAATGGTGAAGCAATAAACGAGCTTTCCTTACAGAGCCCTTAGGTATACTAGTGAGAATCGCCTCATCAGACAAAGGATTCAAAGTGTCTTCATGTTCAATCTCTGGTCCAGCAGCAGTAGCATTGCCATCGGATAAAAGTTCTTGACGTTCTGACGTTTTAAAATGAAGATATCTTCTTAAAATCTGTAAATACCTTTGACATTTTTCTCGCTCATCTGTAATACTTTTTGAAAAAAGTATATCATGCATCTCAGCATCGAGGCGTGATAAGTTATCGCCTTTCGTCTGTGTACTCGGTAATTCCAAACCATTACTTGATTCGTCTGGCTGCTGCTGCTGTTTCATTACACGGTCATATGTCTCCTCCGGTACAATAATCATTTTACGTGCATGTTCCATATTTAACTTTTAGAATTACCAAATATCCTCGCTACTANTTGATTCGTCTGGCTGCTGCTGCTGTTTCATTACACGGTCATATGTCTCCTCCGGTACAATAATCATTTTACTTGCATGTTCCATATTCAACTTTTAGAATTACCAATATCCTCGCTACTAGTGCGCCAGTTATAGGTGCAAGTAACATAGGCAGAAAAGCACCACCGTCTTGAATAATCACCCGTATCTTCTTTTCCCATTCATGGTCATTATTATTTCCACTACTCTTATTCAATAATTTACGAAAACATTTTTATGTTTCCTCAATCTTGACTTGTGAGAATTTTTAATTTTCACCACACCTCGTAATACATTTAACGCGCACTCACATATACTTTTGATTAGTTTTTTATCAGCTGAGCGAATTAAAGCTAAACGTTGTTGTCCGTCAGCGTGGCAAAGAGCATTTAATATTGCTACACACTTTTTCGTAAAATGTTTTGGTAAACAACCGCACTCAGTATTGCCAGCATCAGCATCAGCGACAGCAGCAGCAGCAGCAGCAGCAGCACCAGCACCAGCACCACGTTGCCTTTTCCCTCTTCTAATAACTGTATTTTTGCTTCTCGATGCTTTCCCCGCCATCGTTGCACTCAGACTGATGGCTCAGCTACCTATACGCTACTTTTATCGGAATTTGTGTTTTGGTACATACACGTAGCGCAATCTATCATCGGGAAATATACAGGTTCTGAAACGAAATTCCTCGCTAGTGGCCTGTTTCAAATCTAGCAGAAGATAACCATGTGCAGTTGATGTGCTATCAAGATATGCTTCTTGCAAAAATTTAGGATCTTCAGGATATACTTGACGTGCAAGATACTGAATTTGCGAACGATCTCGTGGATTTTTAAAAATAACAAGATAATTAGCGTTCAATGAAATATCACGTTGACCAGCTCCCTTGTGAAAAAGATTTTGTGTAATAAAAATTACACTTAAATTCTTGTGATGACTCCCCTTCGTAAATAGATCAAGAATAACATTGTTCGAAGCTTCTCTCATTAAATCATCAATAATTAATAATTTTTTCTTATCATTGTCTTGTGAATAGTCTGAAGGCTGGGGTAAACCTTCGTGAAATTCAACAATTTTCTTTTTACTGCTTCCTCCTCCTCCTCCCGGTACAAAGTCTGATTCGTAAGTTGATTGCCATTCTGCGTAATAGAGCAGTATTCGATCAAAATTTGCATTACACATGAGTGGTAGATGCTGAAGAAAACGTTTGACAAAGACAGTTTTACCACAGCCCGTTGGGCCGCTAACAATGCAAGTGAACGGATGCTTAAATCGCGTATCCATTTTTGTAACACTAGTCAAAATCACTGCTGGATACAAGCGGACGGGCGGGCGGCGGCGGCGGCGCGGCGCGGCGCGGCACACGTAAAAATAAGCTTATTTTACGTGTGCTGAAACATCAGCTAATTACCGCTATTCAAGCTAATACACGCGTCCTGTAAGCTAAGTAATGCCGCGAGTAAGCTGAGTTACGCGCTGAAAATAAGCTGATTTTGTCAACAAGCAGTCTCATCGATGGCAGAAGCTATACTGAGTGTTATTATTGTATGTAGGGAATCTTATATATTAGGAATAGGAAAAGATATATTTTATTTTTTATTTTTATTAATACTTAATACATAATATTATTGTACAAAAGTTAAATATTCTTATAGCCAAAAGGTAGAGACTTTCGTGAGGTGAGATATCGTCGTTTTTTCAATACAACACAGCAAGTTTTCGATTCCTCGCGCGTTACAACTTCGTGCATTTTAGTTCGTCTGATAGCCTTAAATTTTAATCGTATTTTATTACATTCATCGTTCATTTTTTCAGATTCTTGATCATCGGTTGCAAAAGCGTCATTGACTAAATTCTTAATACTATCGAAATTTATTTTTATACCATTTGAAAAATTCAATGAAATACCTTTCACTTTACAACATTCAATTTTAACGTTTTTATTAGGCGTTACAGCTGTATAAGCGTAAAACTTTGGCCCGCCTGAAACAAAATTATCTATGTATGTATTTTCACCATGTCCACAAAGTTCATCTGTCATATCACCGAGTTTAGAACCGATAAAGGGCGTATACTCATCCGGATCATTATCGTGCGAAACAAATATACACGAATCTGTGTCATAATAAAGAACACGATCACCTAACCCTCTCAAATGTTCATATAGTTTTAAACGCGCTTGTGCTGTAGTATAAGCTGCAATCACGACGCTTGTATGTGGTGCAGGCGTTACAGCCTCATCCCTGTATTGCCAATTTGCGTATAGTATCTCTTCGTTAATTGCGAGTAAATCATGAACCTCTTTCTCCGGACAAGTAAGCAGCTGTAAAAGCGTTTCGCGTGATTTTATTACTTCAGTTTGTTTCAGATTACTTCGCTGACCAAACTTGCCCCAAAATGAATTTAGGCATAGTTTAGCAACAGCTCGTAATCCAGAATTTTTTTCGATATTATTTTTATCTAGAGTTATTCCCTCATCACGTTTGTACTGCTCTATATATTGCGATTTTGTTGTTTCATCAGTGCACCACGAAGGCCAGCCGCTAGCCTCTTGTTTGATTTTTAAAAATGTATTTACATATTCAGCAAAAAGCCCACCGGTACCGTTAACTTGATTATACTGTGTTACCTCATAGTGCCAAACTATGTAAATTTTCGTAACACTATAACCGAGTTCTACAGCTTTACGCAACTCATCGACAACCCAAGTACCCGTGAATTCCCGCATTTTTGGGTCCTCGTGATCGCAATCCGACTGCTGCATTTCTTCACAACAAGTACGACAAAGAGCAAAAAGAAGCCGCCCGTGCATTTTAATTGGTAAAAGAGGAATGTGTAAATTACGTGGTGGTAAAATGCTACATTTAACTAAACCCTCGATGTTATTTAGATTGTTGTTTTCCCCATGTGTCAATTCTTCGCATTCTCTATCAATCAAAATTCGCGGATGTCCTACGGGAAACTTTCCTCTCTTGCATACGTACGGATATAGAGAGCATATATCCGTATATTGAATTTTTTCATTAGCACCGATCGTATATTCAGTAACTATATTCTCAGTTCTACCTCCAAAAAAAGCATCGCGAGGATTCAACGTTACCCGACTCATAAGTGGATGATGCGTTACATAATCGTTGATTTCGCGATTTTCGGATTTTATTCTATCAAAAGTACATTCCCACATCTCTGGAACTTCGTATCCTAAAGATTTCATTTTTTCTATTTTTCGACAAGTATTTTTATAGGCTTCATCCATAGTTTTTCCGTAAGCCATTGTTTTATCCCTTTTTCTATCGAAACAAATTGGACAACCGTGCGTGTAACACCCTTGGTATTCAAAGACAACACCTTTATTATTATTATCATCATTCGCGTTTTCAGACGGTAAAAATCCATCCACACGAAATCCTTCAGGTAACATAAATTCACGCGCTCTCCCGGCGTGCACGATTTCTCGACCAATCTCACGTTCACACTGTACTAACCATTGTAGTGTTTTTTGCGAGTGCTTATCAGCACGACGATATCCGGCTGTAGGAATAATACCAATAGTCTTTTCGCGTAAGAAATTTTTTCTGTATACAACAGAGCATGCTGAAGCTATTGTCGTAGCCCCTGTAAACGGACAAGTATTACCACATTTAACGAAAATTTGACGAAATGCCATACACGAAAGTCTTTGAATTTCTACATCCATGCGGCAATATTCGACTATTTCTCGTTTGAAAGCAAATTCATAAGTATCGCGATTCTCCTCATACCAAGTAAAAAATGTTTCTCGCTCCGCTGCGGACATCGAATTAGGCGCATAGAAAGCTGCATCAGGTAACGGGCCAATATAATTTTGATTATCTAGTGTATTAAAAAGATGCGGAAAATAACCCTTTTTACTAGCTGGAGGTAGAGCAAAAGCTTGAGGAAGAGCGCTCAACTTCGTATGAAAATAGTTTAAGCTGTCAATAAATTTCGTTTGTCCGCATTGAAGCATAATTATATTTTGACCGTTCAAAATTACATTAGGTACTACTTTTGTATTTTCAACGATTTCTCGCAAAATAAATTGCGCATCGAATCCGCGCGAATTGTGAGCAATGCAGATAATTTGACCGAACGATGTTTTTTCGCGAACAGTCAATCCCACCAATTCTCTCACAGGATCATCTCGAAATATATATTCTCGTACCCCACACGTATGACAAAGTACATTCATATTTTGCTCTAACATACAATCATCACAAACCTGCTGCACGATACACAGATTTGGGACATGAATTTTTATAGAATCATGATCTCTGTAAGGGGAATCTTGTCGAGTCTCAAAATCATAGAAAATGAATAAGTTTTTTTAAAAATCTGTTACCCGCTGCACCGGTCAAGTTTAATATTGTATCGAAATGTCTTGAGCGAGCATCGTATAAAAGATATATCATATCATATGAATCGGCATTTAACATTCGCCTACCGTCATAAAAAGGCGGTTCACCGTTTCCAAAAGATGCACTATCATAAATTATGATTGCAATATTCCGCTCTGCATAATAATGTTGAAATGCCTCTGTCTTGGGTATTCCGCAACCGTTTAAAGGGATCGCTACGTTTGCCCTAACAAGCAAAAGGTTTGCACGAGTTTTTTGCAGACCACGTCGTCCGTCTCTAACAGATTTCCAAACTTCATGCTCCTCGGGCCTATCAAATTTTTTATAGGTTCTGAATGTCTCTCCGACAACAAGTGCTCTAGGTAACCATAAGTTATCGGTGTTACAAATAGAAACAATTGATCTCCTGCTTACTGAATTGATACTTAACTTTTTACCTCGCTCGCCGATCGGTACGTATCGTATCGGTAAATATCGCGTATTGCTAATTCTAACCAAATGATAGCATTAATATTGTGCTCTGGCGGCGGACGTATTTTTAACAAAAGTCGCCTGCCATCCAATCTATACTTGGCTACGTAATGATTCTCATGACCATGTATAATAAAACGCTCACCGGGCGGTAGAATATCGTCATTTTGCTCGACATCCATTTCTTCGTCATCTCTATGATCCACCGCCTCGTCGTCAGTCGGCTCCTTCTCCTCCTCTTCGCCATTGACTGTTTCCTCCTTCTCCTCCTCCTCTTCGCCCGCCTCGGAAAAACCATCCTGGTTTGAATCTTCATCGTGACTTTCTCGACCTCCACCAACTTGCATAGATTCGTCGCTTTCATCCGCCTCATAATCTACAGAATCTACAGTACTATTACTGTATGAAGATGATGATGTAGATAAGGGAAAAACGGATATGGAAGAAGAAGAAGCTGAAGCATCAGAGTCGATACATTCTGAAAAATTTTTTACATTTTATTTAAACAAAGTAATTACAAGTTTTATAAATTATTCTTCCGGTGGTCCTGAAAAACTCCGACCCAAGCGCTTAAACATTTCAGGTAAATTGTCAGTGTTTAACAGTACAGAATTCTCGTTATCTTTACATACATTGAAAAACCATCGTATTTCTTGTGCTCTTCTAACGTACATGATACGCATAATATCTTGTTTTAAAGCCTTGGGGTACTTGGAGAATCCCTCGAGACCACGTCGAATAACTTAAATAATATTTATAAAATAAGATTTAATTTTTAAGAAAGGTGTAAATTTAAAATACAACATTAGACTTACGTTCATTTATTTGTCGATCTCTTGGATTTCCTTGATTGAAAAAATGCTCGGTGACCATTCCTCCAGCGCTTTGCGTGTACCTCATTTCCTCGGGTTCGATCGGTCTGGCCAAAAAATCAAGAATTTGCTGACGTCTTTTGACACATGGATGTTGCGCATATTTGTGTAATAATAATATTTGTGCTCTCATCAGCTGCACGCTCCATCAAGCGTTGTAAAATATTATTAGTAGCTGTTGTTGGTTCTCGGCACGTGGCTAAAAGGTGCTCAACATTAGACATACGCTGAAGATCTTCATTTACAGGCGGATCTTCAGCCTCTAGCTCTCTTTCGCCGCCATCGCTACTCGCCGTCCCTTCATTCTCCTGGAGATGTTCCTGTACAGCTGGTACATCATCCTCCGCTTGCGCTGCATCCTCCTCCTCCTCCTCTCTTTCTTCTCCTTCCATCTCCTCTTCTTCTTCATACGATGACGTAGCTTCAGAACTTGATGTATGTTCATCATCATCTTCATCGGTGCTTATGTCAGCTAATAAATTCTCTAACGCTGAAATGTAAACAAATTTTATGTTAATATACATCGCTTACTGTTTATTAATTTGATAAACATTAAACGTATTCAAAGATACTGATGTATACTACATGTGTTACAAAAGCATTGTTGCGGTATATAACAACTGTATATTCTCCCATTTTATAAATTGGTGCTATGAGACAGTTGTGTATCGATTGCTATATAATATGACCGATGTAAGAAGCTAATCTCTCTCGCGCGCGCGCGGTAGCAGAAGACTTGAAAATAACAGACGCCGCGAACACTAGCCAGTATGCGTAGCAGACGACGCTATCTACAGCAGGATCTGATGACACACTCAACCGTGGATGTGTGTACGCGCACGCGCCCGCGCTCGCGCTCGCGTGTGTTTATGAATGAAACAGAGTTTGTAGTAACGTAGTAAGTAACAGCTGACGACACTATCAGCTGTCGTACCATTTACATCGTTACCGTATATAAGGACTGTTTGTTTATTTTACTAATGATAAGGCATATGTCGCAGCATAGAGAAAATATAATTAATAAAAAATGTACTCACCATTATTTTCTTCGAATGCAGTCATCAGATGCGTTAGCACAGGAAGATGCGCAATATTCGTTGCATACAAAATTCTGCTGCGCATCGTACAGCTAAATTACATTTTTTAAAAATGAAACGGTGAAGCTGTGCAATTTTTCGTGGCCCACAGCATCATAAGAGTCGTGAAAACTCGCGAACTAGTTGACACGCCACCATGCGGTTCACACGTAGGCGCCAGGATTTTGTACACCTGCGTCGAATGGCACTGCACGCTTGAAGATTACCGGCGACGCGTAGCAATACACCGCGAAAAGAGTCCTCGGCTGCGTTGTACATGTTTGCGAGCTCTTGATTAGATGCAACTACTCTCATGACTACTGAGCTCATGGGGTCAGCGCAGGGTTTATATAGTGCGAGAAAAGGTCTTTTTAGTGGGGGATATACACTCACACTGCTCTATATATCGCGAAAAAATAACATCCTGTGATGAGTTTTGTCTTAGCGTTATCATTACCGAGTATAAAATCAGGCCGAACGTCTCTTACACGTTAAGAGAATCGTCTAATTCATGGGTATTATATTACCTTTGCTTTCGTCCAAGATGCAACACAATCTGAAATGACGATACCACCGACGAATCTCGTACAATACAAGGCGGCGAAAATCAATGCTCCGTCTCATACGTCTAAAATAAATCATGTTTAATAGTATCCGACATCCTGTGCAAGTGATAACCAGACCGATTCTCTCACGTACGGTATGAAGCGTACGGTTCTGAGAATCCACGTGCTAATTACTTTTGAGATTACAGCTCTGGAGCGACGTATTGTCACAGTGATCCAATTTCGTTGCGGAGGTATCAACTGTAAAGACTCATGCTGAAGCGAGGGTATTAAAAATATCAAGTTCACGCACAGAGCAGTCAAGAGTCAAAGATTATGCTCTCTCTTACGCTCGTAAAAAGTATCTTGTATCAGTCAAGCATCGAGCAGTATCAGCCACGTGTAGTTGTTTTGTCACAACTGCATAGGTATCGTCTGCTAAGACTCATGGCTACAAGTGGGTATTAAAAAATATCAACATCCTGTGAANAGCAGTATCAGCCACGTGTAGTTGTTTTGACACAACTGCATAGGTATCGTCTGCTAAGACTCATGGCTACAAGTGGGTATTAAAAAATATCAACATCCTGTGAAAAGCACTCGAGAGCCAAAACTTACGCTCTCTCGCGCTCGTAAAAAAAAGTATCCCGTGTCCGTCAAGCATCTCGCTGCATAACGCGTCAAACAGTTCGTTAGAGTATCGGGTGTACGAGCACACGTGCGCTATCGAAAATTTATCGGTATAAGTGTAAATTTTTCTCCTTCCTTTTTCTTCTTCTACAGATGATCGCTTGGCCTACAGTCGTCAGTTCCAAGACGTTCGTTCTGTTGGAAAGATGTCAGTGCAGAGTAATATCATTCGAAAACTAGAGGACAAATGCTCTCTTCTTAAAGCTCGCATGGAACGCGCGTCGCGGCTAATCCAACAGCACCGCGACACGTACGACGAGCTTTACGAAGAGAGTGAAGAAGTAAAACGGGCAATAGAGGTATTGCAAGATCGGGGATGTGTTCACCGTGTGTAGCCGGAGGATGAAGCGGATGACGATCCGGACACAGTGGACCTACTGCACCCACTGCACGGTGCTACGCTGCACAACGTGCAGCAGGAAGGAACTGTGGTGCTGCAGCCCACAGCTTCCGAAGAACGAGAAGTTTGAGGCTCCCGTGGAACAGGTGCAGCCCAGCGGATATGTGAGGACAGAGGAGGTGGTGATTGCTGAGGGGATAATGCAGCGACAGGTAAGCTATTTTTTTATTTTATAAATAATTTTTTATTCATATGACAAAAAATTATTTTTTTCATATTTTTCAGCAGGTGGTGTATGCCGACATGCACCAACAACCATCTGTAAATGGAGACGCTGCTGCCGCTGCTGTACTCAGCGCAGCTAGAAGAGAGGCGAATGCTGCCGAGGAGATGATGCAGCAGGAGGCTGCTATGGAGATCTCATCGGAGATCGATGTAGGGGAGGAGTTTTTTCAATATTACTCCCCTACATCTCCCTGTGACCCTGCTGACCGAGGAGAACCAGTCGTCGTCGTCAAAGCAGAAAAAAGCGCTGAGGAGGAGACAGTCGACGTGGTGTGCTAATAGGTGTGAGTGTATAGTGCATAGTGCATAGTGCATAGTAGTTTTTATTATTGATTATATGTGTGTGTGTGTGTGTGTGTGTGTGTGTGTGTGTGTGTGTGTGTGTGTGTGTGTGAGCGTATTCATGGGGGAGATTTAGATTTAGATTTAGATTTAAGTGTTTTAGTACTGTACATTATGTTGTACAAATAGTATTATAGAAAATATTTACAGATTAATTACAAGTTTGAGCGATAGATGATTTGAAGTATGTTAAGTAATGGTGGTGAGATGAGATAGCGAAAAGTTATGAATGAGGTGTTTGTGTGATAGTTACTATTGTTTGTGAAGGTGTTTGAGAGAATGTTGCGAATTTAGTTGTTTCTACTCTGTTCTTCTTGAGCGAAAAAGTATTGTCTAGCCTGCGTTTTGAAATAAGAAGTTGAACTATTGTTACGTAAGTGAGATGGTAGGGAATTCCAGAGATATGAGGCGCTGATGTGGAATGATTTCCTCAGCGTCTCTGTGGCGAAGGGGGGGATGTCTAGAGGACTCACTTCACCCCTCACTGGGCGGAGGGCGACGTGGAAGTTAAAATAGGCTAAGATATAGGATGGTACAGCAGTATTAAATAGTTTTCTTAGAAAACAAGCCATAAAGTACTTCCTACGTCCGGCGGTGGTGAGCCAGCCGAGCTCACGCCTGTAAGGAGTGATGTGCTCATCCCTTCTTACACCATAGATGTAACGAATTCCTGTATTTACCAGTCTCTGTAGTTTGAGGTCTAGTTCTTTAGTCAAGTCACAGTATACCAGTGAACAATAGTCAATGATGGGAAACAGGAGAGCCTGCACAAGATGTTTGCGCAGTCTAAGGCTAGTGCTTTTTCGAAAGAAGTTTAGACGGTACATTAAAGAGTGAGCACGTTTGCATATTTGCTTGACATGCTCTTTCCAGGTTAGCTTCGAATCTAGCAATAACCCGAGACTGCGCACGGATGATTGATACTCGACCCGGGCTCCTCCTATGTTTATGTAGGTGTTAGCTACAGTTGGTAAAGAGTTTATGTAGTAAGGGGAGCCCAGGACGATCGCCTGAGTTTTGCTGACGTTTAACTTCAAACGATTTTGTGCTGCCCAGCCTGAAATCCTCTCGGCATTAGCTGTCATCCTAACGGAACAGGAATCCAGCTCCTCGAGGGGGCATTGACAGTAGATCTGGAGGTCATCCGCATAAATGAGGTGATAGGTGTCTGAGTCAAGGCAGAAGCCGATGTCATTGATGTATAACGAGAATAGCAGGGGGCCCAGGACGGACCCCTGTGGGACTCCCGTGTTGAGAGGGCGAAAGGTGGAGAGCTCGCCCTTATCACCAATGACAGCCTGCTCTCTGCCCGTAAGATATGATGCAAGCCAGCGGATGACCTGTTTCGAGAAACCGAAAGAGGTTAGTTTTGAGAGAAGTTTGACGTGACACACAGTGTCAAACGCCTTACTAAAGTCGAAGAGGAGGAGAAGTGTAACCATCTTTTTGTTTATCCCTAGCCTGATATCGTCGGTCAACTTTATCAGGCCTGACTGAGTACTATGTCCGGAGCGAAAGCCGGTTTGAAGATCATCAAGGCAGAGCCTCGATTCCAGATATTCAGATATTTGTTTGTGTACCAGCCATTCCAGTGCCTTTGACAGAAAACATAGAAGGGAGATCGGACGATAGTCAGAAAGAGATGTTGGGGAGCTGACTTTGTTTAGCGCATGCACTAGAGACTTTTTCCAGACAGAGGGGAAGCATGACTCGCTCAGGGACAGGTTAAAAATTCTACAGAGAAAGGGAGCGAGTACTGGCAATGCCTTCTGAATTATGCCCTGTGGAATGCCATCGCTGCCTCTTGCCTGGGAGTCAAAGTGCATTATCGCAGCTAAAACGTCCGATTCCGTTATCTCCCTGAAGTTAAAGTGTTCGGGGGTGTTCAGACTCTCGAGCCCTTGCAGGTAGTCCGCAACGTCAGGGGCCAGCGGATCGGTGGAAATTCCGCTAAAGTGCCTGTTGAGGTCTTCAGTAGAGAAACGAGAGGGAGGTGATTCCCTGGAGGTGGTGATTCCAAGTTTCTCTAGCTCTCTCCAGATCTCACCGGCGTCAGTCAGAGACGCCAAGCGTGAATGATAATAATTCAGCCTGGCATCCTCGACCTGCCGATGAGCGTCATCCCTAGCTAGTCTATAGAATAGCAGGTCTAAGGGGAGACGCGATCTGCGAAAACGTCGATAGAGTCTGTCCCGTTCTTTCACAAGGTCACGAAGAGCCGTGGTGAACCACGGGTGACGTTTCGTTCGTGGGGTCACTGTTCGTAATGGGGCGAGATGGTTTATGGCGTTAGTCAAGTTAGCGTTCAACAGTGTGATGCAGTCATCAAGTGATGATGTAGCGAGCAATGACCAGTCGCACGCAACCAAGAAGTCCCTTAGCTTCTCGGCGCAGATGCCTTTGTAGTTTCTGTAAGAGTAAGTTTGAGGTGCGTGTAGTGGCATCTGTACGTCGAGTGTGGCCGTTATAAGGTCATGTCCGTTAATAAATGGTGTGTCGGTCTTCCAGTGTGCGAGCAGGCGATCCTGCTCGTCAATTAAGCAGAGGTCAAGCCAGGTGTCGGAATCCTGTTTGTGGTGCGTTGCACCATAGGGAACCGACAGAAGTGAGTTCTCATCTATGAATGACCTGATGAAATTGGCATCCTCAGAAGAGGAGAGCTGATCAGCGTTGAAATCACCCATGACAAGTTTAGTGGAGTAACAGTGCATGTGCGTGGTTAGTTTTTCCATAAAGTCACTGCCCTGGATGAAAGGGGCATGGGGTGGTCGATATACAACGCCGACGAAGATAGGGTTAACTCCCCTCGCTGAGACCTCACAGAAGAGATACTCAGGCTTCCCTGGCCTGCCCAACCAAGTGCCGTCGGATGAAGTGATGATTTTAGCTGTGAGAGAGTTGTGTATGTAGAGGGCCACACCTCCGCCATTCCGGTTTCTGTCTCGTCTGAGTAGTATGTAGTTGTCCAGTAAAGGGATGGTTTTGATTTTGTCATCTAGCCAGGTCTCAGTTACAGCAATTACGTGAAAGAAGGGACGAGTAGACAAGAAGAGCCTAACCATCTCAATGTGACCCGTGAGAGAGTTAGCATTGAAATGGCAGGCCCTTAGTCCCTCGGACAGAGTTACCTTGGATGATGAAGATGTTGATTTAGATGACGATGAAGGTGGCGAAGGACGAATGATGTGTGTGTGTATAAGCGACGTCCTCTTCAGTGGATGATGGTGCTGTTGTTGTTGTTGCTGCTGTTGTTGATGGCTGGAGGGATCTTGGCTAAAAAAGCGTCCAGGTCCTCCTCACTACTGACGATGGTGGCCCTGTCCGAGTTGTTGGGGGACCGGACGAAGATGGTACCGTCCCTGACGTAGGACCTGCATCCTGGTCTCCTCTTGACCTCCTGTCTGGTCCTGACGCGCAGTTTATGTATCTCTGGAGGAAGCAGCTCGTTAACGTTGATTAGCCCCTGATGGTTTGGAGCCTTTGCCTCCTCCAGGATACCTGCGTCGAGCTCTGCCGTGTGCAACTTGCCCTTCCTTATCTTCGCTCTGATGGTTGAGCGAGCGAGGGCATGAGAAGAGAGGGTGACAGCAATCGGTGGAAGTCTGCTGTCAGTGGCCTGGGTGTCAGCGGCCACATTCACTCTACCCATGATTCTTGCCCCAGCTATGTCCCTTTTGAGGACCGTGGGGTCAAGGGCAGACACCACAGAGTAGGCCAGCAGGTCGATAGAGGTTTCCCTCGTGTAGCGCAGCCCTGTCAGAACAACGACGTTGTTGTTGGTGTTCCCCTGCTGCTGCTTGATCTTCAGCAGCTCCCTTCGGAGACTGGCAATTTCCGAAGGGACAGTGTTAGCAGGGGGAACGTTGTCGGACGAGGTGTGTTGAGGGGACTGCGCAGGAGGGGGCCTGGACGACAGATCTTCAACTTGTGCCCTTAGCTCCAAGATCGTCTGCTCAGCATTTGTAATGCGAGTTTGGAGCAAGGGCAGGTCGTCCAGGGCGATGAGTCGGTGCTCCAGTAGACCCAATCTCGTCTCTAACCCCGAGAGTTTGTGTGTCCTTTATTGCTGCAAGGATGTCCTGCAGGGTGACGTCCTTCCTTGCAGTGGTTGTTGTTAATGGACGCGCCGGCGATTGGTTGCGCGAGGTGCTAGTCGATGAGGGCGCTGATGTTGCTTTGGT
>CM053170.1:45601362-45668483 GCA_012977825.3 Pteromalus puparum
AGAGAGAGAGAGAGAGAGAGAGAGAGATGGTATAGTGAAAGAGAGCGTGCGCGTGAGAGAGAGAGAAAGGAAGAGCGCATGCGTGAGAGAAGGAGCGAGCGAGCGTGTGCGTAAGAGAGAGGGAGAGTGCGTGCACAAAGTGACAAAGGTTGTGCGTAAGATAAGAAGCTGGATAGTGACACTGCATCGCAGGTGTTTGTGTGCTTATGTGTACGTAAGTGTACACATGTATTTGCGTGTGCGTGTGCGTGTGTGTGTGTGTGTGTGTATGTGTGTGTGTGTGTGTGTGTGTGTGCGCGCAAAAGTGTACGTTTGTGTACACAGGTGTGTAACAATAAAGCATTATAACTATTTTTTTATAATAAATGATTATTTTATAATACAATGTAAGTTTTGTTTACTAAGTCGGTATGGCTATGCACAACAAATGATGTCATTACCGGTATCTTCTTATCTTATCACGTAAACAAACAATTAAGATAAGATATTATGTTCATACATACAAGTAATTAAGATTATTTTTATTATTATTTGTTTACAAGTAATAAAGATAATGTTAATTACTTGTTTATATAAACATGCTACCTTACTTTATCTTATCTTAATGGTTTGTTTACATGATAAGATAAGAAGGCGTTAGTGATGACGTCATTTGTTGTGTCTCGCCATAACTGTCTATATACTACTTACGTGATGCGATAACTGGAGTAAAAAGGCAATAATCAATTTAAGATTTTGGATTTAGTTAGTATTATATAGCACCTTTATCTCTTTCTTTGGGTTGTTTATGATACCAGTTAGTTTTAAAGATATTAAGCTTCAAAATTTTGTTTTCTTACCCTGTATACTCGAATGGCGATTTTTCGATCACTGGTGATTTTAGATACGTTCCGCGAACTATATCCTTATCATTATATCTCGGAAACTAAATTTTGAACTTTTCGTTAAAACATCATGATTATCGAATGTTATTCTATAGACTACTTTAATTTTAAGTAGTCTACGGCAATTAAAAATTTTGAAATTTTTCAAAATTTTCAAAATTTTTGAAAATATGCTATGCGTCAAAGAGTTCTCAATTTCCTACTTCTTTTGTATGCTTAAAAAAGGGTCTATTCATGCACGTATCATAAAAAGTACGGTGTTCAACAAGGGGTGAGCGGCTTTTTCAGACTCGGGTGATATTTTGAGCACTCGTGTCCGACTCGGGCGCCTACGGCGCCCTCGACTCCCACTCATGCTCAAAATATCACCTTCGCTAGAAAAAGCCAATTTTCCCCCCTAGTTGCAATATACAATATACTATTTTATGCCAATAATTGCCGCCCTGATCATTATAAATTTTAACGCAACCAAATTGTACAAACAATATTTTCAGTTACGCATTGATTATGTAATATAATTATTTCGAAATAATTTTATCCATCAAACGAAAAAGCATAAAAACTTTATAGAATTATATATGAAGTAAAAACAATTTAGATATTAAAGCGATACATAAGGTTGAAGGAAGCTACGTGCCAAAGAATTGGCAGCGGTTTTTTTCATTGGAAGAAAACAATAATTCTTATAACGTTTTTTCTTTGCTTTTGTATTGTTAACACTTTAATGTATTTATACTTAGCATTGACGTTTGCTTTTGTATTGCTGACACTTTGATTAAACTTAAATATCTACCATCAACGTAATTTTTAATTTCATTAAATTTATCATTATTGTTACAATCATCATCTTTTTGAATTTTAACGAATGCTCTATCACTACCTTTATGGATATATTTACAGATGTATTTTATGCTTTGTATAGAAGCACAANTTATATTTTATACTTTGTATAGAAGCACAATATTCAACATTTATAGGACATTTATATTTCATTAATAAAAACTTATTGTATGGTACAACCATTTCATTACTGACTAGAGTTTTCTCATTGAATCAAGTTTTATAAACATGATTATCAGAAGTATTATTTATTCTTTTATATTGTGGATAACCATTTTTTTGTATTGTAGTTATATCAGCAAAAGGTTTCGGAAATTTTTTTGTGCATTTTTTGTTTTTATTATTCAAACATAGACTTTTATTATTATGAGGTCCGTGCAGCATATGTTTAATAATTAATTTCTTAAGTTTGTCATTATTTGAAATTATTTTAGCAGATATATATTTATTAATATGTTCAGATGTGATTATTTTGTTATCAGGATGTAATGTTATTAAAATGTGTGCATGTGGTAAACCTTGTTTTTGAAACTCAACTGTATATACATAAGCTAATACTGTACCAAAAATATTTTTCATGTATTATATCATTCAATATTGATTGTAATTTTGTGTGAAATGATCTAACGGTGATGTGAGGTATTTCATTTGGAGTTGTATTTTTTGAAAATCGTTTTAAAATTAATTTTAATTCTTTCCATTTTGGATTACATGTTACAGTTATGAATAAATCTGGTCTACTACATTTTCTTATAATAGCCGTTGAATCTTGATAATGTTGTTGCATATATTTAGGACTTCCAATATATGTTAATGGTAGTATAATAAAAAGATTCCCGATTTTTTCTTTTGTTTCAAAATTATTAGAAATATTTGAAGCACTATTAACTACTGCATCTAATAAGCCTTGATAACATTATATTCTAAAATTTGTTTGATTCGGTCGATATGCAAGTTTGTATGAATAATATTGCAAAAGAGTGAGCTTTTTTTCTCCTTTGGCTGATAATTTTGAAAATAATTAGCACTCTATCCTAAATCACCCAGTGGAAACAGTAATGGGAAAACTATCGGATCAACAAATTGCGATAATTTATTTTTCTACTTACGTGCGCAAAGTTCGATTTTGCGAACGCATGTGCGTGTGCAAAGTGTCACATTCCCACACGCTGAGATGAGTGTGCGGAAATGTAGCTGAGCGTGCGGGAATGGAGTTGAGCGTGCGGGAATGTATAACGAGTGTGCGTGCATGCGCGGCTCCTTTGTGTCACTCGCTTCGCTCGTGCACAAACCCGCTCGCACATGTGCGCACACTAGTTTGACTTCCCCACGCTCAGCTGCTTTCACCCATGCTCTTCTTAGCGTATGGGATAGTGACACTTTTCACGCGTATGCGTCTGCAAAATTGAACATTGGGCACATCAGTAGGAAAAATAGTATACGATACTCGTGCGCACGTAGGTCATCCCGCACTCGCTTCGCTCGTGCGGGAACGACCTACATTGCACACTCGTATCGTAATGTACTATTAAATATGTATCTTGTGATTGATTTTCTGGTAATTCTTTAGGATATACGCAAAGATCAAAATTTGTTGGTAAACCTGAGTTTGAAACTATAATAGCACCAATTTAGGGGTTAGTGGTTTGTTATATAAATGTTTTTGTTGTCCGTCTTTTCGTGAAAAAATCATTTTATAATTTGGAAGATTTTGAATGTTAGCTACTTGATGCAAGTGTTTATAATTTTTAACTGTAGGATTTTTTTTTAAGTCTTAATATGTGATTGGATTAAATTGTTATTATTATATGCATTTAATCTCTGTTCAATAGCCGTTTGATCATCATATATATATATATATATATATATATATATAATTGACTTAACTAATCATAAAAATAAATTTTGAAAACAAAAATCTAAAATGGGGGGTTGGCGAAGTCCCACTAGTATATATATATATATATATATATATATATATATATATATATAAAATTCATTATAATATATATGATTAAATCTCTCTCTCTCTCTCTCTCCCTATCTTTCTTTCGCATAGCTCGCTTCGCGCGCTTAATTTTCTAAGGTTAGATCGAATAGTTCAAAATTGTAATTATATTTAGACCGGATATTTGTTTCTCAACCAATTAAATCGCTTCATTAACGACTTCAAAACATCCGTTTATCACTTTTTAAAGAGATTTCAAGGGGCAGATCCTGAAAAAAACATCAAAAACTGAAAAAAGTTATTTTTCTACGTAACGCAATAACTGGAGTGAAAAACAATAATCAAGTTTGAATTTCGGATTTAGTTAGCATTATATAGCACTTCGATCTCTATGTTTGGGCTGTTTATAAAAATAATCAGTTTCAGAAATATTAAGCTAAAAAATTTCGTTTTCTCACCCTGTATACTATGTACAACTGAAAACTCGCTTAGATCTCAGCATTTATTTTATAGATTGAAATCTATACCTAGGCTCGTTTTTTTTCTGTTTTTGTTTTACCAATTCGTTAAAAACAAGATTTGAATAAGCGAAAATTTAAATAGGCGCTGAGCAAGCGATCTGCTATATTTTTAAGATCGCATAGAGATGGAGTTCCTACTTCTTGCTATTGTTTATTTTTGCTTATTTATATAAACATAACCACTTATAATATTACGATAAAACCTACTTACTCAATATCGTAAGAAACATTGTTACAGTTCCGAATAATTGTTGAATTACATCTATAATTATTCACAAAGTTATAGAAAAAAGAAAACTAATGATAAAAAGCCGAGACATCCCCGCGCTTGCGTGCCTGATCCAACCCTAGTATTATCAATTAAAAGGCGATGCTTAAGCTAGCATATTTTACTTAAAAGTGATCACGATTATTACAATAGCTGTTTTAAAGAAACATAAAAGATTATAAAAATATTTGATTATATTTCACTGTCTTTATTATAGCATTCTATATATAGAAGTTCATATGCTAGTTCTTCATTGGACATTCATTCAGAAAAAGATCAGAAGGATGATACAGATCAAATTCGACCACGGTCAGGATCAGAGAGTAGTCGTAATCCTGTTAGTAAAGTGATAGACCTGATTAGACATCGTAGTCATAGCGCTCTCAGCAGTGAAGATAAAAGAAAAGCAGTAAGTAAATTCTAGAACAATTAACAGTCATAAAGATTTTTTGTTCTTGCATATTTCTACATTACGCTGTTACAAAAAAACTGTTTTTATATTTATTTTTGACACTCTGTGTGCGAAATTTGATTTCTCCTAGCTGCGTAGCGTGCGCGAAATGCCTGATTTTCACACTAGTGCGCGAAATCCTGAATTTCGCGCACAGTGTGTGCGAAACTCTGAATTTCGCGCACGCTCATGTGCTAAGAACGTAGATTCGCACACTCGTGTCAAAAAATAGTATACGATACACGTGCGCGGAGGTGATCATCACACTCGCTTTTTTGTCACCCTCGCTACGCTCGGGGGACAAAATGCGCTCGTGCGAAAATCACCTGCTTCGCGCACTTGTATCGTAATATACTATTTATGTATCTTTAATTATAAAAAATTAAACTATTAAATGCAAGATACAGTCTCCGTCCAACAGAAATACTTTTATTCACGGCTTGACTATAATAGCCACTTTATTTCTTGAAAAGCGGGACTAAATTAGCTTTTTATTACCTCGTATATTTTTTGTCCTTCATTTGCGAAAATAATAGTACATTTCGATACTAGGGCGAAACAGTCGATTCTGGCACGAGTGAAGAATCAACATTTTTCCGGCAAATCAGATTTGCGGGAAAAAAGTAAAATTAGCGGGAAAAAAGTAAAATTTTGCGGGAAAAAAGTAAAATTAGCGCGATAAAAGTAAAATTTTGAGGGAAAAAGAGTTGACAAAATTTTTAAAAATTTGTTTTAAATTTTTAAAATTTTTTTAAATTCTTTAAATTTTCAAAAATTTTCTAAATTTTTAAAATTTTAAACAATTTAACAAATTAACAAGGAGCATGAATAGTCCATTACGGTACGGCGTGTATAAGCACCCGAGCGTAGGGAGGGCGATCAGCACGGTGCATTAATGGACTATTTATGCCACGGATCGGCGTGACATAGATGCGGATTTATGCCACACAATGCTATAAATACATTAATATACAAATTGTATGTATCCCGCTTTTCTGGCTCAAATAGTGGACTTTCGGCCGAAAGTGGAATAAAATACTATATGCAACACGGGGCGAAAGTAGATTTTTCCTCGGAAATAATAATTGACTTTAGTTCTTTGTTTAATAATGTACTATTTTATTCCCTCGTGTATTGTTTGTCCCTTATTTGGGGGAATAAAGTACTTTATTCCCGCAACTGCGGGAGTAAAATTTTACATATAAAAAATTTATAAAAATTTTTATGCATTTTTTGAAAAATTTTTAGTTTTTTGAAAATTTATTAATAATAATAATAATCTTTTATTTCCTGTATAGATGTTACATCCTTTTTACGAGTTTTACATTATAGATTCATCACTTACAATTATTTACATGTTTTTTTTTCAATCGCTGGTCTTAGTTCTACTTTTCAATTTTTATTTACATTTTTTGTTCGCTATTCATTTCCACATCGCTTCCCACTCATTCCTTACATATTCACTCATTGATACTCTATCATACATTAATTCTCTTTATACGTGTTATTTACATTTTTCTTTCCTTTTTACATCATTTTCTCCTGTTGTTTGTGTCTTTCCAATTTCCCTTTCCCTCTATTCCTTTATTCAACCCCTTTTTTTGTTTTTTGACCTCCTCCTTTGACCTGGCAATTTTTTCGAATTAGAACGCATATCATATTAGCACAGTTCCTCGTTTATCTTTCCGTTTAATATTTCCTCAATTTCTTTCCATGAATCCCTGTTCTCTCCCAATATTTCTTTTCCTATTTCTTTTTTCCATTTTCCACATTTCGGACAATATTGTGACCTATCTACTTTTGCCATCCTTTTGTATATTCTGCTCTAGTTTCATCTTTTTCCCCTCTCTAGTATTTCCTTTATTACTTCTCTCTCTTTTCTACTTTCGTATTTGTACATTAGTTTTATTATCTCTACATGCCCTACCTTCTTCATTGATTTTTCTAGTTCCTCCCCCCATTTTGACGGATTCCCATTTAATATCTCTCTTAATTCCTCCTTCAAGCATATATATGGCTATCTCTCCTTCCCCATTTCTAATGTCCTTACTAGATAACTACTTGCCCTTTTCCTTATTGTAATTTCCATACTATGTCTCCCTGCTTCTAGTCTCCATATGTATCATGGAGTGTTTTGGTTTAGATCCATTGCCATCTTTACATACCTAGTCTAAACCCTTTCAATTACCTCTCTCTTACCCCATCCGCATACCTCAGCGTCATATAAACAGCTCGACCTCGCTATTGTTTATAACAAATATATCCTCCTATTCAGACTTCCTATTTTCGCTCTTTTCCATAATCCCCATACCATGTTGATTGCTTTATTTGCTTTCTTTGCCATCCTGTTCGTGTGGATACCGTTCGTGTTTGATGCTGTTACCAATTGTCCTAAGTATTTATATTCCTTTACCACCTCAAGTTCCTTCCCTTCATATAACCATTTTTCCTTTTTGCTACTTTTTCCTCCCTTCTTAAAGCTCATAATTTTGGTCTTTTTCGTGTTTAGAGTAATTTCATTTTCCCTATAATATCTCCCTAAATCATTTAACATACTCTGAAGTCCTTCCTTTGCATCTGCTAAAGCTATCACGTCGTCCGCGAACTTTAGGCAAAAGATGTTTACTCCTCCTATCACTGTACCCCCTTCATTTTTCATTTCCCATCTCTCCTCTAGATCCTCTATATATATATATATATATATATATATATATATATATACTGAATAGCGCCGGGCTCAATGGGCACTCCTGCCTTACTCTTTTATACGTAGTAATCCCTTCCCCCGTGAGGACCTCATTCTTTGTTTCTCCGTATAACCCTTCTATCATTTTCAAGCACTTCCCTGTAATTCCTAGCTTCTCTATTTTACCTATCAGAATTTTTCTATTAACTGAATCAAAAGCTGTTTTAAAATCTATCAGAGCCGCGAATAATTTTCCCCCTTTATTTTTTATTTTGTTCCCTATTATACTGTTCAATGTGAATAAATGATCCCTCGTTCCTCTTTTCCCTCTAAACCCTGCTTCCTTTTATTTTCCCACTTGCTTCTAACCATTCCTGAATCCTATTCGCCATAATGTTTGTTAGTATCTTATACCCCGTATCTAGTAATGACACTCCTCTATAGTTTGACACCTCTTCTTCGTCCCCCTCTTTAAATATCGGATAAATTCTTGCTATCTCCCATCTATTTAATAATTTTCCTTCCTCAAAGATTTCGTTTATTATTTCCGTCAATTCTACCAGCCACTTAATCGTTAGTTCTTTTATAAACTCTATTGTTAAGTTATCCTTCCCTGGTGCCTTGTTATTTTTCATTTTATTTAATATTTGCTTTACTTCCCATGGTGTTATCTCCCTATTCAACTCCCCCTCTGTCTCCTCACCTTCTCCTACATTCCTACTTATTCTCCTACATCCCCTCTGTTTTTCCTAACTGGTTCCTCTTCTCATCCCCCAGTAGCTTCTTAAAGTATTCTAACCATACCTGTTTTGCTATTTTGCTCCCCTTTTTTTTTCCTTGTCCTAAAACCCCTTATTGTTTCCCAAAATTCCTGAATATTTCTACAATTCTCTACTTTTTCCCATTTCCTTTCATTATTTTCTCTCTCTTTTTTACTCCTTATTTTTCTTAGTTGCGCTCTCTCTTTTTTTAACTCTGTCTTTTTGTTATCCTCCCTATCTTCTAACCATTTTTTTAAAGCCTTAAAAACCTTCTTTTTCTGCTCTTTTATCTCTCTGCTATTTTCTATAGACTTTTTCTCTCTATCTTCTGCTCTGTCTATTAGATGTAATGTTTCCGCTGTGTCTACTATCTCTTTCTTTAGTATATCCCATCTTTCCTGAGTGCTTTTCCCGCTCTTTTCTATTTCCCTTCCCTTTTCCTTCATTATTCTCCTATATTCTGATTTTCTCTTCGCTTTTCATCTCAGTTTGCTATGTTCCTCTTCTTCCCCTCTGCTATTTACACCCTCTTCTAACTCTCCCTCCCCTTTTTCTATGATGAAAGCTATCGGTAGGTGGTCCGACTCTATCCATTTTATTATTCTTCACTACCTTATCTTTTTCTGTTTCTACTTCCATTACCAGGTCAAGGACTGAGCCTCCACCCTCCCCTGCATAGGTTGCATTTCCCTCTTCATCCCCCTTAGTACATCCGTTTCTTATAACTACCCCGGTCTCTTCTCATACATTCAGGAGCTTTAAACCCTCCGCGTTTACAATATTGTCTTTCGATTTTCTGCAGTTCTCCTCCTCTCCCCCCTCTCGTGTTACTTGCTTTTCTCCTATTCTCGCGTTAGTCTCCTGCTATTACTACCCTCTCCCCCTGTTAATTCCCTCCTGTATTACTTCTAATATTTCATTTTTTATTTTATTTTTTCCCACATTATTATAACATGTTATTATATTAACTTTTTCACTTTTATTTACATTTATATGCTCAGTCCATAATTCCACTCTTTTATGCTTACATTTTTCGCTAAATTTTTTCTTATTCCTACTAATATCCCCCCTTTAGCCCTTCCCTTGTGGTTTCCTTTTATCGCCGCTTTCGTTTCCCATACATATCTTTGGTCTAGCTTATTTATCATATTACTTTCCTTCTCCCTTTCTAACCAAGTTTCTTGTAGCAATATAATGTCCTGTTTATTCGAGAAATCCCACACTTCCGTAATCTTATTAAACCCTGCTATATTCCAAGTAATTATCTTAATTTTCTTCTCTTCTGTCTTCTCCGCTGCTTCTCTTCCTCCTCCGAAATAACTCCTTCTCCTTCTTCAGTTGGCCCTCCTTCTCATTCCAGAAGTACCATTCTCCTTGTACCATTATCTTCATGTATTTAAATATCTTCATGTAATCTTTATCTTCTCCAGCCATCTCTGCACTTCTTATTCCCTCTGCGTAAGGTCATCTTCTATCCATATCTCTTTTCCTTTTAATATCTGTTTCCTCTTAATCACCTCCAATTTATTCTTAAAGGACTCTAGTTCTACCAGTAATCCTACTCGTATCGCTCTTACTTGGCTTATGTATATTTCCATCTCCAGATATTTTTTTATCATATCCTTGACTTCATTTTCTAGATTCTTTTCAACTGTTCGAAGTCCCCTTATCATTATATTTTTCTTCCTATTCTTTCTTTCCTTTAACTCCCATTCTATTTCTTGTTCTTCCAGTGGTTCCGGTATTTCTTTTATGTACTCCCTGTTTGTCGTATCTATATCTGTTATTCTAATCTCTACGTTATTCTTCTCACCTGGTTCGTCTTTTTCACTTTACCTTCCTTCACTATCATCTTCTGTAACCACTTCATTTTTGAATCCTTCTTCTGTTCTTTTCTCTTCCTCTTCAACCCATGTTTCTTTTCCTTTGCTTCTTAACATTATAACTTGTATCTTTCCTTTTAACTCGTTGATTTCTGCAACCTGCTCTGTAGCTCTCCTTTCTCCTTCTTTTAGTTCACTAATTCTATTCTCTAAATTAGCATTTTCTTATCTCAGCATATTCAATTCATATCCCATCGATTCCATTTTTCTCTCTACTTTTTCTCATCTTCTTTCTTCTTCTGCTGCTGCTGCGTAGTCTGTCCCGTTTTCAACCTCATCCCTTTCCTGTGTTTGGTTGACTTCCTCTTGCTCATCATTATCCGATGCCATATCCTTCTTTTCTTCCTCTTTGCTATTGTCATCATTGCTATCACCCTCATTTTTCTTTCCTGTATTGCTATTCTCTACCTTTTTTTATCGGTGATCTAGAAATTTATAATTTAAAAAAAAATTTATTATCTGTTAAAAATTTTATAATTTTTTGAAAAATTTATTATTTTTTAAAAAACTTATTATTTTTTAAAAAATTTATAATTTTTTGAAAAATCTTCAATTTCTAAAAAATTTTCTTTATTTTAAAAATTGAAAATATATTATTAAAAATTTTTTTAATGTTTGGGGTGGACGAGGTAGTGATATGCGAGGAAGTGCGTGAGGACGTAGAAACTCGGAAGGTCTGTTGAACTTGTATTTATTTTTATGCCTTAATGATACAAGGGTATGTCGTAGATTCTGGAACCGTGCAACTCGTGTCGTGTCTCTAGATTAACTGAAGTCCCAGTGTGTCGCCTCGCCCCTGAACGGTTACGGCGCTGCCGCTTCTCTGCCGATCGGAGAGAGAGGGCGCGTGCGCACTCCGAATGCGAAGCGTACCCTTAGGTACATTGCAGGTTTGAACTCATCGACCGTTAATGGCTTTATTGTCCGAGCGAGAAAACCCCAAATCCCAGCGAGCGATGCTCAAGACCAGGCATATATCGCTTTATTGTACGGTGCTCGTCGTGGGCTAATTCGGGAAATTGCGAGCGTCGATTGCTCTGAAAGTTTAAATTCAGCAATTATAACCGAGGCCATGATTAAAACAAAATCCGCGGCTGTTAATTCGTAGGAAAACGTTCGGGGCACGTTCATTTAATTGGCATTGCTATACTATACTATATATTTTTAGGCACGGCCGCGACACGGAAGTGCCTTATAGTTTTGTGTGCGAAAAATGTGTGAGATGCGAATTAAATTAATAAAACTAGAAAACAATGACTGTATAATTGAAATAACTGTTAAAGAAAAACCAGCCTCTAAAATACATGATTATAGATACGTATAGTGGAAGTATAGTAGTGCCAGAGTATTGAATGAAGTTGCGTTCCAACTCCAAGATTTTGATAGATCAATTATCGACACCATCAGTATCCTTAGGTTGACTCCGGTAGACGCAGTAGACCATAATCCAACAAATGCAGAAGTTTTTATACACCTAGACATACAGAAAAATATTACAAAATCAAACTCATTAATAATTATTGAGAGATTCAGACCACTGATCTCTGCATAAAAATTTGAAACAAGGCAGCTTTTAAGTATGAATACCGTCAAACCACATGTTTCAGTCACATAGTTCACATTTACAAACAGAGGATTATCATCATGAACACTGAAAAGGTATCCGCAAGCCATTAGACATCTGTTTACTGAACTTATCATAGGGGACAAAGCGTTTCAAGTTAAATCTTATTGAAGATACAATATAAATTCAACATACAGTTCAAGTTTCTTCTAATGTTTCCAAAATTACCTTGTCAGATTGTATAAATCCATATCCAGATTCGTATTAAAATAGTTGAAGTATGCAAGAACGCCAACCAACACTCCAAGATAGCATCAATTCAGTTGCAAGATCGTCTCAAGGTGATTCAATCAGCTGGCAACGCCAAACAGGACTGCCGGATAGTAGAAATAGAGCTCCAGGATCATTTGCAGGTGGTTCAGCCAGCTAGAAATGCCAACCAGCACTTGCAGAAATTTCAAATGTAATTCTAAGGTTGTTTCCTGGTGATGTCTTCAGCCACAGATGCCAAGCAACATGATCAGATACCATAAATCCAGCTCCAGAGTAGTATTGAGGCTGTTGAAGTATCTAGAAACGCCAACCAGCACCACCACAGAGAGAGAGAGAGAGAGAAAGAGAGAGAGAGAGAGAGAGAGAGAGAGAGAGAGATTGAATCCAGTCCAGGGTGGCATCAGAATTGCAACTCTAAAAAACAGATCGCAAAATTACACTGATTATACTGCACATAACACAATAGATATCTGTTATAAACATAGTGAACACAGGAAATAGAACAAAGGAAAACCAGTCGTAGATCTAATGCGATAGTGAATCTTCATACAAGCAGCATCTTGCAAGAAGAATGTATCAGCACATCAATAGAATGAGCAGAAGCAGCAACAACCGCGAGTAGCTGATTTGCGAGCGGGATCGCGGTGAGCAGATGTTGCTTGTAAACACATATAGGTACCATAGCAGCACTTCTGTTCTGATTTTAAAACTACATATAACATTGCTGCATCACGTCGTTGTTTCCGTATTTTCACTACGCACTTACTTATATCGCCGAAAAGTTAAACAGAGCAAAACATTGCGGTTAGCGGAGGCCGGGAGGCAGCTTCAAAACGTCAAAGCACACACGGCAGAGGGCTGCATGGGCATGTCGCCAATCGGTCGCCAGATCGATGCGCACAATGTATGCGCAGTGGTCGAGCTCGCTGCCTCGCTTTGACAGAGCCAACGAACAGCTGTTCGGCTTTGCTTAGCTGATAATAAAACTAATACTTTTTCTGTTCAAATTATGTAATAAACTATCTTTGCACAAAATTCACGACTTTAGGAACGGGATGGAATTCGGTTAGTTAAGCGTGACGTCACAGTCACAGCTTACATATAAATCAATGTATTTTCCACCAATAGGATAGTTCCGAATTTGGCCACCTTATGAAATTTCGCGTGTATAATTTGAATTCAAGTACTATAAAAAGATAATTTTTTCTAATCTTACGGAATAAAAAAGGGTTCTTAATTATTTCGTTTTAATAAGAGAATACATGTTAAAATTTATATGAATGTCTATTGGAAAATCAACAATATTGAAAATCATAAGTCAAAAACTCAAATATTTGTAAAAACTTTGAAGCTATGTATGGCCAACACATTTTTTAATTGTATACGAAAAAAAGATGAATAATCAATGTTTTTTCATGAATTTCTTTCTAATAATTAGATTAAGTAGTAAGGTTAGACAGCGAGCGCGAAGCGCGAGCGTCGGCGGTCGTGCATTATGCGCAAAACGCGAAGCGCGAGCCTTTTGCGTGCCTTGCATCGCCTCGCGATGCAAGGCGGCAATCCACATAGCGGCCGAAGGCCGCGTTGTGGCGCGCTAGTTAAATATATAAAAATTTGCTCGCTTTTCTCGGGCAGCAAACGCGCCCTTTGTAAAAATATTTTCGTTCGGGCAGTAAACTTACATGCGGAAAAAACCTACATTTGCCCCTTGTGCGTGTACTATTTGACGTTCTTATAGACAGTCCTTCGGAAAAAATTCACCAGAGTTTCTAGCCGCTTTACTACTAAAAGCCCAGAAACTTCTGGCGACAGCTAGTGGGCAGACTTATGACGGAAATTCTGGCATAGGAAGATGAAGGCTAATTTGTACTTAGGAGGTTAGAATAAGCCCACACATATCGATTTGCGATATCTACATTTATTCATAATTTTAACTAATAAGGTAAATCGATTTCATCAATTTATTATATTTAATACAGCTATATTTTACAATCCATGCAAAGATTATGTGATACGCATACAACTACCTAACTGAACCAAGACATCAACTTTTATTATCATTAATATTAGCACGATAATAATGCTAAATATCTTGTTCAATAAAACTTAACTCAATATAGACCTAATGGAAATTAGAAAATTCACTGAGACTTATCGAGTACATTAGCTGAACATTGGTAGTTTTTCTTGACAACGATCTTTTTGGTCAAAATCTGAAATAAGCAAATTATAGTAAAATAATCATATACCCTACTGAATACTCGGACATGGCCTAAAGTGTTAATTAACAGGCCATATTGCTGCTACCATCCGGATGATACATCAGAAAATGGGGGTACTAAAGTTTTTTAGGGCGAATTTCGCTATTTTGATTTTTTTTACAAAATTATACATGAGATTTTAGATGAAAATGAGATCTCATGGCCACAAAAAGCTCTTTGGTGCCTGAAGTGCATGAAATTGTCGCGCTATAACGCAACGTGAAAAAACAGCATTTATTGTTAGTTAACTAAAATATTAATAACTATAAAGGTTCAGAACAACAAGACCGTGCGTAAATAGTAGAATTCAGACGCGTTAATTAAATATCAATAGTTTTCAATGGTTAGAAGGAATGCTATGGTCTAATTGGTTCGCGTATTTCGCGTATACGCGTAAAATAGGTCTCTTTTTGTACTGATTTTGCAATATTTCATGTTTAATCAACGTTTTGGAAAAATTCTTGTTAAGGGTTACTTTTCATACTATTTGAAATATTTTAGCTTTGGGTGGATGTTTATAGCTTAATTATTGTTGGTTTTATGGGCATTTAAACAATTAAATTGTTAATAACAAATTACCAAATTACCTGACCACTTTCGGGCATTCCACCCTCGAAATTCGTGTTCAGGAGGCAAAAATACATAGAAATAACCTTGGTGATGCAATGGCCATTCAAGTCCAACGAAAATCCTGTCTCCCCTAGACTAATTGTGATCGTACTGAGTTTAACTATAATATAGACTACCATTAAAGTTGTACCCACGTATTTTGATTTACCCAAACCACCCGCTTTCCTTACCGTTTTCGGGGCTGCAGCTAGCCAAACAAAACCGTCTGTAAAATCATCGCAGCGGAAAACAAAGAGTCGCGAGACTCTGAAGTTCGCGGACAGCATCTGGCGCCACCGGGTTGTTTCAAAGTCCCAGTCGAGGATTGCAAAATTAAGTACGGAGACAACGCCAGTTTGCAAGTGTGTAGAATAGACTCGCTATAAGGTACATGCTTACCTTCCTGTGTGATGGAAGGAAGTGAGGTGGGCGCTGGCGCTCTCAATTTCATCTAGATAAAAAAAAACCGCTGCCAATTCTTTGGCACGTAGCTTCCTTCAACCTTATGTTTTTATGCTTTTTCGTTTGATGGATAAAATTATTTCGAAATAATTATATTACATAATCAATGGGTAACTGAAAATATTGTTTTTAACGATTTAATAAAACAAAAAACAGAAAAAAACTAGCCGATAATCATGATGTTTTAACGAAAAGTTCAAAATTTAGTTTCCGAGATATAATGAAAAGGATATAGTTCGCGGAACGTATCTAAAATCACCAGTGATCGAAAAATCGCCATGAATATGCGCACATGCGTAACTGAAAATCTTATTTTTAACGAATTAATAAAACAAAAACAGCAAAAAACGAGTCTATCTAATATGATAAAATCCATATAATGGAAACTGAGATCGAAGCGATACAGTTTTCAGTTATATAGAGTATACAGGGTAAGGAAAGCAAAATTTGAAGCTTAATATCTTTAAAACTAACTGGTATCATAAACAACACCAAAGAAGAGTAAAGGTGCTATATAATAGCTAACTAATCCAAAATTTTAAATTGATTATTGGCCTTTTATCCAGTATCGCATCCACGTAGAAAAAAACGACTCATAGTATACAGGGTGAAAAACACAAAAGTTTGAAAGCTCAATGATGTTTTCTCTAGGATCTGCCCCATGAAAGTGACTTAAAATTAAGGTGTATATAGTTTAATTACCTTCAAAATCATATATTTTTAGAATGATTCGCTATTTAGTTTGAGTTATAACGATTTTAAAAAAATTGCACTTTATGGTGTATAATAAAAGAACGACGAACCGATAATATAAATTTTGACGGGTAAAAACATAGGCATTTTATTCTGTCTTAAGTACATATCAAGCAATTTACTTTATACTTTTCCGATAACTTTGTTGGCAAAACTAAACTCAAAACTAAAAAATCACTATAAAAAAAAAAACGCGCTATATAAATTGTAAAAACGGACTTTCGTCCCCATCTTCTAGCAAAAACATAAGAAAATAGACTTGGTGGGTTAAAATCACAAGTAGAAGCTGAGAAACAGGCGGATACATACACACACACACAGACACACCCACACAACAACACACACACACACACACACACACCCACACCACACACACACACACACACACACACACACACACACACACACACACATCCGTACGGACATTTTCTAAAAACACCATTTTTCGACTAAAAATTCATCAACACACACTTCCCACATGTTTTTACACAAACTCCAAAAATTACTATTACAAGGCTTCCTTAGGAAGGAAGCAATTAATCGCGTTTCGGGTGGGGGGTGTGACGATTGGCTCTATCGTAATCGTACGACAGAGAAAACCCATTTTTTTAGTTTTCGATTTTTAGCTAGAAAACTAATCGTCAAATGGATTAACATTTTTACAGTAAATAGATAGTATCGTTTTCTATTATCATAATTGTTTTCAAAAAGCTTGACTATTTAGTTTTAAAGATATGAATTTTGTTTAAATAAACACCTTTTTTATCATAAAAATTAAACGGGACAGTCAATCTGAAAAATCTTGCGGGAAAAAGTAGGCAATTTTATGCTCTTTCAGATACACTATTGTTGAATGTATTGTAGAAATCATATCATTAATGAAAAGCAAAAACATTTTTTTAAATCGACTCAGCGAGGGAGATGCTGAGGAGCTCCTAGAAATAGGACACATCCGCGTGGGCCTTGTAAGTTGCAGGATAAGAAAACGAGTGAAGGTAGTGCGGTGCCATACGTGCTTAAGCTTCGGACACTGGAAGGATGAATGAAATGGGGCAGATAGGTCGACCCTCTGCTTTAAGTGTGAAGGAGTCGATCACCGCGTGGCTCAATGCCAAATGGAAGCGAGCTGTTTTTTCTGCACAGAGGGTGCACAAAATCAAGAAGGCTGCAAACATGTAGCTGGCTCCGGTGGCTGCAACGTATTCAGGCGCGCCCTGAACACGGCGAAGAACAAAGAAAGAAAAGTCTAAAAGATGGCAATAGCTAACGAAGTGCTGGATGAACTAGTATCGAAAGCATAGAAACAAGAAGATGGATTGATGCCAAAAGAAGTCGAGTTTGATCCTGAACCCCTAATTACTTCAGTGGATGGGGGATGTGTGGAAATGTGTGTAGAAAAGGTGCTTCTGTGAAGCACAGTCTATCGAAATTTAATTCGATAGGCCAGCAAGTCGAAATAAATGGACACTTACATTAGTTTTATAGAAAATTATCTTGTATTTTAATAAACGATTCAAGTTGTATATGTCGATTGTATATTCAAGTTGTATCTATGTCTGTCGAGCGTTCGACCGTAATAGCTTAAAGTAGACATTACAGAAGCTTTTATACCATCAGCCCTCTGGTGGAGGGTAGGTGTATTATGATGGCCTGCGCATGCGTATAATGGAATAATCCAAAGCAGAGAGTAGGGATGTTCGAGAATATTCGGAAGGTGGGCGGTGGAGAGTCCTTCCAGGTAGATCGGCATCCAGTTATAGCGTCATCCAGGCTTTAATGACTAAATTGCGACAGGTGTCGGGGGTGTGGCGTTTGCGTCATTAGGCTAGGTGTACATGGGGAAAAATTCTGAGATTACGATGTCTGCGCAGCAGACTTATAATGAGCTAACGGTACTGTTTATGACACTGTCGGGAAACGTGTCTGTGCAGGAATGAAAGGTGCCTTTATGTCACTGTCGGGAAACGTGTCTGCGCAGAAATGAAAGGTGTCTTTATGGCACTGTCGGGAAACGTGTCTGTGCAAATATGAAAGGTGTCCAATGCTAGACTGTTTCTTGCAATATTACGTATTTAGTATAGACATTATAGGAAATCATAGTGTTCTTCATATAGACACATAACGACGCGTTTCTACATACTAAAGAGAATTGTAATTATTATACATCTGCGCAGCAGCATGTATTACACGTTGTTCACTTATTTCTACGTTAATCTAATTTGCGCTACATGCTATCAGTCGTCGTAAATATTTTCATGTAAAATAACGTCGATAAGAGTTTGATCTCTGAATAATTTTATGGATCATACAAGTACGAATGTTCAATGTCAAACTCTAAAGAAGAAGCCAACTAGGCTAATTAACGAGCCAAACGAAAGTATTGTTTAACAATGGTGCAACACACACACACACACACACACGCGCGCGCGCACACACACACACACCCACACACACACACACGCGCGCGCACACACACATACACCCACACACACACACGCGCGCACACACACACACACATACACCCACACACACACACACACACACAACGCAGCCATCCGCAAAAACACTCTCATAAAACGCATGATTTGAATTCCAAACACCTTCAATTGCGTTTTTACGAAGTTTTAGCAAAACTAAAAATTTACTATTGCAAAGCTTTTTCCAGGAGGAAGTAAAAGATTACATATCAATATCTTTTGATTTATCGCTCGAAAGCTTTTGGAAAAGTTCAACCAAATTTAATCATTGGGTCGTCGTATTGAATTCTAGAAGATCATAAATCAAAATTCTTGATATGTACTCTTTTTGTAAAAGCTAAAAACTAACAAATAAGTTGAAATAAAATTCATTACAGCAAAGTGTGACCTATGCCCTCACTTAGGTCACGCCTATCCGTGATCTAAATGTCTATAAAGTCCTGTTTTGCAGGTAGTTAACCTCACGGTGCAAACTTTTTTACCAAAAAGATCGATCCACAGTACTTAACAAGTCTCGGTGGATGTTCTAATGGCTTTACAAGGAGTTGGGTTTTGTTGAACAAGACATTGTGCATTATTATTATGCTAACAATATTCTAAATAATATCTTTATTTCACACCCGACTCAAATACCCACCTTTTTCCTCTAATAAGCGGGGCCTGATAAAAATTTTTCAAAATTTTTGAAATTCCTTGAACTGTCAAAATTTTTTTAAATATTCAAAATTTCTTGAATTTAAAGTTGTTTCGACTCCGCTTTTCAGGGCCAAAAAGTGGTCTTTTAGTTGAGAGTGGAATATAATACTATATGCAACACGAGGCAAAGGCAGATTTTTCCCTTGGGTGATTATAATAATAATAATAATAATAATAATTGATTTATTTTTGGTCAAGGGTCCAAAAAAAAGAAAAATACATTATACAAATCACATCATGCAGCACAGAGCCGCTCAGTCGAATTAGATATCACAGTGAAATAACTTATCTCATTCAATAATTTACAGTGCATACATAAGCACACAATCGCTCATTCCAGTTTACAATTATATTGAAACGTACATTAAAATATCACGTTAGATATATCACAGCTTGTCAAAATAAAAAAGATAGACAATGACTAGTACTATCAGTCGGTATTCAATAAGTATATTTTAAGAGCGCTCTTAAATGTTGCTAGGGATGGCTTATACTTAATTCCGCATGGAAGCGAATTCCACAGTCGCACACCTTGTACCTTGAAGGACCTGAGGTATGTTAGTGGAACCTTAAGGTCCCCGGTAACTGATCTAGCCGGACGATCGGGCTGGCGCTTTTCAAACATTNTGCTTTTCAAAGATTTCAAACAAATAAGACGGAGCACGGAAGTTTAGAACTTTGTAAAGTAAGAGGGCCATAAAGTATGATCGTCTGGTGTCCGTGCGCATCCAGCCTAATCGCACTCGGTAAGGACTCACATGATCACCCCTTCCCAATCCAAATATGTACCTGATGCACATATTCTACAATCTTTGCAGTCTAGTCCTCTGTTCGTTCGTAGCGTTTATAAGTACGATGTCACAGTAATCCAAGAGTGGAAAGACAAGCGCCTGAACGAGGCGCTGTCTGAGCATCTCCGTAGTGTACGACCGAAGGAAACGCAACGTATATAATACTTTATTAACTTTCTTAGTGACGTGATCCAGATGTTGCTTCCAAGAAAGTATTCGATCGAACACAACACCAAGGCTGACCACCGTCTCCGAGAATGGGACAGTGACACCCTGTCCCAGCCCAACCCCAGCAAGCCCCATTCTTTCAATTAGCTTTACAGTGTGTTGTGTGGCAAAGTAGATTGCCTGAGTCTTACCGGGGTTGAGCCGGAGGCCAGACCGCCCCGCCCAATCGGAAACATCTCTGGCAACCGCGGAGAGTCCGGAGATGCCCTCCACAATTGAATTAAGCGGTACCTGGATGTAAATCTGTAGGTCGTCCGCGTATAAAATGTGTCTCACGTCGCGTCCGTTAAACAGGTCCTGTATATCATTGATGTACAGACTGAACAGCAGGGGACCAAGCACGGAACCCTGTGGAACACCAAGATTAGTGGTAACCCACTCAGAGGTACCACTCTTTGCTGTGACTTGCTGTTTTCTTTCCCAAATATACGAGTGAATCCAACAGAGCAACGAACGCGAAAATCCCATGCTGCCCAGCTTACGCAGCAGTAACGTCGGTGAAATAGTATCAAATGCCTTACTGAAGTCAAACAGCAAGGCAATGGTCACGAGTTTTTTGTCAAAGCCAGTTCGTATGTCCTCCGTCAACTTAAGCAGTGCAGTGGTCGTACTATGGTGTTTACGAAATCCAGTCTGTAATGGGTCGAGGACCCTCCTCTGGATAACAGCCTCCATGATTTGGTCGTGCACCAACTTTTCCAGAACCTTGGATAGAAAGCTCAAGAGCGCAATGAGTCGAAAGTGTGATGGAGAGGAGGGCGTTGGCTTTTTCTTTAAGGGAACCAATTGAGCCCTCTTCCAAGCCTCCGGAAAAGTACTATTTGCAAACGAAAGATTAAACATTTTCACCAGAAACGGACCAATAGTAGGAAGAGCCTTTGCGATGACACTCTGCGGTATACCATCCTCTCCCCTGGCCTGTGAAGAAAAGTGAGATATTGCCAGAATAACATCAAATAAGGACACAGGACTTAGAGTGATACCCTCAACAGGCATTGACTCGATAACATTTAAGGCATCTCTCACATTCTCAGAGGAAGAGCAAGACACACCAGCAAAGTGACGATTAAGGCCATCCAAAGAAAAACCATGGAGGCCACTACCGACTTTGGAAGAAGTCCCAGATTACGCAATTCCTACCAAAAATTACTATTATTATCTAGTGCATCTGCCAGTTTTCCATGTATATAGCTTGTGCGCTCATACGCAGTAGCCTCTGACACTTCCTTGCGTAACCTTAAGAATTCCTCCAAAAAGAAAGGGTCCCCAGTCCCCTTGTGGCGTCTCATCGCTGCGTCCTGCTTTCTTCTTAGTAAGTCGATGTTAGAGGTAATCCAAGGAGGTTGGAGTTTCCTAGGATGAACCGTCTTTTCTGGAGCTAAGATGTTAATCGCTTCAGTAACATTGTCCGTTAAGTCGCGTTATACTTATAAGTACGATTATACTGCCCGAACGAGAATAGTTTTCCAGAGGGTGCATTTAATGCCGGAGCGAAGCGAGTATACACACACACACGCGCGCGCGCGCGCGCGTATATACATGCACTTTTTTAATTATATATATATATGGGTGGTTCTCTGTCAAATCGAAGATGAAAAAATTTTTTTGGTTCAAACTTTATATATATGTTCTATAGGATGCCCGTGGCTTCAAGAGGATTCACTTGGCTTCAAGTTATAGCTGGTCAAAGTTGGTGTTTGAAGCGATTTTTGCATTTTTTGCCAATTTTCAATTTGTAGCTCATAATGGATGCATTTTTAACTAAAACTGCCCTGATACTTTTTTTTGTTAAATTTTCTAAATTTTTCAATAAATTTACTTTTAAAGTCATATATACATGTTTAGGCTACCTTATTTGCATTTAAACCTTAAAATGTGATAATCGAAGGGTTTGATCCGGACTCCGACTACTTTCGTACGGTGAAAAGATACCTTTTTATAGTGCAAAAGTACCTGTACAAGAGCCAGAATGGCCTTGAAGCCAAGTGAAGGGATCGCGCTAAAAATTTTTTTGGGAGCCACGGGCATCCTATAGAACATATATATAAAGTTTGGATCAAAAAAAAATTTTTCATCTCGATTTGACAGAGAACCACCCATATATATATATATATATATATATATATAAAAATTAAAAAATTAGTCTACTAAGAGTGTGGTCGCCGATTCTGAAAAAAGTTGCATCAGTCGCACTCAATATCTAAAAATAAAAAACGCAAAAAGATGTACTTGAGTTACAAAAAATATGGTGTGCACCAAGGACTAAGTGAGCTTTTTGGCCTCGTGTGGTTGCAGTACTCGTCTGCGGCTCGTATTGGAAACTCCACACTCGGCCTAAAAAAGCCCACTTTACGCGCGTGGCACACAATATACTATTATAATATAGAGAGAAACTGCTGTCTCCTTTATTTGCTTCTTTAAATCTTCAATTTTATTCTGCTTCTTACTGACTTGCCCCTCTATTTTATTTTCCTCTTCTAATGTCGGTTCCGGTTTTGGCGGATTATTATCTATTGATTGCCCGATACCCCCGACTATTAACGAGCATCCTGGTAGTTTAAAGAATTTCCAGACTGGTTTCTATAATTTCCGTTATCTTGCCTTTGTCTATTACGATCATTGTTATTGTTATTATTCTGACCATTATAGCGATTATTATTGTTGTTGTTATTGCTGTAGTAGTTGTTGCTTCTACCGTCGTCGCGTCTGTTATCATAACCTCTATCATTTCGCCGGTTATCAAAATCTCGGTCATTTCTGCGATTTTCGAACCCCCGGTCATTGCGCCTGTTGTCGTATCTACCGTCGTCACGTCGGTTATTATAATTCCGATTATTATCTTGGCTATTATTATATCCATTGTTGTTGTTGTAATTTCTATCACCATCTCGATGGTTGTAGCCGCCATTGCGGCCTCCCGAATAACTGCGTACGTTGTTCTTTCGATGAACGCCATTCTGTCTTCCACTATTTTCTTGTGGAGCGCTATTATTTTGCGTCGCATTATTTGCTTGCGGTGCAGGCACGACGTATGGCACAGGGGCCGGGGTGGGTACGGGGAAAGGGGTGTACACTACTGGCGGGGCACTGGCAGCAGGTGCTGACGCGAGCTTTTCAAGTTTCTCCTTGTTAAGTTTTCCGTTATTTATCGCGTTTTGTAACGAGAAGCATTCAACGTAGGTGTGGCCCACGATATTACAATATTGGCATATCTTCGCCTTGCAATCTTTTTCTAAGTGTCCCTGTTGTCGACAATAATTACATACGCTGATACCCGTAGTATATCTGACGGCTTCGCTAGCTACTGGCGTGGCCTTCGGCTCGTATGCTGCCTTTGCAATACTCATGAGTTCGGCTGCCCACGATGGAATTTTAGAAGTGTCTTCGCGAATAGGATCCAGTTGCTGACTATATGCGCGACGCGCGCTTGTGCGATGTTCGAATGCTACGGCCTCTGTAATGGCTTCTCTGAGACATAATGAATTTTTAGAACGAACTTGGTGTTGCAGTTATCCTTTTGGACCAAATAAAAATTGTTCAAGGGCCTCTTTATCGGCATTGTTTTTATGTGTGGCTCTTTCCCAATCGCGCAAGTCGCGGCTCGCGTCGTAAATGTTTAACAATCGATTGTGCAATGTTTGAACGCGTAGCCCATAGTCTCCGGCACTTTCTCCAGCATATTGACGAATTACATTAAGATCGGTTAAAACTTCATCCGCTCCGCCGACGCCACTATACTGCGTAGTTAAATCGGCTAGTAACCGCTCCACGGTGTCGTATTGCGTAAAGCGCGAAGTGTAGCCGTCAGCAGCACGTCCCCGAAACTTCGATGCCAACGAGTTAAGCACCCAGCGTTCGGACTCCGAGCCGAATTTGTAAATCACGTCGCGAATTGCGCGGCAAAATAATGCAAGCATGTCTGGATTTCCGTCATAAGGTGGGATCGTATTTAACGCTTGATGCAGTGAAAACATCCAGCCCCCATCCCGAGAGTCGTCTCTATGCTGTTGCACTCCTTGCGTGCGTCCAATTATCGGGGCAGGGTCCTAGGTCTGTGTATGATTTTAAACTCAAGTCGTCGTGTACCTTATTCTGAATACGTTTTTTGAACTGTTCGTATTGCTCTACAAATTCGAAGTCTCCCAAATGCTGTTCCTGCTGTTGCGCTGTATCTAGCTTATCAAAATAATTTCCGATAGGAGGTAAACCGTAGTTTTTGAAATCGGGTATTTCGTCTATCATTGATCGTTTAAGGCGTCTATCGGCGGGTAGCTGTTCGATAAAAGTTGATGGAATGTCTGGCTTTATGTCATAGGGGTGTTTAACCACGTTTGGAGTACTGTAATTTAACCCTCTATGCGCGTTGTCACGAATAATAGGCTTCTTTTCTGTGACGTATTCGTCCATATTGTCCTTTTTGATCCTTAACCCGAATGGATCGTCTTCGTTAAATAATTTAGGGATCCCATTTCAGACATTAATTTTTGGAATAATTTTGAGTTAGTTAGCTTGAGTTAGTTAGCTTTTCGAACCGAAAAAGTTCTCACTGATGTTAGTCCCAGGGTATATTTGTTAGTTTATAATAACTTGTGTGACTTACCTTAAGGTGGCTGCGATGACGAGTAGACAGGCAAAGTTCATTCTTCCTTCCTGTCTATTGGATTGAAATAACAACCGAGTAATCTATCACTATCGCGATGTCAAAATATTCCCGTATATTTTGCGAACCCCACGCCTAGCACTAGAAAATGTTACGTGTGAGGGTCGATGTTTTGTTCTCCGTGAGGTGTTATAAGCTTACGATTGCTGCGAAAATACCGGGACGATAAAGGAGCACGAGAGATTATCGGTGAATGTGTTTGTTTATTAATCGTAATTCACAATGAATGATTCGTGTAAAAGAGAGATCGGAGAATGCGCGTCTCTATAATTATGCGATCCTATCTGTCGTCTCCGAGTCAAAACTACCTATCTAGTGCTGGATCGCGGGTGGTGGAATAGAGGTCGAGCGCCTGTATGCACCCCCTTTTATAGCCTCCGTGAGTGGTGTGATTTCTACCCGCGCGGTCGTCCGAAGTCGTGGAGGGAAAGTCGCGCTGAGTCGGAAGAATCGGGCCTCGGGGTGCGTCTGAGCTGTTGCCAGGCACGTGTTTGGCGATTTGTACTCGAGTGCGTTATAACTAGCTATGCTACATACGTGTAAATATTCACACGTGACATCATATCTCTGAAACTAAACATAATAATCTCACGAAAAAAATCATGTTGATGGGTCACGTGTCAAACTATTGTATATTTCATTAAAATTTCAAGTGTTTTGTCTACTTATTTTCTCAGTAATAAATCGAAAACTGAAAATAATGGTTTTTTTGTGCCTTGATTACGGGCGTAAAAAGGCCGAGTCAAGTACTTATTCCACTTGAGATTATAGGAAAAGGTAGATATTTTATGTGTCTTCGGCTAAGTTCGTTGCGCAGCTTTGGAACCCCTATGGTTCTTAAGATATCAAGGTTTGATTTTTTTTGTTGAAAATTTTCTGATTCCATATATCTCTAAAACAATGTAGTCAAATGCTTCAAAATTTTATTTGGTGATTGACCATAAAGAAAGCTATCTATTGTTAAAATTTTAAACGATTTTGTTGAGCGGTTCTCAAGTAAAGAGGTGAAATGTAAAAACCGATTTTTCTCAATAATTTTGCTTCCTCTTATAGAGTTGTCGTTGCACGTCGAAAAAAGCATAAATATACTGTATTATAAAACAATATTTTATTTATTGGACCTAAAAATTTAGTTGGAGGAAGCTACGTGCCAATGAATTTTACTAACATAAACTACCACTGTGATATTTTTATGAATGATCCAGATGGATACGTCCTTTGTGTACAGCTATTATTAGTTATTTGAATGACTTCTGAGGGCTTTTCACTACTAGTGTCCCATGAAAACAATAAAGGTACGGTACGGCACGGTAAAAAGGTATCTTTGCACCGTACAAAATTAGTCAGAGTCCGGATCCAACCCTCAGATTTTCACAATTTAAGGTTTAAAATGCAAATAAAGTAGCCTGAAGATATATATATATATGTATATATATATATATATGTGACTTTAAAAGTATTTTTTTTTTTTGAAATATTCAGAAAATTTAACAAAAAATATATAAGGGTAGTTTTAGTTAAAAATGCATCCATTATGAGCTACAAATCAATGAAAATAGACAAAAAATGCAAAAATCGTTTAAAACACCACTTTTGACCAGCTATAACTCGAAGCCAAGTGAAGGAATCGCGCTGAAAAATTTTTTGGAAGTCAGGGGCATCCTATAAAACATATATATATAGTTTGGACCAAAAAAAAATTTTGTATCTCCGATTTGACAGAAAACCACTCATACAAACATACTTATATACACACTCTGTTCGCTTCGCTTGCCAACCCCTCATTTAAATTTTTCTGTAATTTTTATTTTAAAAAATGTATTTCCATGATCTGAAAATTACGTTCTAGTTGGTTAAGAATTAACGATTATATTGTATATATTATATAATAATATAAAATATGCAGATTACAAAAAAGTCAAAGATTGAGTCTTTGTCGAAGTCAAGAGAATAATGAAAAATGCGTTACTAAAAGTAAATGTACTGAATTAACGTCGAACTTCTACTGCTAATGGAATTAAAAATATATAATTTTTTATTTTTTTATTTTTTATTTTTTATCTAAAGCCTTTAGGAACATCATTTAAATCCGTATTTTTCGGAAATTTTTTAAAAATTAATTTTGATTTTTCTTATTCAGGAGTATATGTTACGGTTATAAATTCGTCTGGTCTGCCACATTTTCTCATAATAGCCATCGCACCTTGATAGCGTTGTTGCGTACCTGACCTCTAATATGTGTTAACGACCGATGTTTCTTGTTATTACGTAGCATAATGAGAAACTAACGTCTTCATTTTTTTCTTGTAGCTGCTTATTAGCTTTATTCGATTTTTAGATATTTGAGATTTATTTTATGTCAATATTTTTTTGAAAACTTTTAAAGTTAAAAGAAAAGTTAAAACTTACATTAAAGTACAAAAGTTACGATTTTTCTGCAATATTTATTACGTAATACTGTTTTGAAAATTTGTTTTGCTAATGATACATTAAAACGATTTAGAGCTCACTTGATCAATATGGCGGCACAAAGGATAAACAAATAAATAAATATATATATATATATCTACCTATATTATATAGTTGTTTTGGAGATACTCCCCCCCGCACCTCCTATTAGCAGCTTTTCCTAAAATTTATTAATTGTTAGTACAATTTTTTTTATTTAAAGTTTTTTATTAGCAAAAAAATTTACTAACAACAATTGTAATAGTACATCGGATAAAATCGGATCAATTTATGACACACTTTTTGAATCATCTTTAACGACATTTTTAGTCGTGTACTTCGCGACGCGTATAATTATTTCGATTTTCTAAAAATATATTAGGCTATATTAGCTAGCACTATATTAAGATGATGTATAAAGGTTACTTTCCTCCGACTCTACCAACCGAACGACTCGAGCAATACAATACATTTTGGCATAAATAATGTCTTTAGCCTCGGGAAGATCCTACATCCTTTGTAGAAACTTTTCCAAGCCCTCATAACAAGCTCATAGCACATCAGTATCAAAATTATATATAACAGTAGAGATAAACTATATAAGAGATATAACTTAAATTTTATTTTCTATTTTTTCCACACCACCTATGAGGTAAATAGACAGGAGCGTTTTTTTTATATTTTTTGTTAAAGTTTGACTTAAAAGTTTGACTTAGTTTGAAGTAAATAATTCTTATAAGGTTTTTATTTTGCTTTTGTATTGTTAACACTTTGATGTGCGTATACTTAGCATTGACTTTTGCTTTTGTATTGTTGACACTTTGATGTGTTTATACTTAGCATTGTCTTTTGCTTTTGTATATATATCACTTTTGCGTGTTTATACTTAGCATTGTAAAAACTTTATAAGATCATAAATGTGAATTATATATCAAAGTCTTAACAAAAAATAAAGTGGTATCCCCGATAGGCCAATAGATATATATATATAGCGATTTGTTCGAGGGCCCTTAAATATTATTGGAGTAAAAATTGTAACTCATGTACTTAGGTGCAAGATTTAAACTTAAGTTTTCGAAAAAATGTTGACAAAAAATAAATTAAATAAAGCTAATGAGCAGTTACAAGTAAAGATTTAAGAAGTATATTTAACTTGCAGAGATCGATAAATTCGTATAGAAATAAGAATTGAGATAACAAGAAAATACGTCCGGATCCAAATTTTTTATATGATTTGTGCCTTATTTCTTTACTTAACTTGGTCTGTAAAATGCAAAGCTTCCCTAGGTAGGAAACAAAAATTTTATTTTTTAATAATTGAGTTTTTAGAAACTAAAACATTAATAAAATGAAAAACATATTTGTTTCCTCATTATGCTACGTAAAAACGAAAAGATCGATCATCAACATATATTAGAGGCCACAGGTCATTCAACAACGCAGCAATGGTTATTATAAGAAAAAGTAGTGGACCAGATTTATGTATAATTGTAACATATAATTGAAAGTGGGAAGAATCAAAATTAATTTCAAAACAATTTCCAAAAAAATGAAAAAAAAACTATATATTTTAAATGCCATAAGCAGTAGAAGTTCGGCGTTAATTCAGTACTTTTACTTTTTTTCTTTCGATTTTCTCTATTTCGACAAACATTAAATTCTTGACCTTTTTATGATCTACAAATTTTATATAATACAATAAGATTGTTCTTGGCCAACTAGAACTTAATCATCAGATAACGAAAATAACAGTTGAAAAATAAAAATCAAACAAAAACTAAAATGGGGGGTTGGCGAGCGAAGCGAGCAGGGGGGCGAAGCCCCACTAGTATATATATATATATATAAGTAAACGCATATAAATTGTAATACATAACATAACCCTTTCATTTGTTTTCAAAACCATAATAGAAATGAATGAGATAGAGACAATGCTTTAAAATCAAAATAGATTCATAATGACTGAATTGATGTACTTAAATGCCCGCTTATTATGTTAGGTTTCAATCTTTTGAACCGCCATACATATTTAAGAGCTGCTATTTATAATTAATCATATTAAGGACAAGAGGTTATAAATTAGCAAAAATTGATAAGTATTTATATGCATGTAGCAAAACCATATCTGTTCCGTATTAAAACCTTGCGATGACAAACTAATGCTTCCTTACATCGCAAGAATTTGTTGTATATAGAGTTTATAATACAAACTGTTCGCATTAGTCGAAAGAATGAATTTGTTTCAGTGCCCATCGGATGCTCCGGTGCTGGGTACTGAGACCACCCAGCAGCTCCGTGAAGCTCACTCGAAAATCCAGGCGCAATTGGATGGCACCGAACTAACTTTTTCGGAGACGACAATCCTTGGACGCTGAGCTAACGGAGAAAGACATGATCTCTGTGCGACCCCTAGAGAGGGCGAAAGTAGCCCGTAATTATGCTGTCTGGCGACTTGCTGCATAACGCTTGCGTTGCATTACCGCTCCCGGACTCGTTCATCGACTTCAACGAATGGTTGTCGTCTCATGTCCTCCAGTTCCGTGCAACTGTAAGGAAAGCAGCAAAGAAGCACCCTATTGAAATTTGTTTACATTGTAAAGACCGTATTTAGTATAAATACGGGCTGCGCGAGTTCTACAAATAATTATTTAATTCACGGAAACTAGCATAGGCTCGAGAGCCTTATTGTTACTGAATACGCGTGACTCGATGATATTCGTGACGCGTGTAATTACTTCTGGACACAAGTATGTCCGTTCGTGCGTGTGGACGATAATTTGTGTCCGCACTCACTCTCAGTCGGACACTTGTCTGTCCGAGCTGGAACTTGTCCGGGCTGTGATGGCTGAACGACTTTGTTGGCTGTCCGTGGCTACGATTTGATGTTTTATAGTCCTTACCTTTATGAAGTTTTTGGCTGAAGGGTTTCTTAGGGATTTAGTATTTTATAACCATTGATTATTATTTATGAATAAATAAACACAAGGTTCATCTAAATTGTTGTTTGGTTTTATTGGCTTGGGACCTGGGCACTTCACTTCACAGACAGTTTGATGTTACAGAGTTTTGTTATTCACTTTACTTATTCTATTGTTTATTCGCTAAGAGGTTGTTAGAATAATTTTAGATGATTATACTAAAGCGACTTACAATTACGATCGTATCAACTAGCGCACTGGATGACGTAGTCTCCTTCTAGGTGCGACAGATGCTGATTGGTCTAATCTACACGATTACTCGTGGCAATAATGAGTAAGGTTGGTCAACTGCACAGATGAAGGTTACTTCACTTGCTTTCGCCAGAGATGCCGCTCGGCAGTCTTTCCCTATTACTGTACTACGTTCAACTCACGTCTAGTAACGAAGAGTTATACTAACTCTACCCACAGAGTTTGAGTGGGTTCTAAACACTCAATAAGCGATGCAAGCAGGAATACAGCCCTCGTATTCAATCACCAGGTCCAGTTGCCGGTAGGAAGAGTATACGTGAAAAGGCGCTGCGTGGATTGGCTCCGGGATTTTTAATGCCACGGTGCCGATGCAAGCAGTTGTGCAATTAAGATAGGAAAGATCGCGGTAATCCAATCAGCATTTGCCATACTAAGGATTGACGCGTACGCTTACAGTTCTGGTTCGCGCGCGAGGAGTGCTGACGCAGAGGTCAAGACACTCGCTCTGATTTTCGGCGCTCGGTATACTATGTAGCAATCCGATGCATGGTTTCGATCGGTTGGATATATGTTATCTGCGTATCGGATTGCAGTAACGCAGGCGTTAGTCATAACCATTTATAATCATTTATTCATACATGCATATATACACTCATGTGTACTCCTGCATATCAGCATGCACACTTACTAAACATTGGACATTACAGCATGATCTGAGATAAGATCTTACATAAGATCTGGTACAAGATCTTGTACAAGATCTTATCATCGATTTTCAACCACGAACATACGTCAGATCTTACATAAGATCACTTACAAGATCTTACGATCATGATAAGGAAAATAATCTTTATAAAACATTTAATTAAGATCTTTCGTAAGATCGTTTACAAGATCCTACATAAGATATCATATAAGATCTTACGAGTTCTAAGATAAGATCTTATATAAATTTTTATATAAGAACTAATGTTTCACTTAAAAAAAAATATGTTGATAATTTACTTAAGATCTTACATAAGATCTTGCATAAGATCTTGAGAAAATAACCAATGAAAAGGTTTTACTTCAAGTGTTACACAATATTTTATGTAAGAACTTATATAAGATCATATATAATACATAAAGAAAAACGTCTTTATTAATAATTTACTTAAGATCTTCTGTAAGATTTTGTGTAAAATCTTGAGTAAATTCTTATTTGACTACGTAGTTACTACGTAGTTTTCCAGTGACAATTCGAAAATTAAAAAAAAAACGAGTTTTCTATGTGTAACGTTTACGAGAGTAGAAAGGCTTGTAATTATCTACAACTTTGGGAAAAAGTAGATTTTTTTAATGTCTCAGCTAAGTTCTTCGCGCAGCTTTCAAAGCCCTATGGTTTTTAAAATATCGATGATTCAATTTTTTTTCGAAATTTTCTTGATCCATTATATCTCGAAAACTAAAAAGTCAAGTAAGAAAATGTAGTAGTTTACTATAGCAAAAACTAATTGCTGTTAAATTTTCAAATAATTTTGTAGATTGGTTTCTGAGTTATGCGCAAATCTCTGAAAGCCAATTTTGTTTCCTCCTATTGCTTCCTCCTAGAGGAAGCTTTGTAATAGTAAAATTTTCAGTTTCGCTAAAACTTCATAGAAACATGTTTTTAGATGTTAGAAGTTCGAATTACGTGTTTTTAGGAAATGTCCGTATGGATGTGTGTGTGTGTGTGTGTGTGTGTGTGCCGTGATATTTCCGAAACTACTCCGTCAATATCAATCAAATTTGACATGCATATCTATTTTTTGATTCTAATTTCGGAAAAAACATTTATTTTTTAATTTGTTCAATTACTTTTTTTTATGGCCATTTTTGATTTTCGAAAAACATTATTTTCGTTTGTTTTAACCATTCCATTGTTACAAACAAGTCAGCTAAAATGCATGGGACTCCGACACCTGGTTTGTCCTCTGCTTACTTGATGAGCAGATCGCCTGCTATCACGCTACAAGACTGATACTCCTTTTATCAACAAACATAACCTAATCACTGCCATTTACGACGTATAGATCCCACGCTACGTACCTTACAGAAACTACAAGAGAATTTGTGCCACAAACACGCCTAAGGGACTTCTTTGGCACATGTGATTGGTCATCTCTCGCTACGTTATTATTCGACGAATGCATCACGATTTTTAACGCTAACTTAACAAACGCCATAAATCATCTTGTCCCATTACGGACTGTTACTCCAGGCGTTATGTAAACGTCACCCGTGGCTTACCATGGCTCTTCGTGACCTCTTAACTAAATGGGACAGACTTTACAGACGGTTTCGCAGAACTCTTTTACCTTTGAATCTATATTTTTATAGAGTAGCAAGGGGCGACGCTAACAGACAGGTTAAGAAAGCCAGGCTAAATTATTATTATTCACGCCTGTCAAACCTGACTGATGTCGCTGAAACTGGAGAGAACTTAAGAACCTTAGAATCACCACCTCTAAGGCACCATCACCTTCACGCTTCTCCACAAATGACCTTAACGAACACTTTAGTTCTATCTCTAATGATCCACTAGCTTTAGCTCCTGTAGTTGAGGTTTTTTCGCGTACCCTGGAAAGTCTAGACTTCCCCGAACATTTCAACTTCAGGGTTCTTACACAATCGGACGTATTGGCTGTTGAGCTGCATTTCCACGACCAGACCAGACGCAACGATGGCATCCCACAGATTGAAATTTCTCAGGCACTGCCCGTACTCGCTCCTTTACTATGTTGGATGTTCAACCTGTCATTGAGTGAGTCACGCTTTCCCTCTGCCTGGAAGATGTCACTAGTGCAAGCACTAAACAAGGTCAGTTCACCAACAGCTCTGACTGACTACCGTCGAATTTTTCTCTGTTTTTTATACCCAAGGCGCTGAAGTGGCTGGTGCACAGGCAAGTCTCAGAATATCTGGAATCAAGACTATTCATTGAAAACCTAAAAACAGGCTTCCGCACCGGTCACAGCACACAGTCTGCATTAATTAAGCTAATTGGTGATGTCAGGCTTGGCATAAACAAAAAGGTCACGCTTCTATTTGATTCCAGCAAGGTGGTTGATACAGTGTGTCACGTCAGGCTCCTGAGAAAGCTATCCTCTTTCGGCTTCTCCAAGCAGGTCATCTACTGGCTTGCATCTTACCTTACGGAAAGAAAGCAGGTCTTGATTGGTGATAACAACGAACTCTCCACCATCCGGCCCCTGAACACTGGTATTCCACAGAGATCGGTTCTAGGTCCCTTGCTGTACGCGTTATACATCAACGACATCGGATTTTGCCTGCATTCAGATGTGTCCCATTTAATCATGCGAATGACTTGCAAATTTACAGCAAATGCCGTCTTGAGGAGCTCGATGCTTGTTTTGACAAGATGAGTGCTGACGCCGAAATGATAATGAGCTGGGCTATACATAATCACCTTAAACTCAATGTCCTCAAAACTAAGGCAATCATCCGGGGCTCCCTTTACTATATTAATGCTTTACCAACTGTAGGTTACACCTACATCAACATAGGGGGAGTTCAGGTCGACTATGAATTATCAGTGCGCAATCTGGGATTGGTGCTTAACTCCAAACTAAGATAGAAAGAGCACGTTACACAATTATGCAAACGTGCTCACTCATTAATGGACAGGCTATACTTTTTCAGAAAAGTAGTAATCATGGGCTGCGCAAGCATGTTTTGCAACGCTCCTGTTCCCAATCATCGATTACTGCTTATTAGTATACTGTGTTCTGGCCCAAGAACTTAACACAAAACTCTAGAGACTTGTAAACACGGGAATTTGATACACTTGTGGGGTAAGATGGGAGAGCACATCTCCCTTTACAAACTTGGGCTGCAAAGGCTTACAATCGCCGGACGTAGAACGTATCTTCCAGCTTGTTTTGTATGAAAACTGTTTAACACAGCTTTGCCTTTTTCCATCTTGGCCTCTTTTGACTTGCACGTCGCGCTTAGACCTGTGGAGGAAGGTGACGCCCTGGACATCCCAATTTTCAAGACAGAGACGCTAAAAGGTTCATTCCATATATGTGCTTCATACCTCTGGAACTCATTACCATCATGCCTTCGCAACACTCAATCCATTTCACACTTCAAACAATTAGCTAAAAAATACTTTTTCGCACTTGAAAACTTTATAATCATCTCACAAACATCTATACTCACTCACTCTATATATCTCATTTCTCATTCACTCTATATCATCTCTCATACAAACACAAATGATAACTTATTTCATTTCATACTGTAAATACTTTTAAATGTACAACACAATGTACAACAATAAAAACCTAATCTCTCTCTCTCTCTCTCTCTCTCTCTCTCGCTCTCTCTCTCTCTCTCTCTCTCTCTCTCTCTCTAAAGTATCACTTGCGTATTTTGATCGTACGCCAGCTATCGTTGTACACTTTCTCACTCAGCTTTTTAACTTGTCTACTTGTCTTTACATTCTGGAATTCACTCAGATATTTGAAAGAGGTCTGTTGTGGTGCCACTTAGAAAGTTTGCAACACTGTAATCATTAGCTGATACACGATAAGTGGCAAATATCCCACATAGAAACTGCATTGTTAAAGGTAACTGAAAATATTTTTCGTGGTGCTGAGAATAGCTTACAAGGAGAGCTACCAGGCTCCGGGAAAGGGATTCCGATAAGACTTTCAGAAATGTTTTCTGGTAATTAAAATTGAGAGAAACCAGTTGTAGTTCGATCTCATAGGCCTTTATTCGGGAGTTATAGCCAATTTTAGTCAAATTCAACCAAAAAACCTAGTTCTTTCAAACGAGTATAACTTCAAGGCCTAAATCCTAGAGTATCCTGTATAAAATTTACTTCAAGTACGAAAAATTTCCCATCGATTAAGGTGGTTTTAAAACTAAAATATCATTTTTTCATAAAATATAACCAATGAAAGATTTTACTTAATTTCTTATGATTATTCTGTACACTATTTTCCAAGTCAGAAATACGATAAAATTTTCAATTAGCTGTATCATTCGAAGAAAATGATCTTTTGGCCTTTGTAATCACCTCATTTTATAGGAAATTTTCCGTACTTGAAGTAAATTTCATTCAGGATGCTCTAGGAATTAAGCTTTAGAAGTTATACTCGTTTGAATGAACTAGGTTTTTTGGTTGAATTTGACTAAAATTAGCTATAACTCCAGAATAAAGGCCTATGAGATCAAACTACAACTGGTTTCTCTCATTTTTAATTACCAGAAAACATTTCTGAAAGTCTTAGCGGAATCCCTTTCCCGGAGCCTGGTAGCTCTCCTTGTTAGTTACTTTTCTAATATTATTTGATTTTAAACGTGCCTTTGATTCCATCGATCACGAGCTATTGTATCGCAAATGTCACGACTTAAATTTTTCGAATAATGTATTCATTGGCTTTTTTCTTACATAAATGGACGTTCTCAAGCAGTAATTGACCTTGATGGAACCACGTCAAGTTTTTTACCGAGTACTTCTGGTGTGCCTCAGGGATCTTCTCCTGGGACAATAATCTTTTTTATATTTATCAATATGTTTGTTGATGTCCTATTGTCTTAAGGTATTGTAAATCATCATGCATTCTTTTAGCTGATGATCTTCAGATATACATCTAGGGCCACCCATCGCAATTTGATTGTACGGTTACAAAATTGAATAAAGATGCTAATGTAAATTGTAAGGTGGACAGAGGTGAATGGATTACTATTAAATATTGTAAATTGCGTTATTTAAAATCTATTGTATTATGTTTATTTCGAGAGGATAGCGTGCATGGATTTATGCTCTGAATTTTTGTTGTACCGCGCTGAAAATATTTTGTTTTTGCTTTGTAGCTTTAGATACGTTGCGTGGTTTTTTGAAAATTCTTAGAAATTTGTATATTATTATTGTATTTTTGATTATTGTACACCGTACGGTCATTTGACCACCGGTGTTAATGAAGTTATCTCTCTCTCTCTCTCTCTCTCTCTCTCTCTCTCTCTCTCTCTCTCTCTCTCTCTCTCTCTCTCTCTCTCTCTAAAGAAAACCTGAATAAAAATAAGTTACTGGATTCCCTCAAAAGCGGTTTCCGTAAACACCACAGCACGCAGACTGCACTCATCAAACTGACAGAAGACATACGTACAAACGCTTATAATAAAAAGATCCCTCTTTTACTACTGTTTGATTTTAGCAAGGTTTTTGATAGCATCTCGCCATCGAAACTTCCTCAAAAACTTCGAAAAATGGGCTTTTCTAGGGCAGCTTTCTTGTGGATCAAATCATACTTACAAAGTCGCCCCCGGATGGTCATCTCGGAAATTCTGATTTTTTAAGGGGACGGATACACCTTCAAATGTCAAAAAACCGCTGTCAATTCTTTGGCACGTAGCTTCCTCCAACATTATGTATCGCTTTAATAACTGAGTTGATTTTACTTCATATATAATTCTATAAAGTGTTTGTGCTTTTTCGTATAATAGATAAAATTATTTCGCATCAATTATATATACATAATCAATTATAGTTTTCTCTCTCTCTCTCTTTTTCTCGCATAGCTATAATTGTTTAACGAAGCTCCAAGAAATATCACTCTCCATTTTTTACCTGACATCTTATTTACCAACTTATATATTTGTAACAGGGTGTTAGTTTTTGGCTACGTGCCAAAGAATCGGCAGCGGTTTACATACATCTTGCAGTAATATTCCACGAAAAATTAATAAACTTATTCAAATATTTCATCAAATATTTCATAAATATTCCATAAATATTCCTTTTGAAGCATTAAATTACTTTTTGAAGATTCCAAAGAATTATTTGTAAAATATTCCTCCAATATTTCGTAAAATGTTTCTCTAATTTATTTCGTAAATACTTCACTCAAATATTTCTTGAAAGATATATGATATGAGTCTTAAATATTTTTTTGAAATGAATAAACAAAACATTTAAGTATTTTTTGAATTATTTATGTAATATTCCATAAAGATAAAGATTCCATGCAATATAGCTCTGAATCATTTAATACATACTTTACTGAATTATTTCAAGGAAGATTTATAATATCTTCCGGAAATATTTTATTAGAGCTACGAAAATAATTTTCAATCATTTCTTGAAATAGTTATGAAAGGTTCCATAAATATTTCATGGAATGTTCCACATAATTATTTCGGAAATCTTTCACTGGAATATTAAATGAAATATTCATGTAATCTTCCGTAACTATTTCTGTGGGAATTCCAAAATAAGTTGAAATAATTTTCGATTTCCTTTATATTTCCTTAAAACAGTGTGTTATATCTTTCGTACCAATATTTCGGAAATATTTCCGAAAGATTTCATGCAGGTAGTGATCAAAAAATCACTTCTGGAATCGTACTATACGAAAACTGAAAATGATAAATACAAGAATATATATATATATATATATATATATAATGCGAAAACTATGCGAAAAATCATGTTGGTTTGAATGACAATCCCCCTCCACGCTTTCTACGCCTGGCGCATGAGTACGCGGCAGAGTAGCACAGCTATGTATTCAGCATATGTTATGGGTGCGGCGGCCATGACAGTCCAGACGCGTACTGGCGCCCTCTGGCTCGAGCTCGCAGGGCAAACATCCTCATATGCACCACCCCAAGCGATGATACCGTAGTTTATAGTATTATGAAAAAATGCGTAGTATATCATTCTGAGTGTATATAGGCATTGATTTAGAGATTTTGTACAAAATATATACTAGGTTTTTAGTTTTCCCAATTATACACACAAACACGAGCACACACACACACACACACACACACACACACACACACACACACACACACACACACACACACGCACACACGCACACATTAATATTTAGGCAACATTTCCCGAAGGAACTGGGGAAGTGGATAATAATATCAGGGTTAATGTAAAACTTAGACTAACTGTTTATTCATGGTTTGGCATACACAACGCGCTCAACGGGCGGATGCCAGCTACTAGCACCCGATCGAGGTGAGAGAGAGAGAGAGTGAGAGAGATTTAGATTTAGATTTAGATTTTATGTGTTTATTGCTGTACATTATGTTGTACAAATAGTATTATAGAAAATATTTACAGATTAATTATAGGTTTGAGCGATAGATGATATGAAGTATGTTAAATAATGGTGGTGAGATGAGATAGCGAAAAGTTATGCATGAGGTGTTTGTGTGATAGTTACTATTGTTTGTGAAAGTGTGTGAGAGAATGTTGCGAGCTCAGTTGTTTCCATTCGGTTCTTCTTGAGCGAAAAAGTATTGTCTAGCCTGCGCCTTGAAACAAGAAATTGAGCTATTGTTACGTAAGTGAGATGGTAGGGAATTCCAGAGATATGAGGCGCTGATGTGGAATGATTTCCTCAGCGTCTCTGTGGCGAAGGGGGGGATGTCTAGAGGACTCACTTCACCCCTCACTGGGCGGAGAGAGAGAGAGAGAGAGAGAGAGAGAGAGAGAGAGAGAGAGAGAGAGAGAGAGAGAGGGAGAGAGAGAGAGAGAGAGAGAGGGAGAGAGAGAGAGAGGGTGAGAGAGGGAGAGAGAGAGAGAGAGAGACAGACAGAGAGGCAGAGAGACAGAGAGAGACAGAGGCAGAGAGAGATAAGAGGCTCAACGTCGCCCGAATATACGAGAGATAGTAAGAACGGGTACTCAGAGATATAAGTGGTCGGGACGGCCGCTCTGACCCACGCGAAGATGATCTTGGAAGGATCGTTCTCTTTTGATTGATCTCGCAATCGTCTCACAAATAAATGCACACGCGATACAGATCGGAGCGAAGACTCAGAATCGCTTGCTAGTGAGTACAGATTCACTTGTTCCCTCTGACACACTGTTGTTAAGTCTTCACAGCAGCGTGCGAGCAGGTGGCAATATTGTACTTTGCCGAATTTAAATCTCTCTCAATGCTTATCCTCTTTCTGTCTCCCTTACATTCTCATGTGCTGCGCCTTTAGTCGCTGTAACAGAGGAGTTATTATACAGAATGTTGATTCTGTCCCGGAGAGACCGTGTGACGTGATCAACGTGCATTGATTGCCCTGTCAACTGGTCAAATTTTAATTTTATAGGTAGTTTTAGTTGTATGGCTATTTTTTGAATTTTTCAAAACTATTTTTTACATTTTTTCATCATTTTACTGTTATAAAATTGAGCTGCAACGCATTTGAAAGAAAGAAATTGCGACGGTACGTTGAGTGAGAGAAAGCGATGTGTGTGCGCGGTGAGCCAATCGGGAGAGAGGCGAGAGCGGTATTCGTGAGAGAGGGGCGCGAGCGGAGGAAATTGTCTGTTTTCAGCCTGAAAACAGACTCGCGGAGCTGTCGATCGTCGTCGCGGGCCGTGAAGACGTGCGCTGATTGGCGGAGCGGAGAGAGCGGGCCAGAGCGGTCGAGACGCGGCGCGGGACTGGGGGGAGAGCCTCGAGCCTTCGACGGGTGCGGACGTGCGTGGAGTGTGTCGTGTTTTGGGGGTTTTCACGGTGTGTCGTGTGTGAGTGAGAGAGCGAGGACTAGCGAGAAGTGTGTGACGAGAGCGGCGGCCACCAAGCACCAGCTCCAGAGGAAGAGGACGAGGGTGTTGGCGGCCAGAACGAGAGGACGCGAGGACGAGAGCTGAGGCGAGGAAGGCGAGGAAGAAGACGCGGGTGACACAGAAGCGAGAGTAGTCCGAGGAGAGATTTGGAGCGAGAGGTTCGGCGAGGTTAGAGGTGAGGGATCGTGGAGAGAGAGAGAGAGAGAGAGAGAGAGAGAGAGAGAGTGGAAGCGAGAGAATTTGTAGGGATTTCGCGTGTGTGTGTGAGAGAGAGGGAGAGTGCGAGTCGTCGCGAGAAATCGGTGAGAGAAAACGCAAACGAGAGCGGAAAAAAGCGAGAGAAAAAACGCGAGACTCAGAGTGATTCTGAGAAGTCGGGGCCGCTTCGACTTCCTGGGCGCGCGCGAGAGGGGAGGGAGATCGGACGTGCACGAAGCAAGTGGCGACGAGAGCCTTCTGTAGCGTGGCAGCACCGGACGCTGCTTTACCGACCTCATCGAGTCGAGTCGAGCGGGCGAGAGAGATAGAGCGAAGCGAGAGTGTGTGAGTGCGGGAGAGATAGATTATGTTGTTGGAGAGTTGAGGAGCGGCGTATTATAGCGCGGAGACGAGAGAGAGAATTTGTAATTGGAGAGAGAGAGAGAGAGCAATAAAGAGGGAAGAGAGTTAAGAGAAAATCTGTGTTTTGATTCCAATCATTCTCGAGTATCCCAACTCGAGGAGATTTAGCGGAACCCCCTCCGAGAATCGCAAAGAGATATCGGAAACAATTATAAATTATAGTGTCGCGGATTCGGGGCCGGGGAGTCGACAGAGCAAGTTCACTCCCCGGGTTTTTGCCACGTCACAAAATAATGCCTCATTTTGTTCTTATCTTTTATTTATCTTAAGAGTAAAGACTATTAGATATAAAACAAACTTCTACCCTGGTAGAAAATTGAGGCTCAAGTGCCCATAATATGCCGTATTTTATGTTGAGTGAGCAGATTATGTGACATATTATGCCCATATACCCCAGCTACCAGGCGACGGTATCTGGGCATAATATGTCAAAAATTCTGGCAAATATTATGTTTCTAATATTTAGGGTTATATTTGGACTAAAATATATTAGTTATGCTAAAAAACAACTAACTACCCCTGTTAGAAAAATTCAAATCACATAAATAAAATCCAGATATTGTTTTAAAGCATCTAGATATGTTTTCTGAAAGGTGCGTTTTAAAAGTGGCAACTTAAACCTACACATGTATGCATACACACTCATATAAAAGTATACAAGCATGCTGTACAGACTGACTTTGTGTTGTACAAGTGCAATGCAATTACTGTGTAAACAGTGGTGTCTATGTGTTCAAAATCATTAATGATGAGGTCTGCTAAGTGATTTTCATAGTTCTTTGTATCTCATCAGTATATGCAAGCCAGTTACTGTCCACGTTCAAACCTATCATGATTATGTTAAATCCAAGATATTGAAGTTCGATGTCTGTTCTTTTGCGTAGAGACTTGTTCAATCATTCTTAAACAGACTGAGAAGACAGTTTTTACTTAACTGTCTTGGTTCGGCTTTTGATCTTGAACCCTATGGCTTCGGCGTCAAAATTTACAGGTAGGTCTATACATGAAAATCAAATTCATATCAGTTAGAATGATTTCAACTTAATATATTGTTTCAACATGTCAATACAAATTAAGATGCAAAATTTTAGCCCTCTACGTATGATACTTTTTGAATAAGAGAAAAAACAAAATTGTAAAACAAGTAATCGGCGTCAGTAAGAATTTTTTTTTTCTCTTATTCAAAAAGTATCATACGTAGAGGGCTAAAATTTTGCTTCCTAAGGGGGCACACCATCTTTAAACTCTGAAAAAAAAACTTCTTATAAATAATAACAAAACTAAATTATAATTGTTATATAATTTTTATACTAATAGTAGGTTATATTACCTGCATTTTTACCATGGTAAATCCATATTAGCACCTACTTACCCATCATCCATCACTCTCCGTATACTGCTTTGAGCATTTTGGCACTGTCCGTAGGATTCCATGTGACCACATGATTTGATTGGGCTAAAATTTTAGGAGCATGCTTTGTACACTTATACTTTTGGTATGAATAAACGGATTTTGATTTGAATGCTTATAAAATCTTTTATGAAAAAAATGTGGCATAAATAGGTTAAAAAAGGCCAAAAATTAAGTATTTTTATTGTTAAACATTTTCTAAGCATTCAAATCAAAATCCATTTATTCATATCAAAAGTATTAATAAATTAATAAAATAAATAAGCAAAATAATTAAACTTAGAAATAATTAAAATAGCATTCACATACTGTATTTTAAAACATTATTTTATTTATTGGAACAATAAATTTCGTTGGAGGAAGCTACGTGCCAATGAATTGGCAGCGGATTTTATATTGTATTAGTGGCGAACAATGTTTGATTGATATTTTATAGGAATGTCTTTCGCTTAGTCTGAGAAAGTATGTTTGAGGAAGATCTTAAGCCTGGATAGAGTAAAGAAAAAAAAATCTTTTATGAAAAAAATGTGGCATAAATAGGTTATTTTCTAAGCATTCAAATCAAAATCCATTTATTCATACCAAAGGTACAAGTGTACAAAGCATTCTCCTAAAATTTTAGCCCAATCAAACCATGTGGTCACATGGAATCCTACGGACAGTGCCAAAATGCTCAAAACAGTATACGGAGAGTCACCATGGGTGAGTAGGTGCTAATATGGATTTACCATAGTAAAAATACCGGTAATATAACCTAATATTAGTATAAAATTTATATAACAATTATAATTTAGTTTTGTTATTATTTATAAGAAGTTTTTTTTTCAGAGTTTAAAGGTGGTGTGACCCCTTAATTTGTATTGGCATGTTGAAACAATATATTAAGTTGAAATCATTCTAGCTGATATGAATTTGATTTTCATGTATAGACCTACCTGTAAATTTTGACGCCGAAGCCATAGGGTACAAGATCAAAAGCCGAATCAAGACAGTTAAGTAAAAACTGTCATCGCAGTCTGTTTTAAAATGATTGAACAAGTCTCTACGCAAAAGAACAGACATTAAACTTCAATATCTTGGATTTAACATAATCATGATAGGTTTGAAGGTGTGAACGTGGACAGTAACTGGCTTGCATGTACTGATGAAATGCAAATAACTATCAAAATCACTTAGCAGACTTAATCATTGGTGATTTGGTACACATGGACATCCCCTTTTATAATATTTACACTTGAACAATATTAAGTTGGTCAGTACACTATGCTTGTATATACTTTTATACAATGAGGTATATAGTTTATGGATTTGAGGTTATAAACCCTTTGTTGTTAGAAAAATATTGGAATTTTTAGTATAGGACTGATACGCTTTCAGGTGCGATATCGTGCCTGACTCAAAATTTTATAAGTATAGGAAATGGGTCTTTATAAAGGCTTCAGAGAGAGATTTCAGATTTAGATTTAGATAATTTTTATTCATGTACATTATGTTGTACAAATCATTAATTAAAGTAATAAGTAAAATAGCGGTTCATTAATGAAAGGGTGGTGAATGAGTGTGAGAGTAATGGAGGCGAGAGATGGGTGACGAATGCTGTTTGTGAATGTTATGCACTCTCTTGTGCGAGGAAGTAGCGCTTAGCTTGCGTTTTGAACTGAGTGATAGATCTATTGTCACGAAGATGAGATGGACGGAGTGCGCCGTGGAAGTCAAAGAAGGCCAAGATGTACGATGGTGTAGCAGTGTTGAATAGTTTTCTGAGAAAACAGGCCGCACAGTACTTCCTACGCCCGGCGGTGGTGAGCCATTGCAGTTCACGTCTGTAGGGGGTGATGTGCTCGTCCCTCTTTACACCAAAGATATAACGTATTCCTGTGTTCACCAATCTCTGTAGTTTAGTGTCAAGTTTTTGAGTAAGGTCACAGTATACTAGAGAGCAGTAGTCTATGATGGGAAACAGCAGTGCTTGCACGAGATGTTTGCGCAGCTCTTGGTTGGTGCTCTTTCTGAAGAAGTACAGCCTATACATTAGTGAGTGAGCACGTTTACACAGTTGTGTGACGTGCTCTTTCCAGTTCAATTTAGAATCGAGCACCACTCCCAGACTGCGCACAGACAATTGATATTCGACCTAGGCTCCCCCTATATTGATAGAAGTGTTAGCGACATTTGGTAAAGTGTTAATGTAGTGGGGGGGAGCCCAGGACGATCGCCTGTGTTTTAAGAACTTTTAGCTTTAGATGATTTTGTGCAGCCCAACCTGTAATCCTCTCGGCGTTAGCTGACATCTTCGCGGAACAAGAGTCGAGCTCCTCAAGGTGGTATTGGCTGTAGATTTGCAAGTCATCCGCGTAGATGAGATGAGATACATCGGGGTCCAGGCAGAAACTGATGTCATTGATGTACAGGGAGAATAGCAGAGGACCCAGGACAGATCCCCCGTGTTGAGAGGGCGAAAGGTGGAAAGCTCGCCGTCATCACCAACGACTGTCTGTTTTCTGCCTGTAATATATGAGGCAACCCAGCGGATAACTTGCTTAGAGAAGCAGAAGTGTGTTAGCTTTCGGAGAAGTTTGACGTGACATACAGTGTCAAAGGCCTTACTGAAGTCGAAGAGAAGAAGAAGAGTTACCTTCTTGTTATTAATGCCACGCCTGACTTCATCCGTTAGCTTGAGTAGGTCGGACTGAGTGCTGTGGCCAGTGCGAAAACCAGTTTGCATATCGTCCAGAAAAAGCCTGGACTCAAGGTACATAGAGATTTGCTTATGCACCAGCCACTCCAGCGCCTTTGACAGAAAGCATAGAAGGGAAATCGGACGATAGTCAGTTAGAGATGTAGGAGAGCTGACTTTGTTTAGTGCGTGAACTAAAGACTTTTTCTAGTCAGAGGGGAAGCACGACTCGCTCAATGACAGGTTAAAAATATGACAAAGAATGGAAGCGAGTACTGGCAGAGCCTTGTGAATAAAAACCTGTGGGATGCCGTCGCTACCTCTGGCCTGGGAGTCAAAGTGCGTTATTGCAGCTAAAACGTCCGATTCAGTAATCTCCCTAAAGCTGAAATGTTCAGGGAAGTTCAGACTCTCGAGGGTTCGCAGATAATCCTCAACAGCAGGAGCTTGCGGGTTGTTGGAAATGCCGCTAAAATGCATATTGAGTTTGAGAAGAGTTTGAGAAGCGAGAAGGTGGTTTTAGCTTAGAGAATGTTATTCCAAGTTTCTCTAGCTCTCACCAGATCTCGCCGACATCTGTCAGGGAGGACAGGCGTGAATGATAATAGTTCAGCCTAGCCTCCTCGACTTGTCTGTGAGCATCATCCCTGGCGAGTCTATAAAAAAATAGATCCAATGGGAGACGTGATCTGCGGAATCGCCTGTAGAGTCTGTCCCGTTCTTTCACAAGTTCACGAAGAGCCGTGGTGAACCACGGGTGACGCTTCTGTCCACGTGTCACTGTGCGTAATGGGGCGAGGTGATTCACAGCGTTAGTTATGTTGGTGTTGAGTACAGCAATGCATTCGTCGAGTGATGAGGTGGCGAGGGATGACCAGTCACATGCCCCGAGGTGGTTCCTCAGTTTCTCGGCGCAGATGCCTTTGTAGTTTCTGTAGGTGAAGGTTTTGGGTACGTGTCGTGGCATCTGTACGTCGAGAATGGCCGTTATGAGGTCATGTCCGTTTATGAAGGGTGTGTCTGACTTCTGGCGATCCTGCTCGTCTATCAAGCAGAGGTCCAGCCAGGTGTCGGATTCCTGTTTATGGTGCGTGGCGCCATAAGGAACCGACTGTAGGGAGTTCTCCTCTATGAAGGCTTTGATGAACTTAGCATGTTCGGAAGAGGAGAGTTGATCAGCGTTGAAATCGCCCATGATCAGCTTGTTGGAGTAGCAGTGCATATGTGTAGAGAGTTTCTCTATAAAATCATTGCCCTGGATGAAAGGGGCATGTGGTGGACGATAAACAACGCCGACAAAGATGGGAGATACTCCCTTGGCAGAAATCTCGCAGAAGAGATACTCCGGCTTCCCCGGCCTGCCAGACCATGTACCGTCAGATGATGCAATGATAGAAGCAGTCAAAGTGTTATGTATGTAGAGGGCCACACCTCCACCATTTCTATTTCTGTCCCGTCTATATAGTATATAGTCATCAAGTAAAGGGATTGTTTTAACCTTTTCGTCTAGCCAGGTTTCAGTCACAGCTATTACGTGAAAGGAAGGACGAGTGGACAAAAAGAGCCTAACCGCCTCAATGTGACCCGTGAGGGAGTTAGCATTGAAGTGGCAGGCCCTTAAACCCTTGGACAGAGTTACCTTGGAGACTGATGAGGATGTGGCCGATGATGTAGTAGATGATGCTGATGGTGGTCCGGGTGGAATTAGATGAACCATCTTCAGTGGTTGATGTTGTCCGGCGGCCACTGGGACAAAAAATTTGTCAGGTCTTCGACGCTGGTGATGACGGTGGCCCTTTCCGTATCCTCTGTAGAACGTATATAGACCGTTCCATCCCGCACATAGGTTCTGCACCCGTTCTTCTTCTTGGCCTCCAGTGTGGCCCTGACGCGAAGCTTATGAGTCTCTCGAGGAAGCAGCTCGTTGATGTTCACTAGCCCTTGATGGTCTGGGGCTAGGGCCTTTGCTTCCTCGAGAATGCCAGCGTCTAACTCTGATGTATGGAGTTTGCCCTTTTTAATTTTCGCAAGGATGGTCGAACGAACAAGGGCGTGGGACGACAGGGTGACAGCAATCGGTGGAAGTCTGCTGTCTGCAGCCAAGGTGGCAGTGGCTGCGTTAAGTCTTCCCATGACCCTTGCTCCCGCGATGTCCCTTTTGAGGACAGAAGGATCCAGGGCCGACAGCACAGAGAATGCCAGTAGGTCGAGGCAGGTCTCACGTGTGTAGTATAGACCTGTCAGTACCATGGTGTTGTTGGCAGAAGTCTCCTGCTGTCGCTTTACCTTCTGCAGTTCACTGCGCAGACTGGCGATCTCCGCAGGGATGACAGTGGCAGGCGTGGCGGCGTTGTTGTTGCTGTTGTTGTTGTTGCCGTCCTTGGGCAGCGTAGGGAGAGGCCTTGCGGACAGGTCTTGTAGCTGCGCCCTGAGTTCCGTGATGCTCTGCCTTCTCCATACGGGTTTGAAGCAGAGGCAGATCGTCAAGGGCTCTGAGACGCAGCTCGATGGGGCCAAGCCTTTCCTCTAGCCCAGAGATCTTCCTGAATATGTCCTTTTGTTCCTTCTCCGCTTCGTCCTTCTTGGCTCGTATTTCCGTCAACGCTGCGAGGATGTCCTGCAGTGTAACATCAGCTGTATTCGGTGTTTGACGCGCCGGCGACTGATTGCGTGATGTACTGGTGGAGGGGGGCGCAGAGAGGGGCTTTCTCTTGGTCGTGGTGTTGTTGGCCTTGCCCTTAGAGACGGTCTGGGTGCTGCTGTTAAGTGACGATTCCAGCCTTCTCTTGGTGTACATGTCAGCACAGGTCTCACAGGCAAACGTCGCAACGCCCTTCACAGGCAGGGACCGGAATGCAATACACTTTGTGTGGAAGAAGTTGTGACAAAGTTCACATTTTTTAGGGCCCCTGGTCTCTATGGGCTTGTCGCATTTATCGCAAATGATCGAAGGTGGATCCGCAGGCTTTACTCCACTTGTACTCATTTCGTCGGTAACTTACTGGCAGTCGATAATGTAGAGCGTGTGTGTGTGGAGATCTCCGTTGTTAGTAAGTTACCGACTAAGCTGAGAGCTTGTCGTACGTAGCACTAGGTGGTGGTGTTTGCAGAGGAAGATAGAGCTTAAGCAGCCGAGCACCAACCTGTGACTGAGCGGGTGAAGATGTTGTTTCCTCGTACTGTGAGATGTCGCGTCGAGGCTGAGTGGAGAGCAAAAACCAAGCCAAGCAGGAATGAAAACAAAGCCGAGCAAATTGAGGTTAGGTGAAGAGGCAGATGCTTGCAGCGAAAATGGTGAAGAGAAAAGAATGCAGCCTCCAGTGAATTATATATCACTTTGAAGGTTGCATTAAGGTGCGTGCAACAAGCTGTAACAAAAGGCGCCCGAAGGCAGAGTGCGACAGAAAAATCAGTACAAAGTAGGCGTACACAGCAAAGCGACTAGTACTCACCAGAGCCGGCAGAGAGAGAGAGAGAGAGAGAGAGAGAGAGAGAGAGATTAGATTAGATTAGATTCGATTTATTTTACTGTACATTATGTTGTACAAATTAAATATTTAGAAAATGTATTAAAGCATAAATTATAAAGATGTGATGAGCGTGAAGAGTGGAATGAGATGGTATGAGGTGGAATGTGGTGGCGCATGTTACAAGTTTCTTTCTGCTTCGAAGATGTGATTGAAAATGGCTGTTTTGAAGTGAGGGAGATATATGATATCGCGTATGCTAGATGGTAGTGTGTTCCAGATATAAGATGAGCTGATATGAAATGAATTTCTCAGCGTTTCAGTAGTGAAAGGGAGAGAGAGAGCTGGGCTCAAACCGCCGAAAAACACTCACATTCATACTTGCACACGTACATTCACACCTATATACATTTTACATTCATACACGCGTAGGATGATGCGTGCGGTCGCGTCGTTTGCCGCTGCGATGGCGTGACTCCTGCTGCTGCCTTTGCTGTCTAGTGTCACTGCTGGCATGATGTTATTACTGGCCGCTCAGCTGTGACCCAGAGCGTCGGAGTGGAGAGTAGGCATACTCGCGTATTTGCGCGTCATAAAGCTAGAATAAAGACGAAAGACTTTAGTTTTTTTTAATAAAAGATTTGTTTGTCCGCATTCGAAGAAATGTTGAATTCATCGTATATTTGTAATATATTACAACAAGAGCGTGGTTGCTGTGTCAAAAAATAGTCACGTCAGACATAAAATATGGTATGCACCAGGGGCTAAGCTTTTTGACCTCGACATTCTATGAATTTAAACGTGCTCTGCACCTCAGCTGTTCTAACTTTCTCTTTGCCTGAGTTTCCCCAACTTTCATCCAGCCTAACCTTCCTGTCAATTATTGGCTCTGGCGCAATCATTTCTGTATGAACCATCACAAGATGTAAGCATCCCCTCTTTTACCGTTGCATACTTAAGCATACACATCAAACGTACACAACAAGATTTAAGCATTCAATTTATAAATTAAAAAAAAATTGAAATAAATTTTTATAAATGAATTTTTTTCAGAAATCTGTTGCTCATCATCATTCGCAGGTCGCAGCACAAAGTAAGTCAATAACTTTTACTGAAACATTAAGCAATTAATTTTGGTAATTCAAAAGTACTATTTGGCATATACACCGAGTGACAATTTAAGAATGAACGATTTCTTTAATTATAATTAATCGCTGGTTTAGTCTTAAATTATCGCTTAATATATCTATCCATATATCTATCCATTTAGTGGTTTTAAATTGAGGTGAGTTTTAGCACCCCCCCTCCCTTTCCTCAAAATCCCCTCAAAATAGCATATAGTTAGTATCTTCAAAGCCTCCCCTAACTCCCCTCCCTATTGATGTCATCTCCATTTGCCTCACCCCCCCCCCCTTATTCGGTTTTAAAAGATTTTCCACCAGGCACTACACCTTTTGATATACTTTATATCAGAGTGAGATTCTTTTATACTCATTTGTCTTCTTAACGATATTATTCGCTCCGTGAGGTCGGTTAGAGGGGAGGACTGGCGCTGATGGTACTTTTAACGGGGGTAGCCTTATGGACAGCTCTAGTTTATATGCCTACGGCACACAGTGTAGTCAAATGAAAAATAGTGTTTTAAAACTGCAGAAGCTGGTGAGTTTGGCTCAAAAAAAAAATTAAAAAAAATGATAGCTCTAGTTCAATGAAACATTGTTCGCCATCAATTAAATGTTTCGCTATAAATTTTAATTGATATTTTGCTTCCTCCTAGAGGAAGCTTTGTCCTCTCTTAAAAAAGTGATGTGAAGCATTTAATTGATGTCCAGTCGCCTGGTACAAGAATTTAGGAACGCGAATTAGGAACGCGAATATTATTACATAACCTACAAACGCTTTGAACTGTTAGTATTCAGCAGGCGGCAAAATTTAAAATCATTCTGGAATAAGACATAATTGATGGAATAATAAGAGGTGCGCGAAGCGCACTTAAATTTCCTAGTAATAGTAACATTTTCAGTTTCGCTAAAACTTCATAGAAACCATGTTTTTAGATGTTAGAAGTTCGAATTACGCGTTTTTAGGAAATGCCCGTATGGATCTGTGTGTGTGTATGTGTGTGTGTGTCTGTGTGTGTGTGTGTGCCTGTGTGTGTGTGTGTGTGTGTGTGTGTGTGTGTGTGTGTGTGTGTGTGTGTGTGTGTGCGCGTGCGTACGTATACTGTTATAATTCTGGAACTACGTGATCGATCGTAATAAGATTGGACGTGCATATATGTTTTCTGANAAAATTTGATATGCATATCTATTTTTGGATTCTGAATTCGGGAAAAACATTAATTTTTTTATTTTTTGTATTACTTTTTTTATGGCCATTTTTTGAAAGATAATAAAATTACCTACTTTTCCCTGCTTGGTCCTCGGGATTGACCGCTCCGTTCGACATATAAAATGAAAAAGGTGATTTTTTTTAAATTCATATCTTTGAAACTAAGCATCATAACCTCACGAAAAAAAATATGTTGATGGGTTATTGGTCAAACTATATTCTACTAAAATTTCAAGTGATTTGACTACTTATTTTTTCAGTAATATATCGAGAACTGAAAAAAATGAGTTTTGCTTCCTTCCTGAGGAAGCCTTGTAATAGTAATTTTTGGAGTTTGTGTAAAAACATGTGGGAAGTGTGTTTTAATTAATTTTTAGTCGAAAAATGGTGTTTTTAGTTTTCTAATGTTCTTAATGTCCGTACGGATGTATGTGTGTGTGTGTGTGTGTGTGCGTATGTATACGCCTGTTTCTCAGCTTCTACTTGGTGGATTTTAACCTACCAAGTCTCATTTTCTTTGTTTTTTCTAGAAGATAGTGGGACGAAAGTCCGTTTTTACAATTTATATACGCGTTTTTTTTTTATAGTGATTTTTTAGTTTTGGGATTTCAGTTTTTGCCAACAAAGTTATCGGAAAAGTTAATAAAAGTAAATTGCTTAATATTTATCTGAAAGAAAATAAATTGCCTATGTTTTTACCGTGAAAAATTTATATTATCGTTCGCCGTTCTTTTATTATACACCATACAGTGCAATTTTTTAAAATCGTTATAACTCAAAAACTAAATAGCGAATCATTCTAAAAAAATATATGATTATTAAAGGTAATTAGAACTATATACCACTTAAATTTTAAGTCATTTCATGGGGCAGATCCTGAGAAAAACATCAAAAACTGAAAAAATCGTTTTTCTACGTGACGCGATAACTGGAGTAAAAAGGCAATAATCAAGTTCAAATTTTGGATTTAGTTAGCATTATATAGCACAATGATCCCTTTCTTTGGGATTTTTATAAAACCAGTTAGTTTCAAAGATATTGAGCTTCAAACTTTTGTTTTTTCACCCTGTATACTATGAGTCGTTTTTTCTACGTGATGCGATAACTGGAGTAAAAAGGCAATAATCAATTTAAAATTTTGGATTTAGTTAGCATTATATAGCACCTTTATCTCTTTCTTTGGGTTGTTTATGATACCAGTTAGTTTTAAAGATATTAAGCTTCAAAATTTTGTTTTCTTACCCTGTATACTCTATATAACTGAAAACTGTATCGCTTCGATCTCAGTTTCCATTAATGGATTTTAATCTATACTTAGACTCGTTTTTTGCTGTTTTTGTTTTATTAATTCGTTAAAAATAAGATTTTCAGTTACGCATGTGCGTATATTCATGGCGATTTTTCGATCACTGGTGATTTTAGATACGTTCCGCGAACTATATCCTTATCATTATATCTCGGAAACTAAATTTTGAACTTTTCGTTAAAACATCATGATTATCGGCTAGTTTTTTTTTCTGTTTTTTGTTTTATTAAATCGTTAAAAACAATATTTTCAGTTACGCATTGATTATGTAATATAATTATTTCGAAATAATTTTATCCATCAAACGAAAAAGCATAAAAACTTTATAGAATTATATATGAAGTAAAAACAATTTAGATATTAAAGCGATACATAAGGTTGAAGGAAGCTACGTGCCAAAGAATTGGCAGCGGTTTTTTTTGAGTCTTGATTACGGGCGTAAAAAGGCCTTATTGCACTTGAGATTTTGGGAAAAGGTAGATATTTCTTATGTTTTGGCTAAGTTCATTGCGCAGCTTGAAAACCCCTATGGTTCTTAAGATATCAAGGTTTGATTTTTTTTTTTTAATGTTTTGATTCCTTATATCTCTAAAACAATGCAGTCAAATGCTTCAAAATTTTATTTGGTGATTCACCATAAACGGAGATATCTGCTGTTAAAATTTCAAACGTAAAGTCCCTCCCTGCGAATTTATGTCAAATAAATTAATAAAATAAATAAGCAAAATAATTAAACTTATTAGTGGCGAACAGTGTTTGATTGATATTTTATAGGAATGTCTTTCGCTTAGTTTGAGAAAATATGTTTGAGGAAGATCTTAAGCCTGGATAGAGTAAAGAAGATGGCCCGAATCTTTCACAAAGTTATGGCAAGTGACTAAAAACACTGGATATGTCATGATTTTTGGTCAATGATTTTATAAGGTATATCCATGATTTTTTTTGTAAAAGTGGTGTATATTATGTATATTTTCAACAGAAACAATTTTTTAATATTACATAGTAAAACGAAAGTTTTACTCATAAGAATATTTTATAGCACGCTAACCTCAAAATGCCAACTTTATTGTTGATTTGGAGGTTGGTATCCTACAAAATATCGTACGAGACTGTTGTGGAAGGTGTTTTTCCACCTTGCTCGATTTTCGAAAAATCTCGGGCAAGGTAGGAAACCATCTCCCACAACAGTGCCATAATATACTATTTTGTTTTTTTGCAAGATTTAACCAAGGCTTAACCCCAGAAGCACCCAAGCGTAGCGAGGATAATGAGCACGGTGACAGATAGAACTTCTTACGCAACGGATAAGCGTGTCATAAACGTGGATTTAAACCACGCAGTACTACAAATTATGTAAAATAACGCATAAGCTATATGATGAAAATTTCAAATGCATTAATCAACGTAAAAAAAAGTAATCGTTGATTAGAAGAAATTATGAAATTAATAACAACAATTAATAAATTTAAAAATTAAAAAAACATTTAAAAACATTTAATTTATTACCAGAAAAATAAATACATAGTACTAACTACTTTTACTAACATAAACTACCACTGTGATATTTTTATGAATGATCCGGATGGATACGTCCTTTGTCTACAGCTATTATTAGTTGTTTGAATCATTTCGGAGGGTTTTTTTACTACTAGTGTCCCATGAAAACAAAGTAACCGCTGCCAATTCATTGGCACGTAGCTTCCTCCAACAGAATTTTCTGTTCCGATAAATAAAATATTGTTTTAAAATACAATATGTGAATGCTTTTTTAAATATTTCCAAGTTTAATTATTTTGCTGTATAAGCAATTTTCTTATTGCAAAAGATATGTGATGAGTCTTAATGACAATAACATAAAAGGAATATTGAGGAGTAGCGCACGACTTGCTATGCGTCAATGAAAATAATCCTCTCTTACAAAAGTGATAGCCGGATGTTTTGAAACCGTTAATGAAGTAATTTGATTGGTTAAGAGTCAAATATCCAGTTTGAATATAGTTACGATTTTAATCTTCTAACCTTAGAAAAATGAAATAATTTAAAAAAACAGTGAATCGAAGTATATCGCGTCGTCTTACTCAAACTGTCGCAGAATCAAGGTCGCGCAGAAATTGGATTACGATGGATTTTCATCTTACCGGCATTTTTCCGCTAGTTCTTGGAGAAGCAGATAATCCTGACATTTGAGAAAAATCGGTTTTTACATTTCAGCTCTTTACTTGATAATTGCTCGATGAAATCGTTTAAAATTTTAACAGCAGATATCTTCGTTTATGGTGAATCACCAAATAAAATTTTGAAGCATTTGACTAAATTGTTTTAGAGATATAAGAGTTTAAGAGATATTCTGCGCAAAGAACTTAGCCAAAACATATAAAATATCTACCTTTTCCCAAAATGTCAAGTGCAATAAGGCCTTTTTACGCCCGTAATCGAGACTCAAAAAAAACTCATTTTCTTCAGTTTTCGATTTATTACTGAAAAAATAATGTTGAGACTTTAACGTGCTGGGTCCATGCATGCTTGGGGAGAAATAATGTGTACACAGGATTTCACAATTAATCACTATTTATTGATAACACCTCAAGCTAATCATCTATTGATGGTACAACGTAGTCAAGCTATTATATGAGAATATAATTAGTATAACAAAAGTAATCGAACAAACAAGCTAAAACGCGTGTGGACCGCTCGAGTGCACAAGGCGAAGTTAGCGCCTCGCGGTGACCGTCTCGCGGCATAGAGAGGGGAGAGTTGAGTCGCGTAGCTCTGCGTTGGGCCTGCCGTCTCTAGCAAGCAGACATCTGCTCGCTCATATCCAACACTCCCTCCCGAGCAGATTGCTCTTGCTCGGAATCGACTCCGTCCAGCCTGTGCAGTACTATTTGTATTATCTTCTGAAAGGAAGCAAAAGTCATGGTTATTTGAGTTTATAATATAGCAATAAGTCAGCCTTGCATGCAATTCAAAGGGAAACCCCTTTTTTAATATGCTGGCTATTTATTTCTTCCAGCAATCAATAGGTTTCTTAAATTTAATTCAAGCCATCCAGCTAATGTTAATCAAATTTTTGCCAATACGTTCTCGAGCATAATATTCAACTTGATCAAATGTCTCAGCTTTTCAATGCAACTCACTTGTTGATAAGCCTCAGAGACATTATCATCCTAGAGAGTAGTGGGCAAAAAGAATAGTAAAAAATCAGATTAAGCATGTAGAATATTTCAAATTCAAACTTAGAAAATTGTAGATATAATATCTCCTGGCAAACTTTGCTTATATACACTAGGACTATGCACTCTGCTTAAGAAGTTTACAGAGCTGTGCGAGGCAGTGATGCGTTCTCTACTTATCACTAATTGTATTACCATACAATTTGATTACAAATCCATTTGTAAATTCGAGCAGCTACGGACAGTAAGACTAGCATCTGAAAGTCCTCGTAATTGTCAAACTTTTCAAGACCCAGACCTCTGATGTGTTTTGATCGTTGATAAGCTTGTTTCATTCCAAGCGTTTATGGTATACACCATGTCAAATCGAACACTTTTGGTAAAAGTGACTGAGAATCTACAACTTTCCTGTAGAAAAACAAGCTTGTTCAATATGTTCTCGAGCTAAGTTTTGTTTATGCTTCTGTCTCAGTTAATATCAATATCAATAAATATCATAACCCACATAAGTGTCTAAGTTATCGATTTCTAGCTCAAACTGCAATTTAATTCCATCCAACTTAATTTTGTCATTACTGTATCCAACTTGTTTATATCATTTCTGGTTATTACTATCATCTTTGTAAATCAGTAGTTCAAATACTTGTCTCTTTGATCAAGAAGATAGACAAAATTTTTACATGAAGCTTTCGGACTTGAATTATTTTATTAAATGTTACTAGGCACATCAAATCTTACAAACTTAATTTTACCAAGTTTCAGTTGAACAGTAAACACTCGTAGTATTTCTATATCACTTCACTACTAATCGTTTACAAAGTGGTTGCTCAAACATTAAGCTGCTGTACTTTGAAATCAAAGTTCTTTGGTATAGCTAATGCTAATCAGAATAGTTTTAAACACTTGATTTTAATGCATGTGTTTGACTTCATGTATGAGTTTTTATCTTTGAAACCTTTTATTCGAAACCGAACCATGTCACTGTCACTATGGTTCAAACCAACTTTCTTTCTAAATTTTCATTCTGAAACAATGATATTTGGCTTTTGCCTTTCGAGCTTAATGATACATCAATAACAAACCAACTTTCATTTTTCCTCTGTTAACACAGATTCATCTCCAACTATTTTTTCTTATTCAAGCTTGTTATCTACACCAATAGTCAGTTCATATCATTTTATATAGAGTTTGGATCATTCTCCCTCCGTTTCCAATATTTACCATTTTCTCCCTCCGTTTCAAAGATCAAAACCTCATTTTCTTTATGGAACTTATTAAATATTTTGTATTTATCTCCAAATACAAATTTCTGTCAGCTCAGATTTGGATTGTACAACTTTTACGTTCCAGCTAAAGTTTAAAATTTGAATTACTGTTATAAGTATGATGTAATCTCAGTAATGCCGTTATTTTCAGGTATATATCAGAAATGGTGAACTTTAATTTAATTTCAAACTTATTAATACATCCGACATATAGCTACACCGAAAGTAACACATTATTCGAGCTTCTGACAATGCTAATTTTAATCAAATTCTGCAAGGAACGCTTTCTTTTCTATTGTCCAGCTACTTTTATCATATACTGCCTGAATAGGCACATGACTTCGACACATGTTAGGTTTTTTCAATCTAAGATTTGAATTCTGTATTTTTTTGCCCTCAGGCCGCGAAATGAATATTCGCGTCCCGTATAGAGGCCGCGAAATAGAGAATGTAAGGCCTGGTCGTGAAAGAAAACGATACCGAAGCGAATATACAAATCAAAACAAAACGAGAGAGAACACACTTGGGTCTCTCGCTATCGCGCTAGCCTGTTCCTATACGTATATTATATGGTGATATAGATGTATATAGGTATACTGTGGTGTGCGTGATACTGATTTTGTATGCAGTTTAATCTCATTTTGCTGTCATTCTTTCTTCGCTGTTCAGTCGTGTTCGTGTATATTGCACGCAAGTAACGCTAGTAAAAATTATAAATCGAGTAGCCAAGTAGTTGAATTGAGTGCGAGTTGAATGTCTTTGAGTTTATTCGCAGTTAAATTGGACGTATTTAGTAACAAGTTAAGTGCGAAAATGTCGGATAATTTAACGAATTTTTATTTTTTGATCTTTCATTAATGTTTTCTTGTGCGGGGGGCTTCGCCCCCCGAACCCCCCAGCAGGGGCTCCGCCCCTGGACCCCTTCCTTGCGCCCGCTCCCCGATTCTTCCGCCAAATTGTATATTCAAAAATTCAAATTTAGCGGCCTTTGAAGACAAAAAAATAGTATATGCTAATAATATATTAATAATGTACTATTTTTTGAATGTATCACTAAACAAACACTGTTAAATGTATCTACAATACAAACTGAAAATCATTAATTCAATAATGATTATTGAAACTAAAATCTTTCAAGATTTTCATAATTATCTGTATGTACTAAATTTTCTGACTTGAGCAAAATAATTTTATCAATTCACAATCTGTGCTTTAAAATAAATTAACTCATTCGAACTATTTATTCCAAATCTCAATGAATTATCAAAGTTTGAATAGCTAGAGCAGAGACTTATTGCTTTTATGAACCTCATGAAACTTTATTTATTTTCCAGCTTGGAGGTTTCTTCTTTAGTTTCAAGCTTATGTTGTCGATTGTTCACTTGCTTGTTGTATATTGGATCTATAATCAAGCTTAATAGCTTCGCTGACTTCGAGCATATTTTTCTTATTAGAGTTTATACTTTTGTCAAATACGTACATCGCACTGAGATAGACTATGCAACAATTTCATTTGTTTTAAGCTGTTTTGCCCTCCATTTCAACTGTTTGTTTTACACTCCATCATTCAATGTAGTTATTTGTACATTCTAGAGATTAAAGTTCTTACAGACGATAATTTTCCAGACAATGACTTGACAGACTAAGTTGTTCAGACTCAATTGAACAATCATCAGTAGCGTAACTCGGACCGTTATTTATTCCCTCCGAATTTATAATCATGGAAATATACGAATTCGCACATTAAATATCAAGCTTTTCAGTATCATCACTGATTTGAAAATCAATTTTGAGTTGATACTTGCACTACACCACTTCTTAATTTTTCCAACGAGCCTACTAGAAATCAGGTTTGGATTTTAAAACAGAAGTACTATCAGTTTCAGTGTCTCTCAATTTCTTTGTCGTTATTGGCTTCGGCCTTGACTTCCATCAAACATAGACTTCTCAATCGTATTACGGTCTGCTGCGCTATCAATTTTACATTTCGGATTCCGAATACAATGACCACGCTGACAATAACAAATACGAGAAATCGAGCCTTTTCTGACTTTCATATTCTTAAACAAACTTTTCAAGCTAAGTTTTTCGGATGAAGTTAACCGAACCGAACATGCATTTTACATCCTTGCATCCAAAGCACATCTTCCTTGCTTCTTGTATTTATGCTTGTGGGACCCTTCACTGTCGTAGTAGAAAATCATCCTTCCAAGATGAAAATAATTGGTTTGTTTAGGCACAAACAACGTCATCTAGAGAGATGTCCAGCTCACACTTTCAACTTCTCTCGAAGTATTTCCTGTTAAATATTGTAATATTTAAGAATTCATCGTTAACAATTTCTAGTAGCTATTTCATTAAGAATCTGCGTTTCTCCAACAAAACGTGGATTTTTGACAGTGACATTTCAAGGAATGTTATTATTTTTCAAACAAATGGATATACTCGTAATTAATTATATAATCGAGCTCTATATTATCACACTTATCTTCTCTAAGACTGAGTTTCTTTTATACCTCTTCGCTCGAACTACACATAATGCCATATAACCATTTTCTCAGGAGGACTGTATTTGAATTTCAACAATGTCACTTTGTTTTGTTAGTTTGAGTTTATCAAGCATATGAGACAAATCACGAATGTCTACCAACTTAAAGTAGCATGACATCAATTCTATTTATAATAAATTTTTCCGAACATAATTCAACTTAATTCAATCGAACTTTCGAGCACATACGATTGACGGATAAATTGCATAGAATCAATTACAAATAGTCAATTTTAATATTAAACTATTTAAGAAAGAAAGAAAAACACGTCATTGTAATTTGAATTTATGCTAGTTACCAGTTCAATCTATTGTGCTCCTATTTTTGTTGCAGTTGTCCTCTCGACAGCCAATTTTATTCCACCAAAAAGCCAGCATTCGACAGGCACTCAAGGAAGTTATTTTGGGCTGAATGTATTCGCACGCTGGCCTATTCCTTGAAATCAGCAGGCTCCTCCTCATTGAGCTTGTTTATTATATCTAAAAATTGAACAATATTATAAAAATGTAAAAAATTTGAATTTTCAATATCAGGATAATTCCTGTTTGATACACAATCGAGCTTTCGTTTTCGAACTTATCTTGAACAAAATTGTTAAAAATAAAATTTGCTGAATCAAAATGATTCTATCATTTTGTTCCTTGTCCACACATTCCAACTTATACTTTCGAGCTATTTTTCAACAGAACTTATTATCATCATGTTCTTCTCTAACTAAATGTTACAACTATGTGTCCTCAGCCTTAGACGGATTTCTAATTTAACAGATCCAAATCCAGTTTTATATTTTTATGCAATCATAACTGGGGTGGGTTTCACACCTTGCAATTACAATTACAATACAAGTTTTCCAACATTTCGAACTTATTGTTTTCAACAATATCGAACTGATCGCCGGCACACCGTCAGGCTCAATCATATTTCATACTGGACCGAGCTTCTTTAAACTGGCTTAAAGAAAACTCCTCAGCCGAAGCCACCTCTTCGACTCCTTCTCTGTAGATTTCGTTTTATACTTACTCCAGCGTTAACTCCCTTACGGAAAAATCATACTTAAGCAATTTCAATTTTAGGAGCAAATGTTCAGTTAACGAACAACAATTAAAAGAACAATGTTGATTGCTTAGATTTTCCACGATTAAATGCCTTTTCCTCTGACGAACGACAATCAAAAGAATAGCATTTTATCACAGGAGGCAATGTTGTGTGGAGCAAATGTTCAGTTGACGAACGACAATCAAAAGAATAATGTTAATTGTCTAACTCATCTCGTGACCCATGATTTCACAGCACACTTAGTGTAGCAGCAACAAAATACACTACACTACAAGTACTGGCCAGCACAATAATTTGGATCTGATATACACACGTTTACGCATATACATGTACGCAAATACACACGCACGTATGCACGTAAAGCATGCTATTTGAATTTCGATATGTACATATTTATTTGGAAACGTTTCAATTTTTCAAGCTGACAAATTAATTATCTTCGAGCTTTGATCGATCTCATTCTCGTCCTTCTGGACATCACAAAACTTTCTTATAATTCATCTGTGAACATAATTATATTGTTTTCTCTGAATGTCTTTCAGAAATTCCCAATTCAATATACTGAATTGGCAGTTATAACTGTTCTTTATTTAATTCATTAAATCAAGCATAATAATAATTATTATTGTTAGGGTAAACGCGAGTTCACCAAACTAACAATACAAAGAAACTGTTTGAATTCGTTACTTTAAAGTGGTATTGGATAAAACATTTATTTTAAGAAACTTACTTTATTGATGTTCGGGAAACCTCCAAATTCGACCTTCTCGTTGAGACTCCAACACCAATGGATATAAGCCTCGGATGGTGCTCTCTTCCAAGGAGAGAAAAGATGTATAGGATAGATTGATCTCTTCGAAACGTTTTTTCTTTGTTAACCCAAAATTGTGGTGGTAATAATTTATATTTCAAAACTCAATATGCGCTTCCAAAATGATTTATTCAAACTTAGACTCAAAAATTAAATTGACTTTGAAATGGCACTCAATAAAGAGAATGAGATTGAATGTTGAACTCAAGTAAACGTACAGAATAAAAAGAGCGTCCTGTCTCGAGGAGCGCACACACTGGAGTGAAGTAAAGGGGAGGTGACGATAATGAGAGAGCGTCTTAGCTTTCTCCCACGCAGGGTCCTTACTTTTCCTCTCTTCGTACTTCAGCGTTGCCGCGCTCTTTGTCTTAGCATTAAGCCTTATGGGCCTATGCTACGGTCAACGGCTAAACTGCAGCGTCGGCTGTGCACGCGCACTTCAGCCGAGGGAGGAGAAGTTGCTTTCGTTTCGGGTACATTCCTTTCGCGTTTGTTAAGCGTCGAAGTTTCTAGGCCTTTTTTTATATGAATTATTTTTGGTCCTCGTTTTGTTAGACCTAGAAATTTCGTCACTTAACAATTATCAAAATAATTTTGAATCGAACTAATTTTCATTTCAAGTTCGCCAAACTATTGACTTTGACAATTTTGTGATTTTTCAACTGATTTATCGTGCATGTATACTAGTAAATTGTAACGTCAAATTGTCACAATTTCACTTAGTTACACACTAGCACACTATCAGCCTAAGCGCGGTTGCGATCAAGCTATGGTCAGGGTCAAGCTTATAGGAACGCTGTGGATACATATACCAGCATCGAGTTCGCTCCGTATCTCTCTCGCTCAGCCTGTCCCAGACCGACGCGAGCGCGCGAGCATCTAAGTATATCATGCTGTCTTTCTCACAGGGAAAGCAACATGGCGCCCGCCTGTGTTAACGGCTCCTTCTTCACGCGCGTCCCCGCGCACTCGCATACCGCCATCTTGATGACGTCGAAAAACAACCGACGCCACATGCCGATATGCGTCCGAACCTGCTGCTCAACCGCGCGCGATTTCTTGGAACTTGGTAACGCATATGCCCCTGTTCTGAAGAAAATTTCGACGAGACGATTGCATAAGAAAACGAACACAATTTTCCTGCAACACTCGCGATCGCGTACTTTTCAGAAATCTTGATTATTCGAGCTTTTACCTTGACTAAAATATCACAAAACCTTTCTACTCGAGCTGTTGGCCATTTTTAACATCGTCGAACTTAGAATCGAGCTGGGTTGAACGAGATCTCGAACTAGAGAAAATGTCCTCGTCAAGACGCCGTCCGCGTCGAGGTTCAAACCTAAAATCGGGCTGCATTGACCGAGATCTCGAACAAAGAAAATGCCGCGCTGGTACTCTCCACAGCAAACTCTGTCCTCGTCGAGACGCTGTCCACATCTTAGTCCACGTTGAATATAGTACTTCGAACTAAGAAACCGGCTAGCACTTACAACACTTTTTACTCGCGAGTTATTTCAACCAAGCATACAAAAGTCCAGCAAAGTCTCAGCGCACAGTGGAAGCTATGATATTGTTCAAGTGAGGTATAGCCGATTTTACCGAAAAAAAAAAACAGAAAAATATTTCAACGAAAAATATTCGATCAATCGGTATTTTTATACTATAGACTTAGCAAATCTTGATAGATAATCCAAAGTATTCGAACGGGAGGCCTTTGAATTAATAAGTAAATGTATATTTCTAAGAAAGATTAGGTTTGGTTATATTACTGAAATGCACATTATTTCAATAACATATAAGACTTTTTACCACGACACGATACTAATCCAGGAAGAGGTTTGTTTTTTTCGTTTTTTTTTTTTTTTGTAATTTTTACTTGTTTTGTTGTTTTTTTTAATTTTATTTCTTTTTTCTTTTTTAGCCTTCTTCTTTTTTTTTAAATTTACAAATAAATTAATTTCTGAAGCGAATCTTAATAGCAAGTGTATTTAAGTATGCGAATCTACTTCTTTACGTATAGAAATAGATATGTCTCAAATATCTGGATTCGGTATATGAACTCCTTCATAGTGTGCGTAACCCAGATACCAAACGATTGTCATAACATGGCTGCAACAACCAACTGTCCGTGAACCACTTTCACAGGTACAGTAGTACTCCGGGATTGAATCTCTTCCAGTCTTCGCTTTATCGACTAGGATAAAAATGTGATGATATTTTCCACTAAGATATCGGGATTTCATGTAAGCTTTGATAAGTAAAGGATCTTTGACATCAATTTCATATTTAGCATATTCCAAGGTAGTTGTTCGGTGTCTCGGTAGTGGAGAAAACTTTTGTACTAAGAATATGCTTTCATTTGTATGCTCTGCATAGTAAGAAGCTGCATTTCTTGTTTGATAAGGACCTAAACCTAAGTGGTACAAGTGATCTAAGGTTAGTCTAGGGAATTGCAATCTTTGATTATTCTCTTCATTATCCAATGCGGTGTACTCGATGTCAAGATAGGGAGCTTTAAGGGGACAAGCCACTTTTAAACCCTGAAAANTTGAGAGAGATTAAACTCGTGATTTCACTAAACGTGATTTCATTATTTGAGCAAAATCCTGATGAAGCTTGTCAATTAAGACAGGTTCGTGAAATAAATTCAAAAGTGCAAAAGTAATTAGTAGATAGCCGAAATCATGATTTAATGTTGCATTATGGGCTGGCAAAGCAAAATATTTGAACTTTTTTTTTGAGGCGGCCGAAAACTTGTTCAATAATCCAGCGACATTTTGTGACAAATCTAGACATATTTGCTTCCATCGTCTCAAGTTGGCCAAGTCCAGGGCAATAAACATTTAATTTCTTACTTTCTGTTAAAAAATTCAAAACATCCCTAAAACCTCTGTCAACGAAAATATGATCACCTTCTACAATCGTATGCAATTTGTCTGCGAACCTAGAGAAACAATCTTCTAAAATAGTTGCATCATTATGTCGTGCGTCGAACGGACCCAGTACAAATAGAATATATCCATCAGGCGCACAAGCCACCATGGGTTTCACTAAAGGCATCTTCTTTTGTTCACTCCAAAGTTGTTTCTGTCCTGCGAAGTTAGATGATTTCTGAGCTAGCCGATACGTAGCATCAAAAACAAGACATGCCTTGTCATCTGTTATATCAAATAATATTTTTGCCATTTCAGTGTTATGTGATAATAACACTGAGCGATCATTATTATTTATGAATTGAGGAACTAATTTCTTTAGAAGATCTCTGGCTAAATTCATATAATTGAAGAGAAATGCGAGTTGATTCTTAGAAAGACTTGTACGTAACTTGCACAAGAGAACAGCTATGTGTTTAGGTTGACAAGTTTTAGCATAAGAACAAACTCGTTGAAATTCTATTATACTATAAGCAAACCAATCTTTAAATATTTCATCACCAATACGATCTATTGCGTTGATGTCAAATACAGCTTTTTGAGAGCTTTTCATTTCTTGATAGTATTTGTACATTATATTAGAAAAACTTTCTTGTTCCTTTTCACTGACAATTGCAGATATTTGCTTAACAAGTGGTCAATAATTAGAAATACCAATATGTGAACTACACATGCGTGAGTCTGGGAGAATCAAGAATTTGTAGTTCATAAGGAGCATAAGGAGTAGTTCATGGGAAATCAAGTTCTGAATATTCTTATAGCCAAATGTACATCTCCCGTGAGAGCTATTTCCTCTACGATAAATTGACAAATCAGGCGTGTCTGATTCAGTTAATTGTGATATTTCGTTTTTTTTGGATATTTCATAACAACTTTTACATAGGTGACCATTTTGCGGCATATCACGAAGAACTTCTAGTTTTCGTTTCTTAGCATTTTCAGTTTGTCGTAAACAATTAATCGTCAATAATGGATTCTCTAAATGACTCATTCCATAAAACTTGTCAATTTTTAAACGTTTTTGCTCGTTACAACCTAAGCATATTTTGAATGGCATAGTAGATGAAAAATAAAATAATTGTCTCAAAGTATATATATAAATTTGCGCCTTCCGAGAATTGACGCTGCGTCGCAGTTTTCGGTTCAGAGGAGCCGCGGGGCCAAAAGGGGAGGATGTGCCTTTAATAGCATTTACATTGCCCTGACTGTTTACGTTTGGTGCCCCTCAATTGGAGTCGGAGGTCAGAAACAAAACCGAGCTGAAAAAGTTCGACTGTATTAAAGATTTTTTTTTAATTGATTCTGATGTAGGCGGACCTGTTGAGCGCCTGGGCGAAGGAGAGCGCTGAGAAGCACTGGTTGAGGGGATAGAGAAGAAATAAATAAACACGAAGTGATTATTTAGGAAACAAAAAATCAGTTTGTTACTGCTGAATGAGTAAGTGCGCAAGTGACCAAACGGTATTGGGCACCCACTCGCAGACGTAGTCTGACGCTTGGGGTGGGGGGGGGGGGAGAGGNAGAGGACTACCGCTGCGACCGGCCCGCTTATATGCCCTCCGCGGCGCCACTCCTCTTGCGGGTAGCGCCGCGAGGGTCGCCGCCTAGCGGCGGCCGCGGAACTAGCGGCGCGGCGAGGCGCGCTTCCGCGTGTGTGCGAGCGTCGGGCGGGTTGCATATCGGCAGGGGCTTGTTGCGCAAGAGAGCCTGCGGGTGGGTTATTACAATTCTATTGCATGCATACAATCATGTATCCTTACAATAGTTTGGATAAGATTAGATATTATTTAAGAAAACATCATATCGTGATGAAATCCTTCTAGAAAACTATGATATCCATTTGTCGAAAGGTGAAAACAACTACGCTTTTTTGCAAGCGATGAGTTTACATTTTTATCAGTTTACATTTTTATCACTCAAACCATGTAAAGTAATATACGCAACTATTTCTTAAGAGAAGTTTCCACCGTCGGCTGGAATTCTTTACCATCACATATACGCAATATACGATCCATCTCACACTTTAAACAGTTAGCAAAACAACATTTCTTCAACTTCGAAAACACACCGCAGTAAACATCACCTCAGACTCAGTCTTCATCCCTCATCTCACCAAATCTCATCGCGCTCATACTAAACATAATCTTTCAGACACTCAAACAACAAAACAAAAAAAGACCTATATATATATATATCTTCCTATATTATATAGATCTAAGCGTGATTTTAAGCAAAAATCCCCTCCACCCCCCTCCACCCCCCTCCACCAGCCCCTCCTCTCATAGATCTCAAACTAAATTCGTTGTAGAGTTAAAAAAGGACAAATATTCAGTAAAAGATTTCTCAGATTTTGGAGAAATGAGTTATTAACATGTAAAATGTGTTAACAGTATATTGGCAGAGGAAAAATCATCTACTTGTGCCATAACGTAAAAGTTAGTTATCACCTTTAAGCAAATATAACAAGACTCAAAGAGCTTTTCTTAATGATAATCCTTTCGACATTACAAGATATTACAATACTTATTCTCTTTCGCAACTTTTAGTGCCAATGTAAAATACGAAAAACAGAGAGCTATTTATAATTTAAAATTAAGGTCAATTTGCACACTACACCATCTACATTGATACTATAAATAATGAACCTATATGTGGACAACTTTATATTTATGATGACATAACTTCTATAGAAAAAAGACTAATAATGAGTAAATTGACTGACAACATTACAGATTTAACAAATATTTAAAATAGAAATCCATACGCCAAGAATTTAAATGTTTAAATCAAATATCTAACATACAAAACTTACCAAATTACAAATATTTTTTATTCGTAAAACCGATAAACAAAAACACAGATATATGAACCTTAACTGCAGAAATGTGGCGCTATTCATTGTCTTCCAAAATGAACTCCTGAAAACTATGATCTTTGCGTTATCCCAAAAATAATTAATTGTGAACATTAATAATATTTAATTTGAACAAAATTGTCATCTCACGTAGATCTATGGTTTCCGTTAAGATTTCCATTAGGTGATTTGGGATGGAGTAATGGATACAATAAAAAAACCAGATTCTAAAAGAAGATTATAATATTGAAGATCTTACCCTCTAATTCCAAACCAAACGAAGCTTAGATACTTGACTCTTTTACAATATATAATTTAGGACTTTCATATAGCCCAATAGTACAAATTTTATTTGTTATTTTCCTTTCTCCAATATTATATAGTGGTAGACAACACAACAATATTTTTACAAGCTTATAATGGTACAAAGAATAGAATGACATTTCTTGTCGA
>CM053170.1:45673110-45716635 GCA_012977825.3 Pteromalus puparum
ATTGACCCTTCTAAATAACGTAAAATTTTGAAACAATTTCACGTTAAAAAGTGGAGGGGACATGGAGGGGCTGTGGAGGGGTGGACTTAACTTTTTTATATGGAATATTTTCACTTAAATTATTTTCTAAAGCTTTTCTTTTCAGAATATTTGTTTTTTTATTAGGCGTTAAAATATGTGATGTTGAACTATCGTTATTAGATTCAAGAATGATGTCAAAATGACCAGAATCTTGTTCTCCACTTAGTAATAATTTTAATTCAGAAGGTTGAGAAATATTTCCAAAGGTAAAATTACTTTCAACATTATTTAAATATACTGTGACATAAACATTATATAGAGCGGAAAAACCTCTTATTTCAATCTCATTGCCATAAACAGAATGTTGAAGTACATTCGTAAATTGAAATTTGGGGGTTGGCGAGCGGAGCGAGCAGGGGGGTACCCCCCCTAGTATATATATATATATACACTGATTTATTATCATTTTTCGATAAATTGAATTTGTACAACGTAATGTACAGTAATAAAGACAATTCAATCTAATCTAATCCAATCTCCTGCTACTCTCCACCAAGGCTGCACCACTCTCTGAGTTTGTATCAATATTTGCGGAATTTATTGTAGAGAGAGAGGAAAGAGAGTACCAGCCGGATAATGCCGATGTTTAGCCGAGTGAGAGGAAGAGAGAGAGAAGTAGGATAGCAGTCAACGTCGCACACGCCGCACTACACAGCAGCTCGCCTCACCACTACCAACGCACACATGCACACCGAGCGCGAGCGGCGCATATACCGCCGTAGCCGTGCGAGCCGAGGAGAAGAGTAAGCAACTGGGAAGGGGAAGCTACTCGCGACGACGAGTAGAGACGTATGCCGCGCGCGCGTGTGTGATGCGGTTGTATATGTGCAAACTATTATTTCCCGTAAGGTTGTACGAATAAAATTATGGTGAAGTGTTAATGAAAAGAGGGTGAGATTGCGAGTATGGAAATAACCTTTGTAAGCGAAATCTTTTGCCAGAAAGTCTGTAAAACCTTTGTAAAGTATGCAAGTATGTGGTGCGCATGTGCGAGAAACTTCGCGAGGCAACGCGGCACGAGTCGACGAGTAGACTCGTTCACTTGAATTTCTGATCGAGCACAACGAACACCCTCCGGTTATTACTACGTTTAGAGTGAGAGTTTTGTCATTTTTTTCTTTCGCGCGACTTTACAGAGCACGAGACTTCGCAGAACGAGAGGAAGGACGTTGTTGCTGAAATTCCGAAGGTAGAGTGGTGCCGAGAGTTTGGTTTGTAAGAATAATAAATCGTTCCGTCGGAAAGAGTCGGACTGTGAGTCTAGCCGTGAAATAGTCGGAGTCTTGCCTCGTGGCATTATTGTAAAAATATTACCGTCGGGTTAACTAAGTGAGTGCGAGTGTTAAGATTATTGGATTGAGTGATAGACGCTTTGATTTTTTATTTGAATGCTTAGAAAATCTTTTATGAAAAAAAAAGTGGCATAAATAGGTTATAAAAGGCCAAAAATTAAGTATTTTTATTGTTAAACATTTTCTAAGCATTCAAATCAAAATTCCTGTATTCCATGTGGTCACATGGAATCCTACGGACAGTGCCAAAATGCTCAAAACAGTATACGGAGAGTCACCATGGGTAAGTAGGTGCTAATATGGATTTACCAAGGTAAAAATACAGGTAATATAACCAGTAATATAACCTAATATTAGTATAAAATTTATATAACAATTATATTGCTTCAAATTTTCAGTTTTGCTAATACTTCATGGAAACGCATTTGGAGTACGAATCATACGTTTTTAGAAAATGTCCGTGCGCATGGCTGTGTGTGTGTGTGTGTGTGTGTGTGTGTGTGCGTGTGTGCGTATACCGCCATAATTTTGGAACCATGCGACGGGTCGTAATAAAATTTGACATGCATATATTTTTTCTAATTCTGAATTTAGGTCATTTTTTGTTTTATGATTCTGACCATTTTATGGCCATATTATAGCCATTTTTCTATTTTTGAAAAAATATTTTTGCTTTTTTATAATGATATGATTTATACAATATATTCAACAATAGTGTATCTAAAAGAACATAAATTTGTCTACTTTTTCCCGCAAGATTTTCTAGATTGACTGATCTGTTCATTTTTTATGATATAAAAGGTAATTTTTCGATAAAAACATATAACTCAAAAAATAAATAGTTAAATGTTTTTAAAAAATTAATGACAATAAAAAACAACGATATCTACTAGTTGTAAAAATTTTAAGCAATTTTTGCGACTAGTTTTTGAGATAAAAATCAAAAACTAAAAAAAATGTTTTTTTTATGTCGTACGATTATCGGGAGTAAAAAGGTTTAAATTGAGTTGACATTTTAGGAAAAGATTGATCTTTTGATCACTTCGGCTAGGTTCTTTTTGTAGCTTATGAAACCTTTTAGTTTAAAAGATATTAAGATTCAAATTCTTCAACTCTCACCCTGTATACTCTGTGTGACTGAACATTATTATTTTTGTTAAACCATATAATTTGATAATTAAAGCTTAGTATATTTTGAGAGTTTTCATGGTTTTATAAAATGTCCGTGCAGATGGTTTTGTCTGTGTGTGTGTGTGTGTGTGTGTGTGCGTGTGTGTGTGTGTGTGTGTGTGTGTGTGTGTGTGTGTGTGTGTGTGTGTGTGTGTGTGTGTGTGTGCGTGTGTGCGTGCGTGCGTGCGTGCATATATACGTGATCGATCGTAATAAGATTGGACGTGCATATATGTTTTCTGATTCTGAATTCGAGTAAATTTTCTTTTAAGATTTAGACTATTTTATGACCATTTCATGGCCATTATTCGATTTTTGAAAAAATATTTTTGCTTTTTATTATGATATGATTTATACAATATATTCAACAATAGTGTACCTAAAAGACTGCTACCCACAAGGTTGAAATATTTTCCCGCTTCTCCGACGCCCGCGCTCTCTCGTCTTAAGAGAGCTCGGGGCTTCAGTCCCGAGCGGATCTCCGGTGAGACCACTCTCCCAGGAGCTATGGAATATAGAAAACTATTACGAGGGTCTAAAAGGCGACTGTGGGAGTACTGAAATGAGCTTTTAAATTTTAATAGGCGATTATGGGAATATAGAAAACAACGTCAAGGGTCTGAAAGGCGGCTGTGGGTATGTAGAAATCTATTGCAAAGGTCAAAAAGGCGACTGTGGGAATACAGAAAACGATTACGATGGTCTAAAATGCGACTGTGGGAGTGCTGAAATGAGCTTTAAAATTTTAAAAGGCGATTATGGGAGTATAGAAAACAACGTCAAGGGTCTGAAAGGCGGCTGTGGGTATGTAGAAATCGTGAAAAATAATTTTTTTGTGAAAAAGTTATTTTTCACAAAAAAATGAAGCCACCCGCAATTTTGTAACTTGCAGTTGTTAACGTTATTAACGATTCCGCAATTACTGGTATTTTTTTTATTACGATATATGTAAGTTATTTTAGGAGTTCACGGAGCTCTATCCTTTTGATATCCACCTTAACCCCCACTCCCCTGATACCCCTCCCCTACAAGTGTCTTCCTAACCTATCCTTTTAGTATCGAATAGTAGCGAATATTTAAATCAAAGAATGAGTTGATTGTCCCATGTAATTATCTTCCACTAGCAGAATAGGAGGAAGCTAAGTGCCAATGACTTGGCAGCGGTTTTTTTTTTGTTATTATTTATAAGAAGTTTATTTTTCAGAGTTTAAAGGTGGTGTGTCCCCTTAAAAGTATAAATTTTACAGCAGCTTGCATGCCAGTGAAATTTCTGATAAAGATTATGAGCATGCAAAAAATGTTAAGAAAACATTCAATACAACTTCAGGAGAATATTCTGATATTTGAAAACGGATGTATTGAAGTTGGCTGAGGTTTACGATAATTTTCGTAACTCTTGTATTTCAGCGTATAGCCTAGATCCTGCCCATTACTATACAGCACCTGGATTAACGTGGAATGCTATGCTCAAGTATACGAAAATTCAACTGGAACTGCTAACTTATATAGATCAAGTAATGTTTATTGAACGCGGTATAAGAGGTGGCGTAAATCAGTGCTGTAATCGATACATCCTTGCAAATAATAAGTATATGGCTGATTATGATCCGGAAATGGAAATAAAATACCTCATGTATTTTGATTCAAATTACCTCTATAGATGGGCTGTTTAACAGCCATTGCCTTACGTAGATTTTTAATGGGTCGATATGAACACTGATTTCAATGTGGCAGATGATTCTGAATTCGACTATATTTTCGAAGTTGATTTAGAATATCCACAGAATTTGCATGATCTTCACAAAGACTTACCATTCTGCCCCGAGCATAAGAAAACCCCAGGATCTAAATTTGAAAAACTCTTGATGACTGTAGATACAAACTCACGCTATGTTCTCCATTACAGAAATTAGAAACAGGCCCTCAAAAATGGATTACAGCTTACAAAAATTCATAAAATTTTAAAATTCAAGCTCTTGGCTCAAAGCATACGTTGATCTGAACAGCAAGATGAGACAAGAGGCTAAAAATGATTTTAAGAAGAATCTCTACAAATTGATGAATAATGCTGTGTTTGGAAAGATAATAAGATAACAGAGACTCTCATTTCTAGACCAGAATTTCATAGTCGTACCATCCTTGATGAGAACCTCGCACTCGTTCAACTCAAACAGACTGAAGTACTCATGAACAAGCCAATCTATGTAGGACTCTGTGTATTAGATTTATCGAAACGAGATATTCAGAATTTTGACACTTTAGACTATCCAGCTAACAATATTTATGGATTGCCTCGTGTCAATAAAAAGATTGTCGGTCTAACGAAAGACGATTGTTGCGGACAAATAACGACAGAATTTGTGGGACTTCGCAGCAAAATGTATAATGTATGCATAAACGGAGAAGATCGGATAAAAAAGATTAAAGGTGTAATTAGCCTTGCATCGCTTCCTGATTTGCGCATAAGGCACGACCGCCGACGCTCGCCATGCACAACGGTGCTCGCTGTCTGACCTTTGTTATCTAATTATTAGTAAAAAAAACATTAATTTTTTATCTTTTTCGTATACCATAATGTTTTTACAAATATTCCTCACCACAACAAAATTTATTTTAAATATGATTAAAAACCCATTATTATTTCGTAACATTAAACAAGATTATCTTTTGATAGTAATTTAATTCAAATTATACCCGCAAAATTCCGTAATATTCGGAACTATCCTACTGGTGGAAAATACATTGGTTTATAAGTAAGCTGTGACGTCACGCTTAACAAAGCAAATTCTATTCCGTTCCTAAAACCATCAATTTTGTGCAAATATAGTTTATTGCATAATTTGAACAGAAAAAGTATTATTTTATTATCAGTTAAGCAAAGCCGAACAGCTGTTCGTTGTTTCTGTCGAAGCGAGACAGCGAGCTCGATCACTGCGCATACATTGTGCACATCGATCTGGCGACCGGTTGGCGACATGCCCACGCAGCCGTCTGCCATGTGTGTTTTGACGTTTCGATGCAGCCTCCTGGCCTCCGCTAACCACAGTTTTGCTCTGGTCAACTTTTCGGTGATACCATAAGTGAGTGCGTAGTGAAAAATGGCAACAACGATGCGATGCAGCAGTGTTATAAGTAGTTTTCAAATCAGGAAACTGCTATGGTGCCTGTATATGTTTTCAAGCAATCTCTGCTTACCGCGATTCCGCTCGTGGATCAGCTGCTCGCGATTCTTGCTTTGTAAGAAAGTGCAAAAAATATTTTAAAGTGATGCACTCGAAAGGCACCTACGGTACGATGTGTGTCAGCCCATCAAAGAATGCTGCAATATAAGAAGATACATAACTCCAGCAAGAAACTTGAGTTTTTGCTTGGAGGTTATCTTTTGATTGTGTGACTACTCCTGAGTCCTGCTGCTGCTCCTGCTGATTCTACTGTTGTGCTGATGTATTTTTCTTGTTGAATGCTGTCTAGGTGACGATTCTCTATCACACAGATCCACAAAAAGTATCGCTGTGTTCTTGTGTTCATCATTTTAAAAACAGATATTGATTGTGTTATGTGCAGTGAAGTCAGTGACTATGTGATTGTGTGATCTGTTTTTAGAGTTGAACCACTGTGTTGTAATTCTGATGTCTCTTACTGATAGCTATACGGCATTGGTATCAGAGAACAGACAATTTAGTATTTATATTTGCCAATTTGACCACGCAAGCACTACCCTGGCGCTGATTCGCACTGTCTGCGTGGTGTAGCTTGGCATTGCCAGCCACGTTAAAACCCTCAAGGTGTCTCTGGAACACACTATCTAAGTAGGGTACGCTGACATTGCTGACTTCTGCTGCTATGGTGGGAGTATTGATTAATGATCTTGGATACTTCAACCACTTTAATACAGCTCTGGAGATGGGTTTGCTCTATTCGACATGGTAGTATCCAAAAATTATAATGACTCGTACTATATGTTTAATTAATATTAAATCTTTAATAGGTTTTGGTTCAAAATAAGTTTTCCTCGAAATTTTCTAAACAAATATCTTTTATTGCTTACGGGTACCTAACAGTGATTATAATCTATATACTGCTAGTTTTCTATTTGTGAATATCAACTATGTGAAAAAAGTTTGTAACATATTTTCCTGTATGTCTAGGTGTAAGCGTAATCCTGCATTTTTTGGCATCATAGTCTACTGCATTCACCAGAGTACAACTGAAGATATTGGTGTCGTTGGCATCTGAGCCATCAAAATCTTGGAGTTGAAAGAAAGCTCCATCAAGACTCCTCCGGCAATATTGTTTACGGCAATACTATTTCACTCTCTCTTCCTATCTCACTATGACTATAATCTACCTCTTTTAGCACACATTACAAAAATCCTGCTGTCGTGGAGGATGCGGGAGCGCTGACAACTGCCCTTAAAGGGGATATGTAGAATGATTCGCCACCTGGTCTTACACGGCAACGAAGCCAGCGAAGGCGCGCTGCCTTGCAGGGGGGCGTTAGGATACGAGAATGAGACCGTAGTGTGTCCGACGATGAGCTGACTCTGTTCTCATCAAAGTCGGAAAGCTCTCATACTTAGTTCTAGAGAGGTATGAGGGTTATCACCTCTAGAACGGTTGACTCACCTGCGATCGGAACAGAATCCAAAACGCGCTGGTTTAACTTACTATCATGGATCAAAAAAAAAAAAATAAATCAAACCAAAACCAAAAGGGAGCTGAAGGTGGAAACGTGGAATGTACGCAGTTTATACAGAGCGGGTGGGTTCCAGGAAATCTTAAAAGAAGCTGACGGGTACAATCTAGACTTAGTAGCTATACAAGAAACTCGGTGGCAAGATAGCGGGATGTTAGCAAAAGATAACTTCACCTTTATATTCGGGGGCGCGAGTGGACATTCCTTAGGTACCGGATTTCTAGTTAACAAAAGAATTATACACTCTGTTAAAAGTTTCAAATTCGTGAACGACAGACTCTCGTATATCATCATCGAAGGGGCGTGGTATAATTACGTGGTTATTAATGTACACTGTCCTACGTAGGACAAGGAGGAAGAGGTCAAGGATCTTTATTATGAAGCTTTGGAACAATTAATCGACCAATTCGCGTCTTACGACACCAAAATAGTAGTAGGGGATTTTAACGCTGAAATAGGGAAAGAGGAAATGTTTAGGCCCACTATAGGCAAGGAAAGTCTGCACGAAACCAGCAACGTAACGGTATTAGAGTCATAAATTTCGCGGCGGCAAAAGATCTTATAGTAAAGACTACGTGCTTTAAGCACAAGGATATACACAAAGCAACGTGGATATCGCCGGACGGAGCCACGCAAAATCAAATCGATCACTTTCTTATCGAGAAGAGGCGCCACACGAACGTACTTGACGTAAGAACTTATAGGGGGGCGGATTGCGACTCGAATCATTTTCTAGTAGTAGCCAAATTAAGGGCCAAATTAGTAGCCGGGCAAAATAGTACACGAGCGAGTAAAGTAAAAACCTTCGATATTGAAAAGCTACGAAACGGGATAGAGCGAATTAAGTATCAAGTAGAAATAAGGAATCGGTTTCAGGTGCTCGAGGAAACGGATGCACCGACGAAGGTGGATGGCGATCCGAACAGTCTATGGGGGGATATAGAAAAAACGATAAAAGAGGCAGCGAATAAAGTGCTTGGTAAAAAGAAAAAGCCAAAGGGCAAACCATGGTTTGACGAAGAGTGCGAACTTTGGTTTGAAAGGCGCAAAAAGGCTAAGTTAGACAGCGTACATAATGAAAGCGATAGCGCCGTGGAAGAGTACCATGAAATAAGAAAGCAAGTGGGAGCGATTTACAGAAACAAAAAGCGCGAGTATCAAAAGAACCAGATTAGAAAAATAGAACCTAACAGTAAGAAAAATAACCCGCGCGAGATGTACAAAGGAATTAACGTTATTAGGAAGCGTTTCCAGAGTTGATCACAATTAATGAAAGATGAGGGCGGAAATCTCGTTACAGGCGAAAGTGAACTGCTAAAGCTGTGGAAGGGCTATTTTGATAGATTACTAGACGTACATGAAAACTACGAGGAAACGGGAGACGAAACCCACACTGCTGAACTCCATATGGAAGAACCGACCTATAAAGAAGTAGAAGCCGCGATCAAAAAACTAAAAAACAATAAGGCCGCGGGAAACGATTCTATACCAGCTGAACTACTTAAGTATGGGGGTACCGCACTTACATACCAAATTTTTGAACTAGTATGTGCTATTTGAAAAAATGAAACAATACCGGAAAACTGGGAAGAATCCATCATCATACCGATTTTTAAAAAGGGAGATAAGACAAACTGTAATAACTACCGGGGAATCTCACTTTTAGCTACATGCTACAAAGCTCTATCAAACGTCATACAGGCCAGACTCACGTCCTTCGTGGAAGATATAATAGGAGATTATCAGTGTGGATTCAGGAGTAACAGGTCGACGAAAGATCAAATTTTTACTATAAGACAGTTAGAGAAAAAATGGAAACATTGCGAAGCAATACACCAGCTATTTATAAACTTTAAAAAAGCGTACGGCTCTATCAAACGAAGCAAAATGTATCAAATCCTTGTGCTCCCCGGAGTACCCAAAAAACTCGTGAAATTAATTCAAATATGTCTGAACGGAAGCACGGGAAAGGTCCGAGTAGGCGGTAATGTATCTGAATCATTTATGATTCGCGACGATCTGAAACAAGGTGACGGTCTTTCCACGGTACTCTTTATCTTAACGCTGGAGTATGTTGTTAGAAAAATGCAGACTAGCGGGCTAGGTGCAACACTTAACGAAAAACACAAATTCTACGATATGCGGATGACTTGGACATACTGGGGAATAACGGTGCAGCGGTGGCGAGAAACGCGGAAATTCTCATAAATGCGGCGGAGGACATGGGGCTAGAAGTGAGCGAATCGAAAACGAAATATATGATCATGGATAAACTAGGCATCTGCGAAGGAGAGGGTGATCTTAGAGTCGGAAATTTTACTTTCGAAAAGGTTAGCGAATTCAGATATTTAGGCACAACTATAAATGATCGAAATGAAATTAAAACCGAGATTAACAAGAGACTTCAATTCGGGTAATGCCTGCTTCTACGCCGTGAATAGATTACTAAAATCAAAACTGCTGTCTAAAAATGTTAATATAAGTATATAGGACTATAATAATGCCGCTAATCTTATATGGGTGCGAAACTTGGGCGCTTACTAAAGCGGAAGAAAACCGTTTTAGAGTGTTCGAAAATAAGGTTCTGCGAAAAATATACGGGCCAAAGAAAGATGAGGAAACCGGGGAGTGGAGGAAACTGCATAATGACGAGTTACACAATTTATACGCGTCACCGAATAAAAACAGAATAATTAAAGCACGGAGACTAAGATGGGCAGGGCACGATAGAATTTATTTCATTTAGATAACTATTATTGTCAGCTGATCGTTCAACCATGAGCAATCGCAAACGATCAACTAGTTTGTTGGGATCGTTCCAGTATATGTAGTCTATGAGAGTTCCTTTTCTTGCAATTTTATATCTTGGTAGAAGCCCACCACCGGTTTTTCCTTGGCTTTGTACATTGAAAAGTGTAATTACTGTAATGTTTTCTGTATGCGTTCGTAGCTTCGAGAATTTTTTTATAATTTCGAAAATCATCTGGCTTAATCAATGTCTCATCTGGATGTAGTCTAAAAAGTAGCTCTTGCAGTCCTTCAGTTTTTGGATATTTTTTATTCCGAACAATTACATTATTTCTAGTGATTTCTATAGGTTAATCACCAATCTTAAGTATTTGATTCTCTTGACGAATTCCAATTATCTGATCGAGATATTATTGGCAATTTTGTTTTAACGACAGCAGATACTTGTTATTCATTTCAGTGTCTTTCTCAACCTTCTCATCCTCACTATCCTCTTGAGCACTTTCAAATGAAGTATCAGCTGTTTCATTGAGTAGTGTATCATCCTCATCATCTTCCTCGTCATCAATATCATTGTCGAAACCTTTTTCTTTTTTTAACTTTTGTTTAATATCTGGCTTAACCTCTTCTTCCACTCTCGCCAGTTTCTCTAGCGGATCTACGATTGTCTTAAAAGTCTCGCTTAGAGCTTTTTCCATGCTAGTTTTACCTTGCTTTAATAATCTATGTTTGCGTCTAATTGCTGCTCTAGCTTTTGCAATTTGCTGAAGAATGCTTTTTTCACGACGAAAGTCGGCCATGTTGACTCTTTGATGAATCACAGTCAATCTACTGCAACTACTCATACCTGCTATACATTATATATTTGTGGCAAAGCAATCAAAACCTTTTCTATATCGTCCATCATTGATGGGTTGCTCCTTATCGATAAAAAGAAACCCATGTTTACCATCTTTCCAGCATGCTGAACATAAAGCTTTGAAGTTAGTATACGTTATATCAGGATTCACATGATCATCTTATATGTGTTTGAGATTTACGTCGTCTTGACGAAAAACTACTAGCACATTCACGTTATCACGCACTAAATGTTTTGGTACGTGAGCGTATGACTGACAGAGATAGAAACAGCCTACGTTTTTATGTCTTCCCATGCAAAAGAAAACTCTGATGTTGTCCTGTATTTCACAGGCGACGTCGTCAAAAACCATGATTGAATGAGGGAGTACATTGTCAGGTGCCACAACTGAATCATGTTCACTGAAAGAGAAGTACCGTATACCAGGTAAAAGTCGCAAAAGCCGCTCGAGAAATTTATACTTGGGGTGTTTCAGCGACTTTGAATAGATGTACACATTCTCAAATTTAAGTCCATTGTGATGTGTTGTGAGAGTGAGTAGTGTATTGGTTTTACCACAATTTGATGGTCCACAAAATACTGTTTGAATATTGTCAGGCATTAATTCCCTGTGACGTTTTCGCACTTTCTGCTGCTCTGCTAGGGTGTCAAAATTTGACACTGGCAGCTTGATTTTTTGTTGCTGGAAATCCATGCGAACGCTTTATCAACAGGAGAGCAACTATCGCTGTAGCAATAAAAAGCACGTTTATAATGTATTGAGATCAGTCGAGAGCTTTCCTCTCATACGTCACGATCGTACATAAGCAGCAACGGCAAAAAGGTCGTGGTTTATTGAATACGCTTATAAAAAAGCTTCCAGACGAGTTGCATCTTCCAGGATATCAGTATTGCAGACCTGGTACTAAACTAGCAAAAAGACTAGCACGTGGAGATCCTGGAATCAATACTCTTGATAGAGCTTGCAAAGAGCACGATATTGCTTATTCACGAAATCGAGAAAACGTTGAAGCGAGAAACGCTGCAGATAATATTTTGGCTGCAAAAGCCTGGGAGCGAGTCCGGGCGGCAGACGTAGGAATTGGTGAAAAAGCAGCTGCTCTCGCCATAGCAGTTACCATAAAAGCAAAATATAAGTTTGAAATGGGCCTTAAACGGCGACGAATACAAAAAAGAAACCATCTATTTTACTGGCTAAAATAATTAAAGCTGCTTCTACTTCTGCTATTCTAAGCAACGACTCTCACGCAGTCATTCGCAGTGCTCTAAAAGGTGCTCGTCAAGCTGTGAACAAGGCTGGAGCCAAGAAAAATATACGTATTCTACGTATGCTGTCAGTCCCATCCAAAATTGAAGGATTCCTACCATTTCTCATTCTGATATTCGCCGGTTTAAGTGCAACAGGTGCATTATAAGGGTTTCTATCTAAAACCTTACAAAAAAGGCTATGGCATCTATCTGATACGTGGACAAGGCTTGAGAAAAAAAAACTTTAAATTGCCGAAACGTGCATTAACTGATGCCGACCTTCTCAAATATGCCCGCATCCTAAAAATTCCATATTTTCGGGGTGTTTACATGCGAAATGCATTACCAGTAAGTGGACCACACTACCACGAATCCGCACTCGTCAATCTCGATGATAAAAAATGGACCTGGTACGCATTGGGTCGCCTATAGAAAACGAGGCAACGATGTAGTGTATTTTGACAGTTTTGGTAATGTACGGCCACCTTGGGATCTTATGAAATATTGGAATGTGAGCGGAGTGAAGTACAATCAGGAACATTGGCAAGACTACAACAGCTACAACTGTGGGCATCTTTGCCTGAAATTTCTTCTAAATAATATATAAGTGTTGGTTATGCTTCAGCTTTAATCAGTTTAGTTCGAGTAGTCATGGAAAATTCACTAACACTGAGCCTGACTGGAACTTCAGCTGTATTGGAAGCTCAATATTTTCCACCGCTTGAACTTTCACTTAACAAAAATTACGTTCTCGGACTTGTTGAGTTATTGACATTTAATTCTATTAATAATTAGTGAGGTAGACGGGAGGATTGTTTATAGTAAAGAAGTTTATTGTAGTTGATATACTTATATACAGAGCATGCCGAGCATGCGTGTGCTCTCCAAGAGCGTACAGCAACGAGTGGGATGAGTCGTAGTCACACAGTGACTATATGTCGTACGACTCACATATATAGTACTGGTGGGGAGTCGCACATGTGTGTATCTATCCTATACGCAATGCTATATCTACGGTGCGCAACGAGATGCAATAATATAGTGTACTGACAAATGTACTATCCATATTCTAACAAATTCAATACCTAATATCGATACAGACAAAAATAATTTTTACGTGGGAGGAGAAGTGATAATTTTGCCTACAAGCAGCTACGAAATTGAAGACATCGAGAAGAGTCTGAAAGAGACGCTTACACCAAAAGGCATAACACTTGGACTCAAGCCGAACAACAACACCCTTTGTTGCGTGATCAAGTGTAATCGATCGATTGATTTTCAGCCAGAAGATTCTATTGGCAAATTATTGGATTTCACAAGTCGCGTATTGTCACCAAATACTGATTACGAATTCGACTTGCTAGTAACAATTTTCAAAGTTAACGCCTTACGCGTTGAGTGTAATATTACTTCTGGGGCATACATAAATAAGCATAAGGTACACACCATACACGAATTCTTTCCAGATGTCTCACTAGGCTACAAGATTATCGAAGTTCCATCACCATTTATTTACCTACCAGTCACTGTCAAGACTATAAATAACTTGCAGCTCCACATCGTTGATCAAGACGGTCATTTAGTTAATTTTCGTGGTGAAGTCATAACAATTAGATTACACATCAAATCAGTCTGAGCATTATGGGTATTGTGTACAATACTAAAGTAGGTAAAGGCTATAGTAATAACTTACCATGCCGTCGAGCAGCCAGTCATCGACGAGTGCTCATAGCGCTAACACGCCAAAACATACAGTTTCTAAGAAGTCTAGGTCTAAAAGTTGTCCTTGGAAAAAAATAAGTTGCGTAATATTTTACTGCTTTCAGCGAAATGGAATAGGTGCTAAGCATACAGTGACCGGTCGTATTTGACGAATCTGTTGCATATTACGAGATTCATGCGCATCAGCCCTATACTTTGTCAAATTTCAACAAACAGCGATGAAATTCGTAATGGTATACAACATCAAGATCTATGTGTGCTGCCTTCGCGCAGTTCACTACATATATGCGGAAAATTGCGAAAACTAGACGGTACTGCCTTCACAGGCATAAGATTTGTAAACAATGATCTATTTGAAGAAATTCGTTACGAGCTCAACGCCATAGAGATTTATCGATGAAAGAATGTGGGCTTGACAAGTCTTATGAAAGGATTCGTATCATTCAGCCCTAGTCAGAGCTCAATAATTGAAAATGCTGGCTGGCTCGATATTGCAGAGACTCAACGGCAATTGGTAGACAATAATGGCTACGTTGGCGTAATGATTCCCCTTAGTCTGATCTTGGGCTTTGCTGAAGATTATCGCAAAATCGCTGTTAACGCCAAACATGAACTTATTCCCACAAGATCAAATTCTGACGTGAATTCTGTAGTGCAAACGCAAGTAGTCATAGCTGGTGCAAACGTTTACGACGATTACCAAGTTGAGATAACCAAAATTGAATGGCTTATGCCATATGTGGTGCTCTCGGGTAAACATAAAATTAAATTGCTCAATCATCTGGAAAAAGATAGGCCTGTTACCATGAGTTTTCGTAGCTGGGAACTACATCGAAACACGTATGAACTGTTGAGACTGCTAATCAGCTGGAGAAGCCTTGTTTTGTTATTCTTGGCTTCCAGATAAATCGCAAAGGACAAAAAGCGACTAATGCCAGTCGCTTTGATCATTGTAAAATAAGAACGTCACACTTTTTCTCAACTCTCAACACTATCCATATGGAAATCTCAATCTCAAAATTAATAATAACCAGTATGCTACACTGTACGATATGTATGCCAACTTTCAAAATGCTTACTACAACAAAGAGGTAGAACCAATGCTGACAAAGACTGACTATTTGTCGCATGCTACTCTTTTTGTCATCGATTGCTAATCTAACGGTTCGACTTTCCCCGTGTGTTGAGTAGTCGGCCGGACGCCAGGATTTGGTTAGGGGAAAGGTTAATTGAAGAGACTTGTTTATGCAATTAATAACAAAATAGATATATTCTAGTAATTATGTTAACAAGTTGATAATTCAATTATTAGTCTCCATCTGGAACAGAAATCGTAATCGCGGTTGTTTAGAATATTTCGCTTTTACAATCAGTTTAGCTTAATCTATAGCGGTTAACGGTACATTAACACGACGTTGCCGGAGTTACGTGGTGTCGGGGCGGTTATCGGTTTTACGGACGCTGTATCGGAGTTTCGGACGGTGAAACGGGTTCGGGTTAACGACGGGTTTTCGGAGGTTAGGTTTCCCTCGAGTCCATGGAGTCGTGAGCGCACGGCTCTACGGATCGAGGTCGCTCGTCTCGTTCTTCTCCTAGTTTTGTGTGCTCAAAGTGACTAGGCGAATCTCGAGAGGTCGGCGGGTGGTCGGTTTCGCACGGGCAGGAGTTGGCCGGTGTTTCACCAGGACGTGTGCGCACGACCTGGGGAATCGTCGGCGGGGCTTTAGTTATTTTCTCAGCCCCGTGTGCTCACGGTGGCCGGGAAAAGAACCAGTCCGACCGAAATTTTTGTTGGAACATGAGTATAGCGTTGCCAAGTTTCAGGAAATCGCGCGCGGTTGAGCAGCAGGTTCGGACGTGCACATCGGCATGTGGCGTCGGTTGTTTTTCGACGTCATCAAGATGGCGGTATGCGAGTGCGCAGGGACGTGCGTGAAGAAGGAGCCGTTGACACAGACAGGCGCCATGTTGCTTTCCCTGAGTGAAAAAGACAGCATAATATAGACGTTCGCACGCGCTCGCGTCGGTCTGGGACAGGCTGAGCGAGAGAGGTGAGGAGCGAACTCGATGCTGGTATATGTGTCCACGGCGTTCCTATAAGCTTGACGGGGAAAGCGTGAGCGTTGCTCTCTGACCAAAGCTTGATCGCAACCGCGCTTAGGCTGATAATGTGCTAGTGTATAACGATGTAAAATTGTGACAGCTTGACGTTACAATTTGTTGGTATACATGCACGATATATGCATGCACGCTGTTCGAATCGTGTCACGCCGCACTGATGGTTGATGGAAAATTTGTGAAATTAAAACAAACGATGCCTTGACTAAAGTTTAAATCAGTTGAAAAATCACGAAATTGTCAAAAGGCAATAGTTTGGCGAAATTGAAATAAAAATTAGTTTGATTTAAAATTATTTTAATAATTTGTTAGATAAATGAGGTAAAGCAGAGGATTAATGTTTATAACAATGTGGATTTATTGTTCTCCTTCTATGTACAGCTATGCGTCGCACACACCTTGTGTATTCGGCGACGGCTCGTTCCCAAGAGAGCGATGTGCGAGACTCGTTTAGTCTCGACACCGCAAGTAGTCATGTGACTCACACTCATACGCGAGAGGGGATACTTGCATGTGTGCGTTCCCTCACACACTCGTTAACGCGCTCACTCATTCTAGCACGAACTATACTATACATACAGTCAAATGTACTATATTCTCAATACGCCTCCTTACATTTGTACTGTACATTATATTTTTACATTTAACAACTTTCTGAATTTTTCAAATTTTTCTCTACAGAGAGCTTTTGTAAAAATGTCCGCAACATTTTCATTAGTATCCATTTTACAAACTTTCAATCAATTTATACTTTCACGCTTTTGATGTACCAATATTGATAATGAATTTCAATATGCCTTAGATTTCGCTAAATTACCGTTATTTGCAATGTTATGGCGCCTGAATTCGCTTCATAAATCTTTAATCGGGTTCCTGCAATATTTTTATTTCGAATATCTTTACCAAACTCTCTGATCGTATTCTAGTTCGCTCTCAGATTCGGATAGGGCTACATAGGTTTGCGTATGTCGACGCCTTTAGTATACAGAATTTTTGTATTATCTTGACTTCAAGTCAATTACATTACGAACATTCATGTATAACATAAACTGTCGTAGATTTTCTATCAATAATATACACACAGCCCCAATCTGCATCTCACATAGCCAAGTCGATTATATTTATTACCATTATTCTTTCCTTTGTATAATTTAAAATAAGTCTTTCAGTTAAATCAAAATATCTTTAGTACTCTTAAAGCAATACTTCCAATGAAGTCTGGTTCATAACAATCTCGATTACCGATACTTAGATTAATTTACGCCAAACTTATATCTGGTCTTAGTGATTCCAGACTTATATACAATAAAGCACCTAATACTAAGTTCTTCTATACTTAATATTTTGTGCCTCGCCAATATTACAAGACTTCTCAGTTTCAAGTTTTGTCTCCATTAAAGGAGTGCTAATATCAGCATTACTATTTTAATATTATGATATATTTACATGGCAGTGACTCATGTATTTAGTTTGCGCCTTAGTTTCATTTTACGAATCGTTATTAATCATATTAATATATTTTATACCTAAATAACCTTTATTTCTCCTAGGTCTTCATTTATAAATTTATTCATTAGCACTATTCTTCAGACTTTGACGTTTTGTACTTGCGCTTTTACAACAGATCAATAATTCATCTACATTATAACAAAAGATATAAAACAGCATCTCCCTTATTCCATAGGTATCACAAGAATTATCAGCATTGATTCTTTAAATATTCTAATTTCGCTAGTATATCATCAAAGCATATCGTACCATTCTCTTGGACTCTTCTCGTAAGTCACATACAGGCGCCTTAAACAAATTTACAAACTTTGTTTGTTCCACATTAGGTAACCTTTTGGCTTGCATTCGACGTATTACCTTCTGAGCCCTGTACTTTACCATAAGAATGCTGTTACAACGTCCATCTGTTCTATAATTAATCCGGAAATTGCACAACAATAAAAAGCAAAATTTTTTAATTGTTTGCCGTTTTTGCTATACTGAAGAGCCGTATATTCATCAATACCATTCGTTTTGTTGAAAACCTCCTTACTACTTAACTAGCTTTAAAATATCATCAGCCTTTTTTGTAGTTCTAAACCCATTTTACGTGCTATACTTCTTTTCCGTTCGTTGTTTCTCAACTAATTTCCATGTTTCATTTTCATACAAGCTATTCATTTTTTTATCCATATAGCATTTTTCAACTTATCGCATTCATCGCTCTATTTCATCGCCTCCTCAATGTACAAGGTGTATCCTACATCTACAATAATATCACGGTACTTCTATTAGCTTACTATTTTTCCGGCGATATCTTATCGGACTCTTTTTTCGGCACGCTGTTGATCGACGTTGGAGTATTGCCGTTTCAAACAGTTTTATCGATAATTCTTTACATTTTGTTTGCATCTTTTTCCGCGTACCATTTCATTTTCATCTGCCGCCTATCAAATACATCCATCATCGATTTCGCCTTTCGAACTTCTTGTTCGCTTCTCTTACTCGACTCGAGAGTCTGGAGATACGCGAAGAAATTATTTTCGTCGCTGATAATCAAGACCAATACATTTTTTATATGATTCTACAACATCAAAAACAATGCGGTGTCTAATGAACTGTTACTCTACCGCTTTCAACAAAACTCTATATACCTACTCACTGTAACTAAAAATTCCGCATTTCAGCTTTTTTATCCCATTTGGATGATCTTTTTTGCCTCTGGTTTCTAACAAAGACTTTACTTACCGTATAACTTATAGATTTTCAACATTTTGGTCTTTTTCTGAAAAATATTTCATATGGAGTTTTCTTTTCAATCGTGTTTACGCGCCGGCGGCTAGGAAGGTACGACATTTTCCTCAGATACGTGTTGCCCGAGCAGCTACATTTATTAATCTGGCCCAAATTTATACTACTTGTGCCTCAATCTATATAAAACAATTCGTGCCATTAATCCATAAATTGTTCTATGTAACAATCTTGTCCTTCGAGCAGTACCATTTAACTCATGTACCGTACGCTGACTAATTCGTTCTAGTACTAAATACCCATTTTCTTTCGGCAAAATTCTATCAACCCTCCCGGAAATCATAATTATATTGGCTACTAATCCTGTACCATTATCGCCCATCGCTATTGGTTTTTACGTGCTAATATTTCCATCAGGCTGTTTAATTTCATGGCTACTCACCGTTTTACATACTCTTGTGTAGTCATATCAATCATATACTTTTATCTTTGTTTTAATGCAGCTAAATTTTGCGCTATTTTGCCCTGTAGATCGTCTGCAATAATGAAACAAATATTTTTCACCGTTTTGGGACCCTGCGGTCTTCTCGAAGCTACCAACATACTCCGTCACGTGTGGTTTTTACCTCTATAGATAATCTTCTGCTCATTGTTCTGTTTATTTAATTATCTTTTTACACACACACCCACCGAGTAAATTGATGCATTTAGTTCTCTATGCAAAATTTTTTCCATGGTTTTAAATTTATTCCTGAACCCGCGCATTCAAACTCAGTTGGAATACCGTCACCAATTGTTTTCTACTTAGAAATTTAAATAGACCCAAAATTCACATTACCCTAGCCTAGCCATTCTATGCACTTTTCTTTTTTACTCATGTTTACCCTATAATATTCCCCTGGTAGCCTTCCCAGCCTCTCTTTGCTTCTATCAATTTTTTCCCTTCCCCTTTTATCAATTCCTCCCGCAGGATCTACTCGTAATATTTTATATGTACGATATTATCTTCCTATTACGCTACATGCTATTTTTAATCTCTTTCTTTCCTTCAATCAATTATGTTTGACTCTAATTCCTTTAAGCGAAATAATTCGTATTCGTGGATCTTGTCAGTTCTCGCGTACGCTAATCTAATATTGTGTACCATTTTCTCTCATTAACAACATTTTTGTCATTACTAACTGGTTACCTTTGTCTTATCCAAAGGCTCTAAAGCTAACCTACTACATTTAAAACCGACCTTCTTGTTGCTTCTTCAATTCTTACTAGCGTATCTCCTAAATACCATTTTACAGGTTTCTTTTAACATTTCTTATACAATTGTTCTAAATTAACTATCAGTTACTTGCCCGCGTACCGTATGTGCGTCCTTGAACAATCGCTTATCTTAGCAATTAACCAATTTTAATTCATTCAATTAATTCTATAGACTCTCCTGATTTATCCCTCGCGCCGCGAGTGGCCGCTCCTGCTTGCCTACTTCCCAGAGCTGACGTCTTGCGCAACGCCACCTCCGGATTGACTTCAGGTAACTGGCGGATTCGCTGTGACTCCAACTGCTGACTGCGAAGTTGCCAGCGGCTCCAATACCCTCTGCCGTAGTGTCTTTCTTCTCGCTCTCGCCTGCTGGCGAGTCATTTCGACCACGTGAATCGGAACCTCGACACCATGTGCTCCACACGCGGTGCGCGACTGCTAGACGCGCCATCTGACACTCTCTAGCAGAGTAGACAAACGGTTTCAGCGATTTGCTAGCATCTTTCTTTGACTTGTTGCCGAAATACATATGATTTCCCCTATTACCGGAACTCGTGTCATTGCCGTTTGTACTTCACATCGTGAGACTTAGAGACTTAAAAATTTATATATTTATTCACGTAATCAGACCTGTCTGACCTCCTCTTCCTTTCAACGTAGTCAATTAATATCACCTCATGCGTAGCTGTACAGCTCAAATCGCACACGACAGCGTTCGAAAGCACGGCCAGCTGCTCTTATAACGGCTTCGCAAAACCCGATATAGCACGTTTAGCGCCGCCGCTGCAATTAGGACTGCCTGGCAATTAATATATTTATACAACGCCGCGAACGTATAATCTCATCCCATATTACTCCTCCTTCTCCTTTTCCTCCTCTCTCAGTTTTCTGGCAACTGTTCAGCATTATAGTTTAATTTTCTTTTCACTTATATTGGCCCTGCGCCTTTAAATCATTCACTGCTTTCTCAAAATAACTAAAGAATGACGCCGTGTCACTATAATTATTTAATCTTAGCATTTTTTCAAGTCTGTTCCTGCATACAATTTGCAGTGTGTAGATTTTTCAAATGACATACTTCTAGCCTTCTTCATTATGCAACGAGTAGTTTATAGATAAATGAGGTAAAGCAGAGGATTAATGTTTATAACAATGTGGATTTATTGTTCTCCTTCTATGTACAGCTATGCGTCGCACACACCTTGTGTATTCGGCGACGGCTCGTTCCCAAGAGAGCGATGTGCGAGACTCGTCTAGTCTCGACACCGCAAGTAGTCATGTGACTCACACTCATACGCGAGAGGGGATACTTGCATGTGTGCGTTCCCTCACACACTCGTTAACGCGCTCACTCATTCTAGCACGAACTATACTATACATACAGTCAAATGTACTATATTCTCAATATAATTATTATTATTATGCTGGATTTGATGAATTAAATAAAGAACAGTTATAACTGCCAATTCAGGATACTGAATTGGGAATTTCTGAAAGACATTGAGAGAAAACAATATAATTATCTTCACAGATGAAGTATAAGAAAGTTTTGTGATGTCCAGAAGGACGAGAATGAGATCGATCAAAGCTCGAGGAAAATAAATTTGACAGCTTGAAAAATTGAAACGATTTCAAATAAATATGTACATATCAATTTTCAATTTTTTCAAATAGCATGCTTTATGTGCATACGTGCGTGTGTATATGTATTTGCGTACATGTATATGCGTAAACGTGTGTACATCAGATCCAAATTATTGTGCTGGCCAGTACTTGTAGTGTAGTGTATGTTGTTGCTGCTACACTATGTGTGCTGTGAAATCACAGGTCACGAGATGAGTTAGGCAATTAGCATTGTTCTTTTGATTGTCGTTCGTCAACTGAACATTTGCTCTATACAACATTGCCTCCTGTGATAAAATGTTATTCTTTTGGTAGTCTTTCATCAGAGGAGTAGGCATTTAATCGTGAAAAATCTAAGCAATCAACATTGTTCTTTTAATTGTTGTTCGTTAACTGAACATTTGCTCCTAAAATTGAAATTGCTTAAGTATGATTTTTCCGTAAGGGAGTTAAAGCTGGAGTAAGTGTGAAACGAAATCTGCAGAAAAGGAGCCGAAGAGGTGGCTTCGGCTGAGGAGTTTTCTTTAAGCCAGTATAAAGAAACTCGGTCCAGTTGGAAATATGATTGAGCCTGACGGTGTGCCGGCGATCAGTTCGATATTGTTGAAAACAATAAGTTCGAAATGTTGGAAAACTTGTATTGTAATTGTAATTGCAAGGTGTGAAACCCACCCCAGTTATGATTGCATAAAAATATAAAACTGGATTTGGATCTGTTAAATTAAAAATCCGTCTAAGGCTGAGGACACATAGTTGGAACATTTAGTTAGAGAAGAACATGATGATAATAAGTTCTGTTGAAAAATAGCTCGAAAGTATAAGTTGGAATGTGTCGACAAGGAACAAAATGATAGCAATCATTTGGATTCAGCATATTTTGTTTTTAACAATTTTGTTCAAGATAAGTTCGAAAACGAAAGCTCGATTATGTATCAAACAGGTATCCTGGTATTGAAAATTCAAATTTTTTACATTTTTATAATATTGTTCAATTTTTAGATATAATAAACAAGCTCAATGAGGAGGAGCCTGCTGATTTCAAGGAATAGGCCAGCGTGCGAATACATTCAGCCCAAAATAACTTCCTTGAGTGACTGTGAAATGCTGGCTTTTTGATGAAACAAAATTGCCTGTCGAGAGGACAACTGCAACAAAAATAGGAGCACAACAGATTGAACTGGTAACGAGCAGAAATTCAAATTACAATGACGCGTTTCTCTTTCTTTCTTGAATTGGTTAATATTAAAATTGACTATTTGTAATTGATTTTATGCAATTTATCCGTCAATCGTATGTGCTTGAAAGTTCGACTGAATAAAGTTGGATTATGTTCGAAAAATTTATTATAGATAGAATTGATGTCATGTTACTTTAAGTTTGTAGACATTCGTGCTTTGTCTTATATGCTTGATAAACTCAAACTTACAAAAGAAAGTGATATTGTTAAAATTCGAATACAGTCCTCCTGAGAAAATGGTTATGGTTATATGGCATTATACACAGTTCGAGCAAAGCGGTATAAAAGGAACTCAGTCTTTAGAAGATAAGTTTGATGATATAGAGCTCGATTATATAATTAATTACTGAATACATCCATTCGTTTGAAAAATAATAATATTCCTAGAAATCACTGTCACAAATCCACGTCTTGTTGGAGAAACACAGATTCTTAATGAAATAGCTACTAGAAATCGTTAACGATGAATTTTTATATATTACAATATTTAACAGGAAATACTTCGAGAGAAGTTTAAAGTGTGAGCTGGACATCTCTCTAGATGACGTTGTTTGAGCCTAAATAACCCCTAAGTATTTTCATCTTGGAAGGATGATTTACTACTACGACAGTGAAGAGTACCTCAAGCATAAATGCACGAAGCAAGGAAGATGTGCTTTGGATTCAAGGATGTAAAATGCATGTTCGGTTCGGTTACCTTCACCCGAAAAACTCAGCTTGAAAAGTTTGTTTAAGAATATGAAAGTCAGAAAAGGCTCGATTTCTCGTATTTGTTATTGTCGGCATGGTCATTGTATTCGGAATACGAAATGTAAAATTGATAGCGCATCAGGCTGTAATACGATTGAGAAGTCTATGTTTGATGGCAGTCAAGGCCGAGGCCAATAACGACAAAAAAATTGAACGGCCCTAAAACTGATAGTATTTCTGTTTTAAACTCCAAACCTGATTTCTAGTTGGCTCGTTGAAAAATTAAGGAGTGAAACAAGCTTATCAACGATCAAAACACATCAGAGGTCTGGGTCTCGAAGGTTGAAGAAAAGTTCGACAATTACAAGGACTTTGAGATGCTACTGTCTTACTGTCCGTATCTGCTCGAATTTACAAATGGATTTGTGATCAAATTGTATGGTAATACAGTTAGTGATAGGTAGAGAACGCATCATTATCTCACACAGCTCTGTAAACTTCTTAAGCAGAGTCCGTAGCCCTATAGTCCAGGCGGTAGAGCAGTAAAAGTAGGGTGTAATGGATGTTGTTTGATAACGCAAATTTTTTTTCGCAGAAAGTTGCCAAATATTGTGTATAGCAATAATCTATGTTTGCATCCTCCGAAAAACGCTTGCTTCACGCTGTATAACAACAAATGTGCCAAAATCGCGAAAATTGGCCCATTTTTCGATACATTTGTGTCTGTAATTTTGAAACAAAGCCTTAAATAAAAAAAATTTACTCTTTTTGCTTCCCCCTCAAGAGGAAGCTTTGTAATAGTAAAATTTTCAGTTTTGCTAATACATCGTGGAAACGCATTTGGAGGTGTTTGGAGTACGAATCATACGTTTTTAGAAAATGTCCGTACGGATGGCTGTGAGTGAGTGTGTGTGTGTTTGTGTGTGTGTGTGTGTGTGTGTGTGTGTGTGTGCTGTGTCGTGGGTGCGGTATACCGCCATAATTTGCGAAGCCGAACCTGCGACGGATCTAAACAATATGACAATGCATAATATTCTCTTTCTAGCAGTTCTGCATTGTAAGCGCGGCATTTTTTGTTATGAAGTGAGGCGCCCCCGCCCGCCGGGCCCCATTTTATGCATATTATAGCCATTTTTCTGATTTTTGAAAAAAATTCTTTGCTTTTCTATAATGATACTCATTTATAAATATATGATTTTTATATTCAACAATAGTGTTATACAACAAGAATCATTCTGATCTACTTTTTCCCGCAAGATTTTACTGATTGACTTGATCCGTTCATTTTTTATGAATAAAGGTCAATTTTTCGAAACACTATATAACCTCAAAATAAATGTTAATGTTTTAAAAATCTATGACAGTAAAAAACCATATTCACTAGTTGTAAAAAATTCAAGCCATTTTGGCGACTAAAGTTTTTGAATAAAAATCAAAACTAAAAAAAGGTTTTGTTATGTCGTACGATTACGGGAGTAAAAACGGTTTTAAATTCGGGCTGAATTTAGGAAATGATTGATCTTTTGATCACTTCGGCTAAGTTCTTTTTGTAGCTTATCAAACCTTTTATTCTATATATTTCTATATTTTGTGTGACTGAACATTATTATTTTTGTTAAACCATATAATTTGATAATTAAAGCTTAGTATGTTTTGAGAGTTTTCATGGTTTTATAAAATGTCCGTGCAGATGGTTTTGTGTGTGTGTGTCTGTGTGTGTGTGTGTGCGTGCGTGCGTGCGTGCGTGCATGCGTGCGTACGTATACTGTTATAATTCTGGAACTACGTGATCGATCGTAATAAGATTGGACGTGCATATATGTTTTCTGATTCTGAATTCGAGTAAACCTATCCTTTTAGTATCGAATAGTAGCGAATATTTAAATCAAAGAATGAGTTGATTGTCCCATGTAATTATCTTCCACTAGCAGAATAGGAGGAAGCTAAGTGCCAATGACTTGGCAGCGGTTTTTTTTTAATACAAATGAAAATAGCATACTTTTTTGATCTTGAAATTCGTGCAAAATTTCTTTGTAATATTGGTTTTTGATAGCATATTCTTATTCCTCTCATTTCGCTACATCGAATTAAAAAAAAAAATGGTCTCGATAAGTGCTACCGTTGCCGAGATAACTCATGTTTTACTGCGCATTCGCATTTTGAAACACCCGAGCCGCGCGAGAGCACAGCTGCTCTCCGCTATCCCCACTCCTGCTCCCACGCCGCTCGGCCGACGAATTCCTGTGATTACGGTATTTTTATCGATTTTTAATTCATTAGTCTTTCATCCGTTGAAAATGCACAAGACGGATATAGAAAGTATTTGCAATCCACTATAAGCGTATATTTTTTAAATTTCGATTTAACGATTAAGTAAGCCATAAACGATTATTAACTCTGTAAGCCTCTATCTCCGAATCTACACGGTCAAATTACGTCGTTTTGGGCTAAAATGAAAGTGCTTGCAAAGCAGTATTTAGATATGAAATAATTTTTAAATTCCATCGAACCGATGCTGTATACGAGAAATTATTTATAATGGAAAACATTTGCCGACATTTTAAAAACCTGTAAAAAAATTTTTAAAGAATAAAATTGGTATTTTTATAATTGCTTATTGTTTGTTATGACACTGAGTAACTGTGAAAATTCCGTGCTCTTAATTCACCGTTATTTAAACAAGATACGCGCGATCAACTTTTTTAGATTTTGTTAATTAACAATTCTGGCACTGATAAACTACGCGGTCGAACGTTACAAAAATTGTTATACGTAATTGTCATATATTGAGCTATCTTTTCTGAAAATTTTATGAATATTTATTAATTTTTATTTACCGAAAACATTTCTCAAATTTTACGTATGATTTTTTATTAATTTTCGCATATAACTGATGGAAAATTAAACTTTTTCGATTCGCGATTTTTATACCCTTATAGGAAATCGTCAAATAAACAAAAATGAAACAAATGTATCGAAAAATGGGCCAATTTTCGCGATTTTGGCACATTTGTTGTTATACAGCGTGAAGCAAGCGTTTTTCGGAGGATGCAAACATAGATTATACACAATATTTGGCAACTTTCTGCGAAAAAAAATTTGCGTTATCAAACAAAATCCATTTTGATTGCTCTACCGCCTGGACTACTAGTGTATATTTTATTTTATATTTTCGTGGTCCGGGATGTCGTGGTATTTGAATTCATTCTCTTATAAAAATTTTGTAATTTAAAATTTTCTTATTTATGATATTTCGATCTTGGCTGACTCATTGCAGCCAAGTCTAATCTACCTAAAAAGAACATAATTTTTTAAAAAGAAAATATTTTAAGAAATTCTTTTGAACAGACGTACTGCTGTTCAAAATACTCTTATAGAACTTTCTCCAAGGACGTAATGCCTCGAAGATGTTCTATTTAAAATTTAAAATATGTATAGTTAAACTTCAGAGGACTATTGCTTCTGAAGAAGTACTATACGAAAAGCTGAAAAGTAAAAAATACAAGAAAAAAAAAAAATATATATATATATATATATATATATATTATATGTGAACAAATAGTTTATTATTCCTACGTTTATAATAACTGAAATTTTATTTACTTTAAGAACGCTGAGTTCGAGACAACGGGCATATTGCCGAAGTCTCTCGACTCGCGCATCAAAAGAAGTAGCTACGAGAAATTTCTACTTAGTCAGGAGACTTAGTGCTCCTTCCAGTTCCAGCTCTCTTGAGCGAATGATGCCGGGAGCTGCGCAAGTCGCTCTTTTAAGCTGAGGTGCACACCTGCGCCGAAGCCTGCTGTTGCTTCCCCCTCCAGTCCGCCGCGGCTGCTGCTCCCCCTTTTACGTCACTGCTGCTGCTGCTCGCTGATTGGTTCGGCGCAGGTTCGCGTTTTACACTACTCTATTTTCTCGAACTTTCTTTACGCGTCAGTTCGTCTCCGACGTCCGCGCTTGAACTTATACTTTTATAATTTCTTTTTGTTTTGCCCTTGCTTCAGGGTCGTTACATCGTAACATTTTAATTTGAGATTTAATATTTATAAATTATTTGAAATTAGACTTTACAAAATTAACGAATTATTAATAATTAATTGAGGCTTTTTAGCCAAATGTCAAAATCTTCTATCGAGTCGAGGGCGATGTCCTCCCGATTTGCTGAAACTCCAGTTGTTTGCAATTCTTCAAAAACTTCGTTCAGGTTGACTTCTTTGCTTGATTGCGCAGGTAGAGTACGCTTAACTGCCGTTAAACTGGAATTGATGCCCTCTTGAATCGTATCAATTTCTGCTCTGACTTTTTCGATGTTGTCCTCCAGCTTCTTCATTTTTTTTGCCGTTCTCCTTGCTTTGATTGACACCAAGCTCCTCTTCCTGGTTGTGGTTGGTTTGGGGCTCCTTGTTGAATCCAGTGTCTGAGTGACGATGTAGTTGGTGAGCGGCCTCTTGTAGAAGTAGAATCCCTTCTTATATCGTTTCGTCCCAAGAATCCAGCGGGAGGAAGAGCTTTTAATGATCCTCAGAGTCGGAAACTTCTTCTTAAAGAACCTCGAGTGAATCATCTTCAGCTGAATAAGAGTCTCGTTCACCTGGGTACTGGCGTCGCAGCGTCCAAAGAGCTCAGTTTGCGTTCCCGTCGACGTCATCCTTCTAGGACAGCTTCTCGAGAACTGATTTACAACCCTTATTTTGCATCCCTTTTATACTCTTTTCCAAGAAAAACTAATTTTTTAAGACGAAAGAGCGTGAGTCTCTCTCCGACGTCCACTTTTAAATTTCAAATCAGAATGTTTTCACACTTTATTTTTTACGCCGGTTTTCTTAAGTAACGCCTTGAATCGCTTACATTGTATCTGCCTTTCTCCTTATTATTCTCTTTGTTAATTAACAAATATGTACAATTCGAAATCTTTTTTACAATTTAATATGGTCCTTGATAAATTGAAAAGAACTTGGAAATCTTTTTATTCTCTAAATCAGATACATTATTCACTTTTACGAGAACTTCGTCTCCGATATTAAATTCAACAAAAAAGGATTTTCTTTTTAAATTATATTTGCGTGTTTCTTGGCTTTGGATATAATTCGCTCACGTGTAAGATAAATCTTTTGTTCGTGAGGAATTTCATTTTCAGAGTTAATCGGTTTTATCCAATTTTGCCAAGCTCTTTTGGGTTTAATACCCATATGTAACTCAATTAGAGTAAAATTAGTAGTCTCATGATATGTTTCGTTAATTATAGTTTGAATAATGTTTATATGACCGACCCAACCTGGGTGTTTCTCACTCGTAAAGGAGGAGGCCGATAGGTGGCGCAGTGTACAGACAGGCAGCAACGTCGCTCCCGCATTTTCGACCGATAAAACACATTATTTATAGTTGTTGGTCTTTATTACCGCCTACACTTGCTCCGGCGGCCCTGTTTTCTCGGTGCAGCAAAAATCCGGGTTGATTTCGGCCCGATTACGTCGAGACGGAGTGATTCTCCGTTCAGCTCGTTCCGACCGCGTGGCCGTGCTCCGCTTCATGGCGTGACGCAGTGCTCCGCTTCCGCCCGCTTGAGTTTTGTGCCTCGTCTCGTATGTCTGTGCTTGCGACATTCTGAACTTCCCCGTCAGTGCGGCTCTGGAGCTGCTTTTCGTGTGCTCGTCGTGCTCTGTGTTGTGTATGCCTGGCGGAGGGCTGGGTGCTGCCTCTTGGAGTCGCCTGCCTTCTGGACGACTGCTGCCCCTAACCTCAATCGACACCGACACCGTTGCTGCCGACTCATCGGCTCTTGCTCTCTCTCTCCCTCCTGCTTTCTCTACGCAGTGAGGTTTACGTCCACTGGCCTCCTTCCGCCTGTTCAGTGTGCCAGGATGCTCACCCAGATTGACGACTCCAGGGTCAACAAGAGGAGGCCGAGGCTGAGCCACATCTTCGGGTGTTACCTTGTTGACTGTGACTGCTTCGGTGCAAGCAACATGAGGTGTCGGAGGTGCTCTGCTGTGTACCATGAGCGGTGCGCTCTCAGGGCGGGTGCCCTCATCCTGGACGGGGACCAAGACTCCATTCTCGGCTCTGCTTGTTGTGATCCGAAGGAAAAGCTAGAGCTGCCTGCTGGCGCGCAGGCCCAGGCTGTGCCTGTCCTGCTGCTCACCTCCAATGGCGCATCTGTGACTGCTGCAGGTGCATCTGCCCTGGTCAACACCGTCGAGCTTGACTNTGTGCCTGGAGGGAACTGTGTACCGCCCCTTGAAGTCTGCCCGCCTGCCTTCTGGACGGCTGGTGCCCCTAACCTCAATCGACACCGTTGCTGCTGATTCATCGGCTCTTGCTCTCTCTCTCCCTCCTGCATTCTCTACGCAGTGGGGTTTACGTCCACTGGCCTCCTTGTGCCAGTTTTGTGTGCCAAGATGCTCTACCCGATTGACGACTCCAAGGTCAACAAGAGGAGGCCGAGACTGAGCCATACCTTCGGGTGTGACCTTGTTGACTGTGACTGCTTCGGTGCAGGCAACATGAAGTGTCGGATGTGCTCTGCTGTGTACCATGAGCGGTGCGCTCTCAGGGCGGGTGCCCTCGTCCTAAACGGGGACCAAGACTCCATCCTCTGTTCTGTCTGTCGTGATCCGGATGAGAAGCTAGAGCTGCCTGCTGGTGCGCGGACCCAGGCTGTCCCTGCTCTGCTGCTCGCCTCTAATGGAGCATTTGTGACTGCTACAGGTGCATCTGCCCTGGTCAACACCGTCGAGCTTGACTCCGGTACCTCGTCCAGAGCACCATCTCCATCTACATCTACACCTGCAGACAACCAGGATTCCGGCACGTTGAAGGAGATCCACAAGCTGTCCGAGTGGCTGAGAAGGGAGCTGCAGTCTGTGTCTTCCAGCGTGGCTGGCACTAACACTTTCCTCGAGCAGACCAACACCACCTTGCGCACCCTTGAGGCGAGGTTAACTGCCTACGACGAAAGGATCTGCAACTCAACGGAAATCGGCAGGATCAACGTCAGGCTGGACAGCCTTTCGTCGCAGCTGGGCGCATCTGCCAGCCGACCTGTCTCGGGTGCTGCTGCCAGCACCCCTGGTGCCTCTGTGGATGTTGTGGCCTCCGAGCTCCAGGATCGCCAGTGCAGAGCATCCAATATTATGCTATATAACCTTCCATCATCAAGTGAGCAGTCTGACTTGGACAGGGTGCGTGCTGTTCTGGGTGCAATCAACAATCTGGACCTCCCCAATATCAGTGTCCATCGATTCACCAAGCCTACTAGACCTGGGGTTCCACCTCCGGTCATAGTCAAGATGGGGTCAGCCGATGAAGCTTCCTGAGTCCTTCGCAACTGGAAGTTCCTGCCTAATGATCTGAACGCTGCTCCGGACCGCACCAAAGCTCAGCGTGATCTCTACAGGAGGCTGAAGGAGGAGGTTGTAGCAACATCAGTCACCCCAATGGCAGCAAGTAATTTGTAAAATACTCCAATGGGGTTCCTTTCCAGTAGCAGCAAAAAAACTAGACATAGAGGTACGTTCCAAATTCTCAATCTATTATTAGAACGTTAGATCCATTAAGAATAGCTCCAAGCTCAGAGAGTTCAACCTCAACCTCTTCAACTCATCATGCTTGCCTGACGTCATCGTTCTGACGGAGACATACCTCAACTCTAATATTAAATCAAGTGAACTGGGTCTAACTGGCTATACTGTCTACAGGTCTGACAGGGACTGTGCACGCACTGGCTTCTCGAGGGGTGGAGGTGTGCTTATAGCAGCAAGAAGCCATATAACCTCTTGCCTGCTTCCTACTGATCTGGACAACGAGCAGCTGTTTTTGAGGCTTTCCTTTCCTGGCCAAAGGATCATTATTGGGGCTGCCTACATAAGGCCCAGATCCAGTCTTCCAGTCTACGAGAGCTTCAACTCAGCCGTGGACGACCTCGCCGGCCGATTCGCTGATCATCAGTTTGTCCTTTTGGGCGACTTCAATCTTCCAAACGTCAACTGGTGCAGGAATCCACTCAGATATTCCCAGCAAGTGTATCTGGACCCCAACCACCTGGCCTGTGCTGCTGCCGTCTGCGATACTATGTCGCTTCTGGATCTCACCCAGCTGTACCCGGCCCATCCCCTCAAGGGCTACAGCCTGGACCTCCTCTTCGCTTCCGAGGACCTCGTCTCTTGCAGTGCTGCTGTCGACTGCCTGGTCTCCACTGACGAACACCACGTGCCTGCACTCTTCTTCGTCAGCGCTCCTGTCGCGCCTCGCATTTGTTATGTCCGCAAGCGTAATTTTGTAAATGTGGATTACTCCGTCCTTAATCGTGCCCTCGGGGATGCGAGCTGGGACACTTTGCTGCAGTGCAATGACGTGGGTAACTGATTACAGTGTTTAAATGCTGCTCTTGGAAAGGTTGTAAATAGATACGTCCCCATGTCCTCGGTCTCTCCCAGCTGGTATCCACGATGGTACGATAATGAATTTATGCGTTTAATTAATGATAAGAAGCGAGCGCACTGTCAATGGAAGCTCATAGGATAGTTAGCTGATCACATTAACTTCAAGCGTCTCCGTGCCTGTTGCTTCAGGCTCTCGCGATCCAAGTACAAGAGTTATATACTCTCCGTTGAAAATAGTCTTAAGAATAATATAAGATCTTTCTGGTCGTATGTTAAGTCGTTGAATAGAGACGATGGTTCCCCTTCGTGCCTGAGGCTTGGCGATGAGTCCTCATCCTCGGATCTTGGTAACGCAAATCTCTTCGCTCGTTATTTCGGAGTTGTCCACACCGATGGTTTCGCGCGTCGCAGTGGCCTCGACCAAATTGATCCATCGATATTTACTGTGGATCCTGAGGACGGAACTTTCTCTAGCCTCGTGGTTACCAGAGAGATGGCCTCAGCCGCCGTCAATAGGTTAAGCGATAACGCGAATTGCGGCCCCGATATTATCTCCCCATACATGCTGAAGCGATGCTGGTCCACCCTGGAAACGCCGGTTTTGCACTTATTCAACAAGTCACTTGGAACTGGTCTCTTCTCGGATCAGTGGAAGTTCTCATACGTTCTACCTATTTTTAAAAGTGGTAACCGCAACGATGTCAAAAGCTACAGACCAATATCAATCATTGGTACTCTGGCTAAGCTCTTCGATGCTATAGTAACCAACGAACTATACGAGACAATTGCAACACATATTTCCAGGGACAAGCATGGCTTCATTCGGGGGCGTTCTACGCTGACAAACTTGCTTTTATTCAATGACTACCTGTCGGAAGCCTTGGAGTCCTCGTATCAGGTTGACACCATCTACACGGACTTCTCCAAGGCTTTCGACACCGTCGATCATTGCATTCTCGTGAATAAGCTCTATCAGATAGGCATACGTGGCACGCTTCTTAAATGATTTGCCTCCTATCTCTCGGGACGCTCTTTCTCGGTGCGTATCAATAATGCCGTCTCCGCTGTTGTTCCGGTCACTTCTGCTGTTCCCCAGGGTTCTCACCTGGGTCCACTCTTGTTTTGCGTATATATTAACGATCTCGTTAAGCAGCTTCCGTACGTTCGGGTCCTGTTGTACGCCGATGACGTAAAATTGTTCTCTATCATTAAATCCAGCGCCGACGCCCAGCTCCTCCACTTGCGGAGTGGTCGGACGGTGTTGGGCTGCGACTCAACTTAACTAAATGTTTCATTATTTCATACAGCAAGAGTCGCAGCCCTGCATTATTCGACTACTCTGCCCATCTACCACCGCCAGGTTAATCGGATTCATCAAAAGATCCACCGTTCATTTCTTAAACGTCCAAGCCATTATTCATCTCTATAGATCCCTTGTTTTGCCGCATTTTCTCTACCTTGAGGAGCTTGACTCTTGTTCCGTGAAGATGACAGCTAACGCCGAAAGGATTACAGGCTGGGCCGCACAAAATCATCTAAAACTAAATGTTAGTAAAACACAGGTGATCGTCCTGGGTTCCCCCTATTATATAAACGCTTTACCAACTGTAGCTAATACCTATATTAACATAGGGGGAGCCCTGGTCGAATACCAGTCATCCGTGCGTAGTCTGGGAGTGGTGCTCGATTCTAAGCTAACCTGGAAAGAGCACGTTACACAACTGTGTAAGCGTGCCCACTCACTAATGTATAGGCTGTATTTCTTCAGGAAGAGCACCAACCTAAGACTGCGCAAGCATCTCGTTCTCTAGTATACTATGACCTTACACAAGAACTTGACACCAAACTACAGAGACTGGTAAACACAGGAATCCGTTACATCTATGGTATAAGAAGGGATGAGCACATCACCTACAGACGTGAGTTGCAATGGCTCACCACTGCCGGACGTAGGAGGTATTTTATGGCCTGTTTTCTGAGAAAACTCTTTAACACCGCTACACCATCTTACATATTGGCCTTCTTCGACTTTCACGTCGCACTCCGTCCTGTGAGGGACCCCCCTGGACATCCCCTCCATCGCCACGGAGACGCTGAGGAATTCATTTCTTGTCAGCGCCTCATTGGCGCGAAAAGTAGAGTATATCAATGTAATGATTATACTCTACTTTTCGCGCCAATTCGTCTTGCATATCAACATTCCAAAAACGCGCTTTTAATTTATTTTCGAAATCCTCGAATGTTCTTATAGATTGTTGCGCAATATCGAACCACGCTGAGGCAGTGTTTTCTAAAGTTTGACCGATCGTTAAAATCATTTCGTCACAATCCACATTCATCACCTCAATATACTTTCTTAACTCTCTAAGATATCTCATAGGTTTGTCTTTAGAGTCTGCTTTGAATACCTGAGGTTTTAACTGTAGAGATTTAGACGAAAAATTTAAAGTTGTATTATTATTATCGAGAGAAATATTACTCATTTTACTAGAAAGTGCCTTTATTTTTTCTTGAAAGGTTTTATTGTAATTTTTAATAGATTCTTTAATTTCAATAGATTCTTTAATTTCAATAGATTCTTTAAATTTCTGTATATACTCATCATTTTTTAGAAATGAGTCATTATATTTAAGGTGTTCTATTTCCAAGGATTTAATCTGCTTTTCATTTTTTGTCGACGTTTTAAGCAAGTTTTGGCTTGTATTAGTGAGTGAAGTTATTTTTGCATTTATCTCTTTTTTCATGTTATCAAGTAAAACTTCAGCCTCTCTTTCATGTTTCTCTATTGCCATTTTAATTAACTCTTGATTTAGACCTCCCGAAGTGTCTATGTGCGAACCGGTTTCAACAATTTGAGCCCGATGCTCAGAAAAGGTAGATGCTATTTTATCCTCAACGATTCGAGTTATTCTTTCCACGATTTTATCTAATTCGTCAGAATCTACTTTCCTGAGTAAACTAGCCTCTGCTTCGGTTACTCTGTCTTTTAGTGCGTTGTGTCTCTTGCATTTATGCATGTGGTTGATATACCTTCTTTTTCGAACCGTTCATTCGTCGTTTCAACTTTTTTATCGATTTCGCAAACCATGTTAGATGTTTCATCTAATTTTTCTAACAGAAAGTTACTCGCATCGTGAACTGCTTGTAACCATTTAGTTTGTTTAGATTCCTCGGAAGGAATTACGTTTGCGTCGCCTGGAGTCATTACTTGAGAAAAAGATTAATTAAGATTTTCTAATACCGTTTCTTTATTCATAGGTGTCTACGAGTACTAGGGTCGTTACAGTGTATAAGCAAAGTTTATCAGGAGATATTATATCTACAATTTTCTAAGTTTGAATTTGCAATATTCTATATGCTTGATCTGATTTTTTACTATTCTTCTTGCCCATTACTCTCTAGGATGATGATGTCTCTGAGGCTTATCAACAAGTGAGTTGCATTGAAAAGCTGATACATTTGATCAAGGTGAATATTATGTTCAAGAACGTATTGGCAAAAATTTGATTAAAATTAGCTGGATGGCTTGAATTGAATTTAAGAAACCGATTAATTGCTGGAAGAAATAAATAGCCAGCATATTCACAAGGGGTTACCCTTTTTAATTGCATGCAAGGCTTACTTATTGCTATATCATAAACTCAAATAACCATGACTTTTGCTTCCTTTCAGAAGACAATACAAATAGTACTGCACAGGCTGGATGTAGTCGATTCCGAGCAAGAGAAATCTGTTCGGGAGAAAGTGTTGGATATGAGCGAGCAGATGTCTGCTTCCTAGAGATGGCAGGCCCAACGCAGAGCTACGCGACTCAACTCTCCCCTCTCTATGCCGCGAGACGGTCACCGCCGACGTCGCTGTGCGATGGCGGCGCTCACTTCGCCTTCTGCACTCGAGCGGTCAACACGCATTTTAGCTTGTCTGTTCGATTAACTTTTGTTATACTAATTATATTCTCATATAACAGCTTGACTACGTTGTGACTAGGTGTTATCAATAAATAGTGATTTATTGTGAAATCCTGTATACGCACAAGCTCCCTGTCGCGCAAGCCCTCATAATTAATCGAAACGAGCTCGATTCTCGACCAGCAGCTCGTCTTGTCACCCACGAGAATTTTGGCCGAAGTAAAAACTTAGGAGAACGTATGAACTGGGCTGCAGCGCGGTGCACAAGCTCCCTGTCGCGCAAGCTCCGAAAATTGATCGAGACGAGCTTGAAACAGCCGCAGCTGCTCCAAAATCGAATCTCCCGCCGTTTTCTGAATTTTCGTATCAACAAAGGCTTATCTGTTAGGTCTTTAAATGTCTGGAGCTCCTTGTGCAGTTTGTGATAAGTCGAGAAAAGCGCGAGAAGACTGCCGCAGCTGCTCCGAAATCGAGGCTTCGGACGCTTTCTGAATATTCGCTGCAAAGAAACCTTATCTTCTCGATCTCGAAGTGACCCGAGCCCCTTGTGCAGGTTGCCAGTGTGATAATGCAGGAAAAGCGCGAGAAAACAGCTGCAGCTGCTCCAAAATTGAAGCTCTCACCGTTTTCCGAATTTTCGCAGCAAAAAAGTCTTATCTCCTAGGTCTCGACGCGAACGGAGCTACTTATGTAGTTGGCCAGTAATTATCCAGAGAAGTGAAAGAAAACTGCAGCATCTGCTCCGAAACCGAGGCTCTCGCCATTTTCTCATTGACTTAACCTTGAAATTAAGTGTCTGGGAAATTAATTAAAATCAGTTTTGTAAGTTGAACGAAAATTTTTCGCACATGCAGATCGTCAAACTTTGCGAAATAATTGCGCTTGCCGATCTCTTTAGCTCCCTCTTCCCCTCCGTTTGCCGCCGCCGACCTCCTTAGCAACGGCTTCCCCCACTTGTTGCTGCGCCGCGGCCGCCGCGCTCACTTCCCCTCACGCGCTTCTCCGCTTGGCGCTGTGGTGGGGGGAATTTCGTTTTCTAATTGGGAAAGTGAAAAGTGGAGGAAAATTTTTCGGACTAATTCCCCTAGGCTCAGTTTGTCACGCTGATCACGATGGTATATAAATGTTGTATTGTTTTAGAATCACCCTGTATAAAGGATACGTTTTTTTTTCATCTCCATTACCGGCGCAGCTTTTCGGCCCAGCTACCGGGGGCCTTCCACAACCTTTGTATGGAAGTATTGCCCAATTCTATTTACTTGTTTTTCCTTCCTTGTATTTTTGTCCCTACCTTATGTTTTTTTTTTCCCCTGAGAGACATCTCCGGTGAGGACATATTTCAGACGCACACCTTACTGGTTAAGCCAGCACTCTCTGTCCCCGTAGGAGCATCGGGCCCGTCTCTCAGTGTAGCTTTCCCCACAGAAGTTCTCATATTTCAGAGACCACCTCCTTGTCGGTAAGGCCAGCGCTCCCTGTCTAATGCATCGGGTTGGCTACCTGCGTTTTTACTTTACCTACAAAGAGTCCCCCTACCACTGTTTCGCATTTGCGCAGCTTACGCTGTGAGGCAGGGAAAACCCGGAATCACACCGAAGGAAAATTTCGGGGATAAACCTGCCTCAAACCAGCCGGTGTCTTGGGTACTTTTCCCGTTGGAAACAACTCAGAAAAAATCCGAGTGATTTCACCAGGAATAGAACCCACGACCCCTTGAGTGAGCGTGTTTCGGCCGGCTATGGCGTGCGCCTTTGCCAACTGAGCCACGGACGCTCCGGTAAAGGATAAGTTTACATAAACAATATGCAGTGCAGCGTTGTGCGTTTTTAATTCGATATGCCACGCCATTTCATCTCTCTCTATATTCGAGATAACAAATGAGTACATATACTAGTATGGCTCTTATGATTATTTTAAAAATTTCCAAATTGCACTTTATTTGTATCACCACCAAAATATTGTAAATAAATTTGTCCTTATGAGACTGAGCTAATAACTTGTTTAAATAATCTTGATCATCTGTTTAATATTTTGAAACTCTTGATGGTACAAAAATACCGAAAAGCTCCCACCGAAAGAGAGAGTCCTAGATTTAAATTCTGAAATAGAGGAGACTTCTTTTAAATTGCTGGGCAGAGAGTTCCAGACTCTCCTGAGACGGTTCAGAGTCGAGTAGAAACCTAAATTCGTTCTGGCGTCGCCTTCTACAACTTTGCGTGGATTAATACGAAGAGTGTATCGGAGCTCGCGCGTGATGAATGAGTTGTTAAGCTGATTAGAATAAAAAACTGAGTTCCGCAGGTTAAAAGATAAAATACAGTCATGATAATGCAATAAGGATCTAATAGAAATAATGCCGAACCCACTGGCAAGGTCGTCATAATAGTGATCGAACCAGCGCATGTGGGTGAGCGATTTCGAAGCTAAGTATCTAATGAAACGGCGCTGGATCGATTCAAGCCTTTGAAAGTCTTTCTTAGTGTAAAGGGACCAGATTTGAGATAAGTAAATAGGATAGGAAAATTTCGTTTTCCTTTTAAAAAAATTTTGCAGAGGTGAACTTTGTTTTGTTATTTCTTTTACGGGTTTGGAAAAGCGACCGGCGGCACAATTAAACAATAAGGAAACAAACAAGCGAAGGCGAAGGAGAGTCTCGCAGAATAGAGACTGCTAAATACGCGCGCACACGACACGCAAAATTAACATTGTAAGAGCGTGCGAAAAATAATATTGCGAGAAGATAATACGGCAAGATTCTCGACGGAAAGGAGGAAGAAGTTGGAGATTGGCTAGTCGATCTGGGGGAGGAGAAAGTGCACGCAGCACTTAGCAGGTTAGACCTACGACAGAACGAAGATGCTGCGAAGGTGGAGAGAATCCATAAATGGATCACGGGAGAGTATAACCCCCGAGACTTTTTGCCGTCAATGTACCTTGACTGATAGATATCAAAGCCGAGCGGGTGTCGATGCCTAAGAACTTCATAAGGTCTGTGTGCGGACAACACCAACAACGGACGTGCGACACCGAGGCCGCTTTGCATCCGCTAGAGAGTACCCTAGAGGACCCGACTATATGCAACCGGCTCCACCAAACGCTACAAAGGTCCAACGATGTGGACGAAGGAGAAAACTGGACCCAAGAAACACCAGCAGCAGTAGACCAAACCGAGGCGGAGCCGAAACGATAACGGACACAGACAGAAAAGAGTAGGCTGCGCCACCCGGCATGCTACAATACTTGAAAGACTTGCAGCGTACAATACGCAAGCTACGTGAGCAGGTGCCGGGCCCGGAAACGGAGGTGAGAGCGTCAAGCACGCAGATAGGAAGCGCGGCAGGACATTCAACGGCCAGAGTCACATTTGCCGAGGATGCGATGACGAGCACACCAAAGAGCAACCGAGGAGGTCTCGCCAAAAGGTGCAAGCCAAGTACACCAGACACTCTGTCGACAGACACGGATAGGCCACGGGATATCGTTGGAACCGTGCACAAATGGGACTTACGATTTGCAGGTACGGGTGCGGAGCGAGTCGCGAGATCTTCGAACAGCTGGAGAAGAACATGAAAACCGCAAAGATGTCAGATAGAAACAAGCTGGACGCACTACCAAACGTGCTGACGGGACTAGCGGCCGAATGGTACTATAGCAACAGCGAAGACTGGGAGACGTGGGAAGATTTTCGCATTGCGCTTCTGCGATGGTACGGCTCCAACGGGAGCAAGAGATCGTACGCGACTACATGACATGTCTACGGAACATGATGGACGAGCTCAAGCCACCGCCGACAGTAGAACAGGCAATAGACATCCTCCACCAAAATCTTAGACCGGAGTGACAACAGCTCACACCCTGCAGGAGCTGCCATAACTGGGATAGCTCCTGAGAATTAGAAACGGAAGCAGAAACAGTAATGGTGAATCGAAGCAACTATCGCGACCTTCCTACCCCTGCAGAAATGCTGTTCTCAAATCTGGCGTACGACGCGACAAACCAGGCGCAGGCTATGACGACGCAAGTAACAAAATTGGCAGCTAGCAATGGCAACACCGACGGACCTCACCGCACAGATGGCAGCCATGTTCAGCAAAATGCTAGACGAATGGCTGGGAAAGTTGGAAAAGAATAGGGGCGGGGGTAGACCGCACCACAATAAATATCAAGGCGAAAAGCAGAACGACCATGCGAAAAAGGGCCGGTATGCTACAGGTGCCACAAAAAGGGCCACATAAGGCGAAATTGCCCAGAGGGAAACAGGGAGGCGAGCGCCTATTGGGAGGCCGATAGATGCTCGCGAACATCTAGCTCGACCTCCGAAACAAACCTCAAAAGGGCAGGGGGCGAAAGCCTGCCCGCGATAAAGGTCTCCGGAAAAACGTGTGCTAGACGGCACACAGCAAGTGTAACCTCGCCGACAACGGGCGAGAAGCTTGGTACTGCAACAGCAGCGGGTCTTGGTAAGGAGACGGAAGTGCAGGCGGCGAACGGAAGCGCGCAAAATTCCGCTGCGCTCTCATTCCTGTTAACGACACACGCTTACGGAAAAGGTGATAAGGCAGGCAAGTGCGGAGATCAGCCCAGGAAGCCTGGCAGGGCCCAAAAGAAATCTGAAAAGGCGACGGTAAAAGCCCTGGACAGTCAAACAAAACGCGTTGAAACTCCGTGCGACGAAGACAGTCCACAGGAACAAGGCTGGTGGATACAGGCGAGGGTCGGAAGCTTCCGATTCCGAGCCTTATATGACAGCGGAGCATCACGAGTATGCATGGGCCCTCTGCATAGCCGACGGCAGTTACATTACCATCGTAGGCTACGCTTGGTTGCCTTTCGAAGTCGGTAGTCTTAGAAAGGAAATATGAGTTGCCATGGTCCCGGATCTTCCGACGGACTGCATAGTTGGAGTAAATTTCACGCTGACCTTTAAGGCAGTGCTGAACCCGACGACTTCTAAAATCCACAATCCACCTCAAAGAAAGCAACGAATACGTGGACCTGGAATTAGCAGCGATAGAAGGAGGTTCGACGAAACTGACATCGATGGGCTTGGCCACCGTACAAGAGCAAGAGATTAATTGATAAACCGTTTTATTAACGCCGTGGCAAGATTGTACAACATATTAGAAGTAAGAAAACAAAAAATAACATAGCATAGTAAAATAAAATATTTCATAAGAGCAAATCATTGGCAAACGTATGGTAGAAAGTAACAAATAAGACGTAATACGCAACTTAAAAGTAAATAATAAAGAAAACAACGCGCATATTACATCAAAAATAATAACAAAAATATGGAATGTTACTCAAAAGAGTACAATAACGCTTATTACGCTTTCTGAAGGCGGTGTAGAAAAATAATGACAAGATTTGTAACATGCGGCAGCATCCTAATATAATAAAACTAAATTAATAATGCACATAATTTTGAGGTAATCTTAATAAGTAATCGTAGAGATTCTGTTTGAACACAGCGAGCGAGCTACTTAGTCTAATCGGAACAGGGATAGAATCTCAAAAGCGCATACCGTTGACAGTGAACGAATTACGATAAATCTCTGTTCGAGTGTATGGAATCGCAAACGCCGAGGGGTTATTGCGAGCCGAGCGACGCAAGTCCTCATTTGGTGCCGGGAATAAATTGGCCAGGTAATAGGGCCGCTTATGAACAAATAGCTTATACAAAGTGATTCCTAAATAATAATTCCGACGGTGGTCCAACGATAACCAGCCCAATTTCGCATAATAGGGGCCAAGCTCAGAGTCCTTTCGAAGCTAGAAAATATAGCGCACCGCAGAGTTACAAAGCCTTTGCAACTTAATTGCCAGATAATCTGGGAGATCCATATAAACAAGGCATGCATAATCGATGTACGGAAGAACTAGGGCGTTGACTAGCTAGGCCTTAAGACTAACAGGAAGACAATGACTCTTAAATCTCAGTCGATATAGTGCGAAATGCGCATTCGCGTACGTACGAGATACATAAGCGTTCCAAGAAAGAGTTTTAGAGAGGATAACGCCGAGGTTTTTCACGAAGTCTTCAAAGGGAATCGGTGCCCCACCCACAACAATAGGGTCGATTCCAGGCGCATGTGAAGTTGAGTCGACCCAATGATCATAGCCTTCGTTTTGCCAACATTCAAGAAGAGACCATTTTCTCGGGACCAATTGAGAATGTAGCAAGCGTCTTCATTTAGGGATGCGACGGCTGAGTTAATTTCACTAGGCGAGCATTGCATATAAATTTGAAGGTCGTCAGCAAACAGCATACACGAATGTTCGCAGTGTCGGAGCACAGAGACAATCTCATTAATATAAATAAGAAAAATAACAGGGCCAGGTGAAGAACCCTGCGGAACACCGAACGTATTCGGGAGAAAGTCCGAAAAGGAGCCATCAAGACCAACCACTGCTTGTGAGCGCCCAGTCAAGTACGAGTGAAACCATAACGTAACATCGTCAGAGAAACCAATCGATTTCAGCTTAGTGAGCGAAGTAGCATGCTCAATGGAATCAAAGGTTCGCTTAAAATCGAATAAAACAGGCCCTTATCGGAACCACGTCTGATATCCTCCGTAACATTTAAATATTACAGCGCTGTTGAGAGAGAGAGAGAGAGAGAGAGAGAGAGAGAGAGAGAGAGAGAGAGAGAGAGAGAGACGCTTGANGCACTACTCAATAACGTGATCGGCCAAGACAATGGGATTGGATGCACGAGCTGGATCGAGCACACCATCGAAATGCAGTCGTCGAAGCCGATAAAACATAAATATTTTCCGGTTTCGAGGAAACTAAAGGAAAAAAATGTACGAGCCAGTACAAACCATGCTTGCAGCGGGAATAATAGAGCCATCGAATAGCGCTTTTTCGAGCCCAGTGGTGATGGTACGAAAAGCCAATAAAAAATATAGATTCTGCGTGGATTTCAGGAGAATCAACGTGGTCACACGACAGTGTATCCACTGCCGCAGATGAACGTGAAATTACGAAAATTGCAGCAGGCGCGCTACCAATCAACGATTGATCTTAGTAGCGCGTACCATCAGATACCACTGAGCGAAGATAGCAAAGAATATACGGCGTTCACAGTGCCCGGATCGGGACTATTCCAATTTACGTGACTACCGTTTGGATTATCCGAAGCTGGAGTCACATTCCAATGGCTAATGGACAAAATTATCACACCGGAACTGCAACCACACGCGTTCGCGTATCTCGATGACGCGATAATTATAATAGACACAGAGACATCCGAGGAATACATGAGAGTCCTCGAGTGCGTGCTGAGAAGAATAAAGGACGCGGGTTTGACATTATTAAATCACGAGAAGGGCGTGTTTTGCAGGGATAAGGTAAAATTCCTCGGTGTATTTTGGTAAACAGGGACGGTTTTAAGCCGGATCATACATTTTTCGACTTTCACTCGGCGTCATTCAACAAGAAAAGATATATATATATATATCTTCCTATATTATATGTTCATTTTGGCAAGACTCCCCCCACCACCCCCCCCCCACCATGGCCCGCCCCCACCAAATAACGTAAAATTGTTTCGTTTTTATGTGATTTTGAAAATATCGGCTAGGGAAAAAAAAAAAAGGTAAGAAAATTAAGAAAAGACAGATTAAATATCAAAAAAAACAAGCGTCGACCGGAGTGGAGAATGGCGGCCGGCGGGGGCACGGGGAGGGGGTGCCGGCGCGGGATAGGCGGAGAGGGGACGGGGCGTGCTGAGGCGGGGCCGCGACTGTCGAAG
>CM053170.1:45730275-45767068 GCA_012977825.3 Pteromalus puparum
AAAAACAACGTTGGGGATTTGAACTCTGGCAAAATGGCAAGCGCGCTCGCCGAGACGCGCGCCTTAGCCATCACGGCCACCGATAAGACGGTGATACAATACTTAAAACTTACATATGATCATTGGCCCCATTAAGGGTTTAGGGTTTAGCTTGTACTAGAGTTTTGAGATAGCCTGTTTTAGAATTTTGAGATAATTCATAAATTTATGGTTATTTATTAACCATGAGACCGCTGCGGCAGCGTGAACCGTCGCCAGTCGCGGCGTCGCCGCGCTTGTCATTTCTCCGCTCTTCTGCTCCGCCGCGACATGCGAGCTCTCTCCTCCTTTCCTCTCCGCCACTGCCGCTGGCGGGGAAGCTAGATGCGTATGACCCCCCTACTTTACCTCTCCTCCGCTCCTTCTAGATGCGTATAGTTCGGAGAGAAATCCGTGTGGCGGCGCTAGCTTACGGCTGCATATCGCCTGGCACGCTTTTGCCTACCTCATCGGCGATCTCTCTTCTAATCTCTGGTAGTATATGCTCGAAGCTCTCTACTAATCTCTGGTTACAAGGGTCAGCGCTTCAAAAACTTCCCGCTAGGTGTGCCACTTTTGCTAGGTTGACAGGTTGTGCGAATACATTGCGTTAATTTTCTTGAATCTATCTCATTATCCTACCCTACTGTATTTTATCATTTTATGTCAATTTTCATTTGTATCTTCATTCTTCATTGAATTTAAATTGATGATGATTATTCTCCTTCATTTTAATCTTGATTCATGATATTAATGATTGATTATATATTTATGAAAAATAGAACGCTATAGTTTTGTTTATTTATTAACTTTTAAATTTAATATAAAATAAAATATAAAATAAATTATTAGAAATATATGTAATGTGTTCGTGTAAACTCGCTAGCTTATATTTTTTATGCATACAGAATTACAGATACAAATAGAGAAAGTTAAATATATAAATATAAAATATTAGTATATAATATAATAAATATAATAGTATAGAGTCTAAAAGTCTATAAATAAATTACGTGGAAAATAAAAATTCCCATATGTAAGAAATAAGGATAAGATGATTCATGCAATTTTACAAGACGATTTTTAGGTTTACTATACAGAGAATAAACAAGAGTATTCCTTAATCCTTAAACATAATTTAGAAAAAAGTTAGGAACAGAATTAATAATACTGCATAATGCCTGATACTGGACATCCTAACTTCGTCGTGTTAATATTATAAGCTTAAGTCTAAGCTCCTTAACATATGGTGTGTCTCATCATCTAGCAAAACACTGCAGTGGGTTTTGTTTACAAGAAATGATCCGACAGTTTGGCAAACGACTTGGATATATTCGTCGACAAAGTGAATGTCAAGAAAATTCTAACAATCATTCTGATGATTTTCGTAATCGCAGTCAAAGTCTTGATAGTCAAACTATCGCAAAACATCAATCATCAACTCTTGATTCTGATTGTGAGACTACTTATCGTATCTACGAAAGCATTCTTCGTCAAGGTACTAGATATTTCGAAATTGGTACTGATAGTTCTGCAATGCTCAACAGTTTGAACATATTTCTTTATTTTTACTTAGTACTACCAAAATCCTAGTATTATTCGCGTGTAGATATATGTTGCCTGCTATTATTTATCTTTTCTTAAGGGGCGGCTGTATCTAAAAATGCTGTTTTTTTATTGGGTATAGCTTTTTAAATAAAACTTACAATAAAAAACCAATAACTTTCAGGCGTAGTGCTTAGTTCAATGAATCATTCTATCAAAATTAAAGGTTGATTGGACTTTTAGTTTTTTTTGGCATTGGAAATACACGTGGGTGGTTTGCGACTACAGAAAACCTCAACTAACCTCCAAATATCTTTATTGTATCAAATAACATTAATATAAATCAGCTTCAATTAATATAACAAGCTTTTCAGCGTACTGTTGAGTTTAAAGAATCGTTATAGCAAAACTAGAAGTCAATCTGACTTTTAGTTTTTTTTTGGCATTAGAAATATAAAATGACCTATGGCGGCGTTGCGAAGCTTTAGATCCAGCCTCCCCTTAAATGCTCAAATATCATCAAATACATTTCAACATATTAATGGTTGTTTTATCATTGCCAGATTTAAGACAAATAAAAAAAGACTATGAAATACTGAACAGAAACTGACCAAAATAAAACATACCAAAAATTAAAAATCAAAATTTTTAATTTCCCTCTGAAATCTATGAACCAATCACGTTCATTATTCTTAGGCTTCACAACATCTGGTCCACTTTTTTTAAGAAAGAAAAAATTTACAACATTGATGATTTTCACAATTAATTCAATAAATTAGTAATTTGACCATAACTTGCACAGGGATCAAAATTTTATGCAGTAAAGTAAATCATTTTAAAGTATTGATATTATATTCTATGATTTTATAAGAAATAAGTATCTAATATTCAATCATAACAATAATTTATTTTATACAATGTTCTTATTAATTGATATATGACTATATCTTTAACAGACCGTATTTAGTAATTTATAATTTAGATAAGCTAAGAATATAGTTAAACTGAAAAAGTATGTTTCTGTAGAGTACCCAAACCCTTCATGACTTTTTAAATATTTGTTAACACATAAGTTTTCAAAAATATTCAATTTGTAATTTTGCAGGTCATACACAAATAGGACATAGGTCTGATGTAAAAATGTGAAGAAAATATGATATTTTTTGCTTCAGGCAAGGCTTGCAACTGAAATTTTTTCAATTTGTAAAGTGCAACTGCATACTGAATCAAAAAATCTGTAGATTTTATCTTAATATAGAATAATATGGAACAAGTTTGTTATATTATGTATTATAGCCTAACTGATTGTTTTGTTGCTTACAAGTACGATTAATGCTTTAAAACATGTATTTGTTAAATAGTAGTTTACTTGTTTTAGTAGAACTTATCCCTGGTGAAAGTTTTCTTTTAAATAGCAACAATAGTTATAAATAACCACAAATAATGAGAGATAATAGTAGACAAAAAGTGATAATGTGTAATGAAATTGAATGAAAATGAAAAACAATGGATAATAATAGCAGATAAATATGAAACAGGGGAGATGCACCCGGTATGGAATAACTTAGCTAATTTTGCCAAAGCTTTTGATTAGGGCCGTGAAAGTTGTTCAAACTGGAGGATTTGCTTGCTGTTATAGTGGTCTTTGATGTTCTGTGGGGGGGAGACAATAATTTTGCCGAATAAATTAATGAAATTATTAAAATTGTTTGCTTTAAGTGAATAATTTTTATTTGAGCCGTTTTATCCTTGTTTTCCATCAATTTTATCAATATTTCCAAAATGCACTGAAATCGATCGCAATTTCTCTTCTAGCTTTCCTCAAAATATTTCCGGGGTAAAAAATGCTTTTTTTGACTATTCTAAGCGTTTGAAAGCATTCCATACTGGTAAAACATGCCTTGTTCCATACTGGAAAAAAAGTATGTTTATGCCTTAAGGTTATACAGTGGAACAAAACAAGATATAGCTAACAGAATTTTTGGAAGTTAAAACTTCAAACGAAACCTCTATGGTGATAAAAGTCATTGAACTTGCCTAGTATTGATCTGCCAAGAAGTGGAATTTATCTTTTAACAGCTCCAAAAATACCAAAAACATTACTTTCTGATCAACTTTTTTCCCTCTTGCTCAAGCAACACAGCCTTGAAGTATAAGTTTCAAAACGCTAAAACCTACTAACCTACCAGGCACAAGTGTTGCAAACTCGCCCCAGAAGCTGGGAACTGATGACATCCCATGTAGGTACATGGAGAAAAATTTTGACGCCTGGCATCCCCAAGCTCTATGTTGGCGCAGCGTATTGGTCGCTTCAATACATACGGTTTGGGAGACCGGAGCGCCACGTGGTGGCGTGTTTCAAGGCTCCGTGTCTTGGTTTTCCTGCCGTATGGCAGAAAAATGAAGACACCGGAGACTCCCTACTGTGCATTGTGTATGAACCTTTTTTTTTAAACTTTTCTCTCGCCTTCACTACCGAACTTCCCCATAAGTAACAAATTAATTTAATAATCTTATATTAAGACCATATAATAATCGAAACCAATAATATTTTCAAAATAGCTTTATTTGTTAATAAAATTCAAATACAACAAATTTTTAATAACTGAATTAAAACGATTTTAAATTATATTTATAGTTTTGAAAATATGAAAATTAATAGTATTTAACTATTCACAATAATAAGAGTAATGTTCATAAATATTTTTTTTTATAATTTTGTATACTTGATATCGTGTTGTGACGTAATAAGTATTATTTTTCTTAACAAGTACACAAGGTGTAAGTAATTCATCAACGTATATTAATTTAATTGCAGGTTTAACGGGGAACTCTACCATGTATGCGTGATAATGTGAATCAAAATAAATAATTTTGATATCACTTAGAAGTAAACGAACTTCTCCATTTATTTCATATATTTTATCAAGTTTTCTCATAACCGGACCTTCATCGTCGATTTCATTTGTTGAAAACAGTATTATGCCTGGCTTACACATTTTACTATATATTTCAACATATTTAAATGTTTTTGCATATGAAATTTCCGAAAGTGTGCTATTTATTTCGGTATCTACTTTTTTACTTACTGTTCCAAGTTTAGTCTTTAATTGCATAATTTTCAGATTTTTATTTATACTAGGAAATCTAAGTGCGCTTCGCGCACCTCATATTATACCATCAATTATATCTTTCCAGAATGATTTTAAATTTTGCCGCCTGCTGAGCATTAACAGTTCAAAGCGTTTGTAGGTTATGTTGCGTTTCTAATTCGCGTTCCTTAATTCTTGTACCAGGCAATTGGACATCAATTAAATGCTTCACATCACTTTTTTAAGAGAGGACTGGTGTTATCTAACTGGTTTCTTGATGCTATTGTCCACGGGAGGTTTATATGATTACTTGTACGAACGGCGCGAAGCTTTAGTTCTTTGTTTTTCCTTTCAAAAGGCATACTCCAAAAATGTACCAGTGGACCATTTAATCACATAACTTCTATATAATGGAGCCATATGTGCATTTTTGGCTTCAAAGCTCCAAAAAGGTTAATGTACGAGGAGTTATGCTCTCGTATTAAGTTTCTCAAAATGTATAAATCTGCCTTGACAAATTACGGAGCTGTCACAATATCTATAATCTGTCTGAGAGTAAGGTATAGCTTCCAATATATGTTACTGGGTCGAACTTTATGACCGATTATTAGACCAAGGTAATGACAAAGGCAAAGACTTTATGCAGCCGACTGTTTAAATTTAAGTTTTTTACTCTTCCCATCAATCTTGTTCTTATTTTTCACATATTCTAATTGTAGAGATTGAGGTGTGTTTTTTTCAACTGTTCCAAAATTAAATTTCTTTATTTCGTCATAGTTCGTCCAATGTAAATAATTTATCCAGTTCAATAAGAGCTGTCAAAATGTTTCCAAGTGTGTATGGGATTATTCCTTCGTTAAAATCGTGCATCAGATCAACAGCTTTGTTTTCTGTAATATGAAAGTTTTTGACTTCATTAAATACGCACTCCTCTTTAATTCTAGAAGCAAAAGATGGATTTTTAATGTGTTGGTTATAGTTTACTCTATTTCGCATCAATCTAACATCAACATCACACATGCATCTGTACGTTACAGACACAGCTGTGCCAAATCTGCAATAACGTGTTGCATTAAAGCTTTTTGAGAAACCACACGTAACATTTGTACCCAAATTTTCGCCAAGTACTAAACCTAGTTGAAAATATACAATTTTAATTTTATTGTTTATCGTTATTTTTAATCCATGTTCTGATAAAATGTTCAATTCTTCTATTACTTTCTTGAAGATCGCTGTGTTACCTAACAGTGTTACGTGCTTAGTATAAAATAATCCAACTAGTAAAATATTATTAATTTTATGCATTATTTCAGCAGCTAAAAAAGGCAGATAAGCATATGAGCCCATCATTTTTTGATGCCCCTGATGACTTCCTAAAGCATTGCCTGGCTCAAAATCATCCGTAATTAAATGAAGCGGAAGTATTAGCTTATCCTTATTACTCCCATATTTTTTTTCCACAGCTCTCCTTGCATAAAATTAGAAATAACTATTTTATCGTCTGAAAGCTTAGTAATATTTTTTTCTACTCTTTCAAATAGTCCAGGTGTTTCTAAAAGTACTTTTAAGGAATCCTTTAACGGTATATGGATGCCATGACGCGCAACTTCATCGACTCTTATTTCATATCGGTCAACAATGACAAGAATACGTTCGCGTCCTATTTGAAAACTTTCTGGTGGTATATACAGGTTTGCTCGTGTGTATTCCTTAATGTGTAAGTGTTCTGTTGAAAGATTCAGAAATAGATATTTATTTTCATCAAACAATACTTCCACGGCGGCGCAAACGTCACTAGAACAGTAGTTTTGAATTTTATTTTGAATTTCTTGATTTAAAAACGGTATAAATGTTTCACTGATAAGATTTTAAACTTTATCTAATATATCTTGTACGGCATATCATATAACTGTAGAGTGAATTCCATGGTTTTTTTATTTTTCTGTTCTAGAGAAACCATTTTAAAGCTTTTTTAAAATTATAATTAACAATGTATATAAATAAACGTATATGTAAAACTATCACTATGTAAAACAACTGTCTATTGCACAGATAATCGGTTCATTTGTCTCATCAAATCTGTCACAGCAGCATAACGAGTCATTCCTTCTTCTACTTTATATACATATATGCTTCAATAAATTGCCAGATATGTGATATAAGTTTGCCAAAAGGGTGCTGATTATGCAATCCTTTTATACATTTGTAGCAAGTGTCAACTGCTAGAATAGGATTATCTAACTCATAAAACACATATTCTTTCAGTACGACAAACGATTTAACGTCTGACAATGTTGCTCCACATAAGACAATTCGCGGGAATAAGTCACACTTCAGCTTCGTGCATTTAGCTTTGAGCGATATTTGAGATGCTCTATTTTGTCTTCTGAACTTTCTCCGTCTGCAACTTATTAAATAAAAACTTACGATTAACTTGATCTACTTCACAGAGTAAAATATCTACAAAGATGTCTATAGAATTTTTCTTAAAGTGTAAAAAATAAATATTTGGTCGAAAATAATAATTGAATGGCGCGGAGCAAAGTCAAAGTCAAAAATTAATAACAAAATATCAAATCTTTACCTTAAGGAATTCTGCGAAATATTGACAAGTCTCCTGTCGTGTAATAGATTTCCTTGCAATTCTTCCACCGTTAAACAAAAGAGGTAGAAGCAACAATCCTATGATACAATTTACTGAAAAAATATAACAACAAAAATGTTATACAAGAAACTCCAACTAATTAACTGATATTTTTTGAAAAAACGGATACTACTAACTATTTGCTGTGTCAGTAATTTGCAATAAAACTTCTTTAATTTCTGCTTTCTTATCGTATTTTTGTCCAAGTAATATTAATTTTTGGGATATTTGCGGCCACTCTTCAATAAACGATTTGCTTTATTTTCATGAAGCAAATCGTTTATTTGAATAACGATTTGCTTCATGAATATCAAAAACATGAATATCGTTAAAAAAATAATGGATACCAATTATTAAAAATAATTTAAGAATTTAGTTTCTTAATTATCAAAATATATCCACGTGGTGATTTTAGTATTGGTACCCTGCTAGAAAAGTGCCTATTGAAAATGGTTGTAAAGGCAGAAACTGGTTAAGTAAAATGAGAAAAAACTAGACATTTTAAATTCCTCAAATGTAGCGATATGTTGTGCATTTTTTATGGGTGTTTTTATAGTTGGTTAAGGCGCATGACCGCATTTATTTGACCTCGTGCAGGGCATGGGTTCAAATCCCCGGTTAGACAGAATTTTTTTTTATGCAAATAATTATTCTATACTTTACTTTAAACAAAAAACTCGAATCCAAGCCTGCTAGCTACGATTTTCCAATTCCAACCTCGAACCGCGATGAGCCACGTGTAATTCAGTTGTGTTACTCGACCAGCTTTAATGGGCTGTTTGTACTCAAAAACAAGGTAGGCAGAGTGAATTCAAGAACTATCCAATAAATAGGTTAAAAAGCGTTTCATTCAGCCTAAGAAATGGCAAAGGAAACAACCTATTTCTTGGATTCGCAGTCTAAGAACTAGCCAATAATGGGATTCCGGTTTCTACCAGGGTATTTCATTTACTATAGTATCGGTGCATAATCGTTTCATATATTCCTTTCGCAAGTTGTATGAATTCTTCCATGTAGAAATGGATTCCTCACTAACTTTCGTAAGATTTTGAAATACCTTATTATTATCAGAGTCAGATTCCGATACTGTAAAGAAAAACAATGTTTTGAAACTTGTAGAAAAATACAAATGACAAATCAATCAACTGTAATTATAATACCTCCTGAATCGTTACTACTTCCTTCTATAAGATGGGCTTTGGCTCCTAAATGTTTATAATTATTGTACTTATTATACAAGTAACCCTTGGCGTTTATCTGACCACGACTTGGAGAGTAGTAAGCTTCTTCAAATTCCTTCTCTTTGGGAAAACATTCAACAATTTTATCTCTCAGTTCTAGAAATCTACGCCTGTTAATTCTGCAGACATAAATAGAAAAAAATTTTTTAGCTTATTACAATAAAATAATATTAAGAAAACTAAATATTTACAATATGCAATAACGTTAAATAAAACGCATGCAAAATAAAAAGTGCAATAACTATTGAGGATTTAGATAAATGGAAAAAATGAAGTGTATTGATAAAAGGAACCACAGAGTCAATGCCTATATGCTATTTCCTTGATAAAAATAGTTATTGGCAAACAATGATTTTAATAAATAGAACTTAGTTAAATGGTAATGTTTGAAAAAAGTTGCCGTATTTTCGCAATAATTTTGACTTTACTTTAAATAAGTGTTCATTTCCTAGTCTATGACAATGTCTGCTATCCTCTGTCTATATTCATCAAAAACGAGATCATTTCAAATTATTCGGTGGATATTTAATTGAAGAATCTTGAATCAAAAAATTTAACTTAATTGATATTATTGCTCATTATTATGAGTATTTTTTATTTTAAGTGGAAACGAAAATTATATTACTTGTATCTGAATTGCATCAACCTGCATTAATGCAGTCTCCGTTGAATGTATCATCGACACACTACCATTCTGCTTAGAAGCATTGTTTGCTGATGAATTCCTGCCCATATCAACAGAATGATTCAATTTTTGTCTTTTGGAACCATCAGTACTCTCTACGAACGCCGTTATCTCAGATTGATCGCGGCTAGTATTACCAATTGGTCCTAATTGCTGTACGTGAGAAATTAGTTGAGCCAAATGCAACATTTGGCTGTATCCTTCACTTTGCTGCGTTCCATGTACTACGGGATTTGGAGTTTGTTCTGTAAAATGCGGTATAAAGGACTGATGATGATGATTATGTGACGGGAATGACGGAGAGATTGGGTAGTGTTGCTGGTGGTTATTGTGCATTTGTATAAAAGGAGACAAGCTGTGTGTTTGTCTTGATGCAGGAGGTGACAGTGACTGATTTGACATCACATGCATTTCAAACGACAAGTTTTCTGAAATAATTATAAAGATTTTCTAAGCGGCAGGTTTTTTGGAAGCGTGTTGGGAGCAAATTCAAGATAGATTAAACTGCTGGATTTATTGAGTCGTTAAAAAAAATTGTTGTCTAATCTTTTAACGCGCAAATGTGCTAAATTTTTACGTGCAATTTATTTGACTTATTCGCAACATAAGTTCAAAAATTTTTTTTGTATAGAAAAATAAGCCAATGAAATCAACGTCAAAATTTAACGCCTTACAGACGATGTACAGCTTCCATAAAGTATTTTTATGACTCGTTAAGAGTTGTGCTTATTATTATTGTCTCGGGAAAAATATAGGAATATGTGGGTTTTTAAATAAATAAAATTAGTGTTTAAGAATAAAAAAATGTTTATTGAAGCAGACGATTTTTTTTGAAAAACTCAAACTTGGTTTTCGTACATTTTTACAAGTAATTTTTGTAAATTATTTACATACAATGTTGTTAATTCTAGATATAAAATATCGAAGTAGTATTTTAAAAAGTAAGGTCTTTCGAGGCGTCAAACTGATTTTGAACATTTTGTCGTATAGTTTTTGTATTATTTTCAAGACGGCGTTTAAAAATATTTTCGTGTTCGTTGTCGAAAAGATCTTCTTTTTTAACAAGGCATGAAAGCTCTTCTATGATGTAATCTGCACAGTTGTTGACTGATGATGCGATGCGTTCCAAGCGACGATAGCGTTCGTCGATACAGATGATTGCTTTTTTGAGTCCTTCAAAAGTACGTTTTTGTAGCACAGTTGCCGGCGTGAAAAATGTTGTTCTCTTGTTAGAAGGCTCTTTTAAAATTTTGTCGAAGAGAATTGATTTTACGCTGTAGGAAGTTGTGAAACGTATCTCCGTGTTGCCATCAAGAGCGATTTTTTTGGGATTGTTGGTGATATCTCCGTCAAAATATGTGGTAATTTTTTCGAGATTATTCAAAAGAGTGATCCATGCGGTGATGCTTAAAATTAAGCCATAGGAATACTGATGGTTGAGAAGTTGAATAGTTGGATAAAAAGTATCGGTGGTATCGTTGTGTTGCAGGCCGACGCTGATTCTTTTTGAATTTGAGTTGTTTAACGCGTAAACTGTTGTTAATACACTAAAGTTCGGTGTTGTAACTTCTCGATTGTGTGCCGCCTCCAACATGATTATTTTTTTCTTTCCGCGCTCTTCTGACAGCTCTTCGAAAGTGTCCTTTCGTTTTAGCATCGCTTGATCCATTATTGCAGTTAATCGCACAGACACACACAGACAGACACGACGCGTGATTCAAATATTTTAGATGTGATTCCTGCGCTAGCTGACAGAGAACTGATGTGTGTAGGGGCGAGAAAAGCGAGGATCATGCAGAAGCCTGAGCTACGGCTAAGAGGGGAGGTGAAGAGTGGTGTCTTGGCAAGATGTTTTCTTTTAAGATAATCTTTTTTTAACTGTAACCATCTGCACTTTTTCTCAACCCCACGTAGTTAAAATATAAAGTTTATAGAGGGGTTATTGCCCCGTAGAGGAAATTTTACGTCTTTCGAAAATGTCTCGAATGCAGGCCATGTGGATAGCCAAATGTTGCGAGATGGATCTCAAGATGTCTCTACGGGTGTAAAGATGCAAATATACTCACCTCCCATAATTTAGAGAGCGTGCGAATGCACAGCGCAACTGGGGGGCCACGTGCATTGCAAGCGGCGTGGCCTGGTTTCGAGACAGAACGACCGGGTGTAAAGGTGCATACCTACATCTCTGCATAAAGCATTTACCCCTAGTGACCGACATATTTTTCGCAAATGTGCGCATTTGCGATCAATTGTGAGCGTCAAGATGTTGAGAGAAAGCTCGCTCAATGAGTTGGCCGCGGTGGATGCTGTTTTTACAGGAAAATGCGAGGTCGTCTGCGCGATCCGCGGGTGGGTGTCGTGAGAGAGTGTTGGGCCTCTTTGTGGTATTCTTTTGAAATAGGGGGTGGAAGCTCGAAAAGGGGGACGAGTAGGCCCTGTAACGCGCAATATAAAAGCTCTGGAGCTAGACGTGTTGTTATTCAGTCTACTCTGCAGTCTCGTGCAGGATTCTTCGTGTTTAGAAGTATAGAAAAACATAGGAAGATAGTCGCAATGGCTCGTAGTCAAGAACACACTCGTATCGCGAAGTCGGTGGAGTACAGAGAACTAGTCGACCGTTTCCGTACTACAGTGTCTCATTGTGTATCTTTAGCGTGTATACAGCAAACGCGTTTAAGAGCGGATAGATTTAACAACGATTTCTGGAGTAGATTACCGCTTATGCCAATGCACGACCTTGCTCTAGAATTGGCATATGCCCTAGCACTGAGCGATTTGCAATACGTGTTTCAACTTTACGACCTGTGTATACATGAGAACGTGTTGGCTACGTACATCGCGGGGCGATATTTAACAGGTAGCGGCAGACTCATGCCTGCCCAGCACGCCCACCCTCTTATTGAGAGGTATCACGTGTTGCGTAAGTACTTCTCTTATTTATTTTTAGTCCGCAGTATAAAATGAATATGTTTCATAATTTTCATATTTTTACAGGGGAGCTGCGTGATTTGGGCATGCAATACAATGATTCGAAGAGGCTCATAAAGATTGTCAGACGCAGGTTGTCGAAACAGCTTGACGAAGTTTTTGAGACTAGTCAGACCGTTACTAGCCCGGACGATGAAATGTATGATGATGACGATGATGACGATGATGATAATGATATACTACCGCCGAGGATACAGAGGCACGACGATATTATTGTTGAAGTGGAAGTACATAACGGTAAGAAGTTGAAATTATTTGTATTTGTTAATATTTTGTTGTCATTTGACACTTAAAAGTTTTTCGATTAATTCTTTTTAATTAATGTTGACTGTTTTTTGTGTTTATTCCAGACGACAACGCACAGAAAAAAAGGCGGTTAGAAGACGAAGCCGTGGCGGTTGATATAAGAGGAGATCAGCAACAGCATCAGCAAAAAAGACCTCATGAGGAGTTGGATAATATGTCAGAGGCGGTGGCGAGCACTTCAGCAGCAACGAACAATAGAGGTGCGGTGAGTGCCGATTGTGACATTGTGTCCATAGCGCCCAGTGAAGATGGTGTAAACGAGCCGTCAACGTCGAACGTTCAACAGCAGCAGTCGTCGGCGCAGGTAGCCGTACCGCCAGAACCCAAGAAAGCCACCGAGGGATCAACGACCCAAGGAGGAAGCGGGCTTCGCGACGAGGGTGTGATGCACGCCGTACTGAGTGGGGGTAATTTAAAAGCCTATTATATTTTAAACGAATACGATAGAATGAGTGCACGATTGAAAGTCAATGAGCATGTGACGAGATTTAAAATAGTCGCTAGGCCCGCGGATAAAGATTCGGAAACTTGGACTAGTCTGGCATTCCGGCAAATAACGGAAAAAATAAAAGAAGGGCGTAAACCAGTAGATTTGATTAATATAACTGTTAGCTGCGATCAATTTGTAGATGGCAAAATGTGGATGCCCGCTACTACTATTGGCGAATTAGATTACAAACCCGTGCTCGAAATGTTTAGAAAAATTCAACAAAGCAAAAGGATAGTTGATATAGACGATACATTTACATTGATAGCCACGTATATCGACATGCCAGATGCGGACGAGTGGGAGAAGGCATTTGAGGGGCTGGGTGGAACGACGACTGTGGAGAGCATGCTCGACAAACGGAGCATATTAAACATTAAAAACGAGGATAATTTATGTTTACCGCGCGCGTTAGCTTGCGGGTTAGTTTATGTAAATAAAAACGCGAGTAGGGAGTGGGGGAAAGAGTGGCACGACATGCGCGGGAACCCGTCTTTTCAGAAGGCCCGGGCCTTAGAATTAATGCGCGAAGCGGGTGTAGTGCTCGAAAATGGTAGGGGGTGCGGCATTCAAGAGTTTGAAAAATTTCAGCGCTTTCTCGTAGAGAAAAAAATTGCGATTCGCGCGTATGTAAACGAAACGTTTGGGAGGAAAGATGAGCCCTTATTTTTTGACGGTTCAAAGGTTGTGCGGGGGGAATACGAAAAAACCATAAATATTATGGTTTATCGCGAGCAAAGGCACTATGATTTAATTTTAAACCTCGTTGGCGTGCGAAGTGGTATGTACTTTTGCGAGCCATGTAATTATGCTTATTCCGCAATTAACCAACATACATGTGCGGCCTTATGTGATGCATGTTTCGGTACACCAAGATGTAGTCAGCAACCGGAAAACCCGATTAGCTGTAACGATTGCAAGCGGGATTTTTATAACGAAAACTGTTTGCTTAAGCACCGAAAACTAGGATCGGTATCGCGAAATAAAGAGCGTATTCATGCGGGGGCAAAACGATCGGTATGCAGTATCTTCCGTTTATGCGAAACGTGTGACAGGATCGTTAATCACGGTAAAAGAAAACACGACTGTGGCAAGTCGTTTTATCAAAAATGTCGTGGAAAACACTCGCCAAACGAATTATGTACGATGCGCCGTGTAAACGTAAATAAAAAACAAAGAAGTCATCCGGAAAACTGTTACGTATTTTACGATTTTGAGACTCGGGAAGAGAAAATTGTTGGGAATGAGACCTCGCTTAATTTATTAAATCCGGTATTGTGTGTTGCACAGCTATGTTGTGATGCCTGTTACAACGTTAAAACGTTAAATCATTGCTCTTTTTGTGGGATCCGAGAACACATATTTAAGGGTGTGGATTGTGTGGGTAATTTTTTAAAATTCATTGTCCGTAAAAAGACAAAGGGTTTTTCCAATTTTATTTGTATAGCGCACAATGCTAAAGCTTTTGACGCGCAATTTATTTTAAAATATTTAGTGGATAACGGCGAACAACCAGTAGTAATTTTAAACGGTCGTAACATCATAAAATTAAAAGTTGGAATAACGCTGTTTATTGATTTTTAAACATTAGATTTTTAATGTTGAAAATATTTTCTTATTATTGCAGAAAAATGCGTATAGCAAATAGTACGGTCGAGGCTATCCTCAACTGCGACAGCATGCTGCTTAATCGGGCGGGATATCGCTCAGTGGCGTGGAGTGAGTATACGCCTGCACCATCGCCTCCACCCGTTTGGGGTCCCGAGTGGATTGATATTGAGGAGTATGGTCGAATTTACGGGCCAGTTCCACACCGCCCCCAGAATCAACCCAATTACTGGGGTGATTTTGACGATACGGAGGAGTGGACAGATGACGACTCGGCGTATCATTCGCAAGAGTCAATGACCTATGCATCATCGACGAAGGGGCCGATTTACGACTGCTGGGCGCCGCTGCAGCGAGACCCATCGCCTCTACGTTTCGGGCCGCCAGCATCGCCAAGCCCCCCGCCGAGAGACCCGTCACCGCTGCGCTTTGGGCCGCCGGCATCGCCAACCCCTCCGCCGCGACAGCCGTCGCGCGTCGTCTTTACGTTTCGGACTGCCGGCTTCGGCGACTGTTATAACGCTGGACGATGACGACGACGATGATGATGATGAGCCTATGATTGTGTGCGAGTGTGCGTACGAGTCAAACGACCCTGTAGAAATCACGTATGAATGTATAAATACTGTATCATATTGTAAAAATGTAAAATAAATATTCTGTATTCTGAGTTATAAGTTTAAATAAATTTTTAATGAAAATTAAAATAAATAAAATTATATTTATTTGTGTCCTTATTACAAGTTTTTATTTAAATATTTATTATCATTATAACAATATGCAAAATTACATGTTTTTTTTCATAAATAGTAGTTTGCGGTTGCTTTATAACTTTACCGGGTTTATCGTATTAATATCGGATGTCTCAGTCCCGACTCTGCATACGCCGCGACGTTAAAAAATACGAGTTCCGTATTAACATGAATTACATTCTCTTTAGGACCGAAACTCTTGAGATAGACATAGGCCGAGTTTTTCAGAAGACCCTTGTTTGTAAAATTTCCGCGAATATTGCAGCCTAACGTCTGGAGTCTAAAATAGCTACATGCCATTTTTGTCCAATAGCAGCCGTCCGGACGTTGGTGTGGGGTAATGTAGTCTAAACCACATACGATTGATCGCGGTGGTAACACCCGAAAATTGGCCTCCAAACCGTAGATTCCACGGTCTTCGTGCTCTTCTGTCAATTTATAGCGATCCCCAGTATCCAGATCTTGACACGCTCGCCGATACAGCCTATGACCTGCGTACCGATTTTCCGTGACGACGCAGCGTGTGCGTTTCCGTCGCTCAAACAGAGAAATGACTGTGCCTGGCTGCAATAAAAAATGAAATTAGTTTTACATACATCATGTTTTTACGAAAAAAAAATTACTGTTTTCAGTATTACCTGTAGCTCCTTTAGAAGTAATTTTGTGCCAGAAGCTGTTTTATAATAATCCAACATGCCTTTTTCGAGCTGCTTGTATAAAACATCCTCCTCAACTAGTTGTACATAAAACGATGAGGGGGTGTTGAAGCGGGTGATGCGTAAATCCTTGGTTTGCGATAGGAGCGCATCGATATCTCGATGCCAAATACCAACACTCATTTTGAAATAATTACACTTTATAACGGATATTTTCACTTTACAGCCGCTGCCGCCGCCGCCGCCGCCGTGCGCAGCTGAATAATATGCTCGTTTTTTAAAAACAAATTTAGTTTGTATTGTATGCTTATCCCGTCAGCATCATCATCATCATGGATACTCGTTGGACACATTACCGAACCGTGCCATTTTACCGAATCTTATTTTATTACGCTGAGTGGCAGGATGGCTACAAAAGTGAGAAATTGCTAAGAAACGGCAAGACTATAGAGTTTCGAGAAGGTTTGCCTAAAGCCGAGGATTACTCAAACGATCCGCACCTGAAAAAACTCTTGATAATCGACGATATGATGCGCGAAGCCTCGAATCACGTTATTGTCGATCTCTTTACTAAAGGCTCACATCACAAGAACATATCTGTCTTTTTCATCACACAAAATCTGTTCCACAAAGGCGCATATGCTCGAGACATTAGCCTCAATGCATCGTATATTGCCTTATTCAAAAATCCACGCGATCGTGCACAGATTCAACATCTAGCCCGACAAGTCTATCCTGAAGATCCAAAATTTGTCAAAGAGGCGTATCAGGATGCTACAACAAAACCGTTTGGCTACTTGATGATTGACTGTAAACAGAGCACAGCGGATGAGTTTAGATTTAGAACGTGTATTTTTCCAGACGATGAATATCAATATATTTACTTGCCNTGTGATGAACGAGAGGTGGGCTCTCCTTGAGAGCAGGATGGGTGTGCCGGGAGAAGAACAAGACTGGCTCCTTGTCTATATGTATGTATTGACAAGAGAGAGAGAGAGCTCTGCTATAGTCTGTGGTCGCCGGCGATCTGCTCGCTCCGCCACCGCCGCGATTCCGTGATGGCGAGCGATCGCGCGTGCAGAAGTGCATACGCTGCACTTCTGCCTCGTGCGAACTTTAGGCAACGGCGTTCCCAGCTGACGACGCGTTCTGAGCGTCGCCAGCAGCAGCCATAGGAGCTGCCATCGGAGATGCCACGGGAGAGCCTAGAGCTCATCCGTGACACGTCCGAGGCCGCATGGGTGTCTGTCCTTGGCGCCCAAAAAAAACAGGGTCGCCCGGCGAAGCCGTGCCTGCAGTGCTGTGAATGTGTGTATATGTGTATGTGTCCTGGGATGCCAGTGAGGACATGGCCTCACGACTACGCAAGAGGCATAGCGCATGGATTTCTAATCCATCCGAGTGATTGTGTGTATTTGTGTGTATATGTACATGAATGTATCGCGGGTGTTGTCTGACTGAACAGCCGCTGCTGTTTTACAAAGATAAAAATTCTGCAGAGCTCTCCAAGTACAAGATTAAATTATATTTACTTACTACTAGAAGTATATTTTTATTAATGCTTATTTGAATATATAGAGAAAATACCAGATATCCTTCGACTTTAAGTCGATTGCATATTATTATATGCATAGAATGTACATATCATGGCTTATCGATTTTAGATCGAAGCAAATACAGCTTAAAAATAACGCTTATACACTAAACTCGTCGCCTTTTGGGACGAATATATTCCTATCAAAATAACGTAATAAAAAAATTCTGATTATAGGTTGAAGTTTTCGCCTTCTAAGACGATTATGTTTCAATACAACTAGTCTAATAGTTTTAATTTCCGTACAACAATAATATAATAGAAATATAATAAAATGTAATGCTAGGATTGAATAAGCTATTAGCAACCATATTATGAAATAGTATGAAACAGAGTGCTGGTAAACACCGGCCGATACTTATACCTTGCCTTGTTTTGTTCCTCTCGATTGGCACCAACTATGTATACATATATACTGTTGCTCATGCGACTTAGCGCTAGCGCATAGAGGTGGCTATGACTAGCCCCTTTGTCTTTCTTGTCGCCGTGCGACAGCTTGGCTTTTGTATTTCTCGATCGTCATAAAATTACTCTGTTGGCCCCTCTCTCTATAATCTCTCTCTAAAAAGTTGGTGCGCCTGCGTAAGTTGAAACACCTATTCCGACTTACTCCGGCTGTATTTCGATATACTAAAATATTTTTTCACTCGATTGAGTGTTGTTTTACAGCGGAAGGAACTCTCCCACTGGCTCTCACGCTTCTGCTAAAAGTGACTATTTTTTGTGCGCTTTATGAGCCTGGAGAGGTACTTTTCCGCAAAAAGCTTACATAACCTCAATTGCATCGGAAGAATTTTGGTCATCGCAGCACCACCAGCAGCTGCATCATCCGGCCAGTTCCAACTGCTTCATTCATCAACAGGTTGAAGAGGAGGATCTTTCCTCGATATGCAGCGGCCGTGAACATTGTGGTGGAGTTGTGGAGGCGGATAATTTTGAGGTTAGGACAAGTGTTTCTGTCTCTCTCTTAAGGCGCGCGAAAAACGATCGTCATCGTCCCTGCGCTGGAGTTTTAAAATTCTACCACCAGGGTGCAGCTCCATCGGCCCTGGAAATCTGTTGGCGACACTGAAAACTCAGCCATATTTTCTGCGCGCAACTCTTTGAAATTTCCATTGCAATTTTAAGCGCGCGAAATTTGAAACCTGATTTTTTCGAATTTTTGACGTTTTTGCAAAATCAGTATTATTCTAGGATCAAACCAGTATTGCTCGTGTTCCTCGTCACTGAAATTTGCTTATCGTTTGTTCTTCTTTGTTATCAACTAATTTATTGCGTTCATAACGAATAATTATAATGGCGCCATTATCCTGCACGAAATGCAAGAAAATTCCTCGAGCTAATGCAGTTATGCGAAGGTGTAAGGAATGCGACATTCCATATCATAATATATGTCATAACTGGTCACCAGTAGAGGGCACCAGTTACATCTGTCAAGTATGTCGCGCGAAGAAAGCCCTCAACATCTCGAGACAGACAAATAAGACTAAAAAGACTGAAAACACGACTAATAATAATAATAATAATAACAACAGTAATACTGGTAATGGCAATAGCAATAATAATAATAGTAATGGTGACAATAGGAACAAAAATAAGAATGAGGACAGTAATGACAACAGCGACAATGACAATGATAAGGGCGACAACATAAATAATATAAATAATAATGACAATACAGTTGATTTGAATACTGACATTACAAACTCTGGAGAAGTATCCCTCAAGGATAACCTTACTGCTTCGACGCCGGCCGTCTCTTCCGTGAAGTCTATCAGTAGTAGGAATCACATCGCAAGCAATTCTTCAGTAGATTTAAGTGCGCTTCGTTATTGTTCGCTACCATCATCTATGCTTGAACTGTTTAATGCCCAGTTTAAGCTTCTTGAGGGGGCAGTGGGTGATCTCGAGTCTCGTCTGGTGGGGAGGCTTGATGCCATCGGCCGGGGATCGGCCTCGGCTCCAGCAGCACAGGTTCTGATTGACGGATTGGTGGATAGGGTTTCGTCACTTGAGAGCAAAGTTGTTGAGCAGACATCTAAAATAGATGGCCTGCATAATGATCGCCTACTGCTCTTACAGGAGAATAAAGTTCTTAAAGAGCAGCTTTCTGTCCTATTGACAAAAATTGAAGCCGTAATTGACGGTGCCAAGTCCAAGCATGGTGATGGTGGATCTAGTCCTAATTTTAATTCTATTAATAATATTAATTGTAATTGTACTGATTCCAATCTCTCTCAAGTTTTTGTTCCACTCAGAGAGTTGGATAGGACCGCTCAAAATTTCGATTTTAATGTAAAAACAAAAGGTGGCGCGGGCGCCTCCACAGTGGCTGATACGGCATCGCCGTCACAGAATCCTGATGGATTTAAGGTCATAAAAAACCGGCGTAGATTTGGGGGCCGTAAGTGCAATAAAGAAGGCTGCGATCCTTGTCACAGTGAGAGTGGCTCTTCAGCGACCCAGGCGAATGGTGCTGAGAATTCCGCGGAAATAATAATTTCTAATGTATTTGATGGTCCTGAGCAGGAACGTGGCGGTGCGGCCCACGCTATTCTCAGCACTATCCTGCCGTCAGTCGCTCGGGATGACATCCGGTTCGCGCGTCTGCTTCGAGTAGAAAGACCTGGATCGCCAGCGGATTGTCGACGATTATCGCCATGGGTAGTCTGTCTCTCTAGCCGTAAGCTATTAACAGATATTTTACGTGCGAAACACAAATTTACGGGATTCAACACAAGACATATCAACGTCTCGTCTTTAAAATCGGAAACGAGTAATAGCCTAATTCAAAGCAAAATTTTTATTAATGAATTATTAAGTAGAGAATTATTTTATCAATTTAAAAGTCTTAAAAGCCTGGCCCGTGGTCTGGGTTTTAAGTATGTTTGGCACAGAGGCGGTCGTTTCCTGGCTAAAAGACGAGACGGGGATATGTCTCATTCGTTTATGACAGCCGCAGATCTGCACGCGATTGCTGCGTCTTATGACAGTGCTAATGCTGATGCTAATAATAATATTAGCATTAGCACCAAAGCAGCTAAACTGACAACAGTACGAGACGGTGGTGTCGCAAATGACGCGGAATCATCGCGCAAAGAAGCGCGGAAAATTCCTAGTGAGGTTTGACTGGACGGGGGGAAGGCTAAGGAGACAGAAAGCGAGGGATTAAGGGCGGGATTTTTAAATGCAACATCCCTAAACAAACATATGGAGATGTTTCGCCAATTTCTGGTGACTGCTCGTCCCATTTACCATCTCTTTGGCGTGGCTGAGTCGCGTTTCGGGCAAAACGTCGACGGTGTATTCGCTAAGATCGACGGCTACTCGGTTCTTCGGCAGGACAGGAATACCCAGGGAGGAGGCGTTGCGCTTTATATACATAACAGCTACAAGGCTACTTTGTTATGCTCATCATCAACGACGCAAGACGAAGGCAAGCCAGGTATTCCTGAATACCTTATGTGTAGGGTGCAAAGGGGTAAAATGCCTCCAATTTTTGTTGCGGTTATTTACAGACCACCGGGTATCTCCTTCACGGGAAGTTCCGACTTAATAGATAAGCTAAGATCACACGCGGTAGATTATGATCATCGAATAATCATGGGGGATTTGAATGCGAATATGCTGTCGGCGTCTCAAGACGCGAACTTTATTAAAGACCTTGCCTGTGAGTTAAATCTCAAGTTAGTTGATCATGGCGCGACTCACCACGTTGGGGAATCTCACACATGGATTGACGTGATTCTCACTGATGACAATGAAGCAGTGCTCGATGCGAACAACATGATGGCGACCTTTCCAAGCAGACACAACATCATTGATGTCACAATTAGGGCCCCAAAATCAAAACCCCCAGTTTTGAGTCCTTTTTATTATAGAAACTTTAAAGCCGTTAAGCAAGAAGAGCTCTTGTCTCTTCTCGAGGCTTGCGACTGGTCGACCATCAGTTGCCCGGAAAAGACTGTCGAAAGTAAGTTAGATTCTCTTAGCCACAACATCATGGCTGTTATCGACAGGCTTGCCCCATTAAAGCAATTTAAACCAAAAAAGAAGGGATCTTCACCATGGGTTAACGCAGAACTTAACGATCTATATAATAAACGTGATGCCGTTCGACGGCGTTACAAGCGTACCCGTGATGATAGGCTGTGGTCGGAGTTCCAAACTCTCGCTGCTCGAGCAGAACAACGCACAGCTGAAGCGCGAGAGGCTTTTATCCAAAATAGAATATCTGAATCATTGGATAATAAAAATAACATCTGGAGAGAGCTTCGAAATCTCGGGCTTTTGCCGGAGTCCAGGGAGGAACTACACGGCTTCTTACCGGATGAACTTAACACTCATTTCGCTGGGGTCTCCGTTTCTCAGACGGAGCGCGATACGGACTTACATGATATCTTAGCGACGGCCAGTGATGATGGTTTCACTTTTCGTGAAGTCACTTTTTCAGACGTGGTCCTGGCCGTTGCACACTTTACTTCGCAGGCTAAAGGGGAAGATGGCATTCCCCAGAGTATCATTGCTAAGTCCCTTCCGGTTTTAGGTCATCACCTGGTCTCCATTTTTAACTCCTCTCTGTCTTGTGGAGTCTTCCCCGAGGTCTGGAAAAGGGCCCATTTGGTGCCTCTCAAAAAGACGGCGATTCCATCATCCGCCTCGGACTTTCGTCCGATTGCTTTGTTGAGCTTTCTTTCTAAGGTCCTCGAGAAGATTGTCCATGAGCAGATATCCGAGTATGTAGAGTCTAAAAAACTACTTGATCCCCGCCAAACGGGTTTCCGGACTAATCATAGCACGCAAACAGCACTGCTGAGTCTGTCAGAAGACATTAGGGCTGGTATCAATAGCAACAAGAACCTGCTCACCATCCTCCTAATGTTTGATTTCAGCAAGGCGTTTGATACCATTTCGCCCTCAAAACTTCTTCGTAAGCTAATCAAGCTGGGATTTTCTAGGGCTGTTCTTCTGTGGATTGCGTCGTATATTACAGGTCGTAACCAGCGTGTGGTTACGAATTCAAATGGCAATTCAGATTGGCTCACTACCAATCTTGGCGTTCCACAGGGTTCAGTCCTGGGGCCTCTTCTGTTTAGCCTCTACATTAATGACATTCAAGATTTCTTGGCTGACTTCAAAGGCCCTGAGGGGAAATTGTCGGACGGTGTCGAACATTTGCTGTACGCTGATGACCTCCAAACCTATACGCAGGTGACCAGGGACGATCTGAGTGAGGGTGTGGACCGCATGTCGGCTGTCGCGCGTGCGGTGTCGGCATGGGCATCTGAGAACGCTCTCCGCCTCAATGTTGGGAAAACTAAAGCTATTATTTTTGGTTCGGATTACAACATCAATAAAGTGCAAAGTCTACAGCTGCCTGGCATTGAGGTTTCGGATGGCGTTTTTATTCCCTTTGTTGACACTGTAACCAATCTCGGTGTTATAATGGATTCAAAATTGACGTGGAAACCGCAAGTGGATGCGATTAGCCGAAAGGTTAATAGAGCTCTTTATGGGCTTAAATCTTTCAGATCCTGTACCACCGAGACACTGCGTAAGCAGCTGGCTGGCGCTCTTGTCATCTCGCACTTGGATTACTGTTCTCTTGTATACCTTGATGTATCAGGTGAACTCAACACCCGACTTCAAAGATTACAGAACTCATGTGTGAGATATATCTGTGGTGCTAGAAGGCACGAGCACATCTCCCCATATAGGAAAAGGATAGGCTGGGTTTCGGTCGAGGCAAGAAGGGAGTATTTTGCGGCGGTACTGCTATACAAAGCAGTTGTTATGGGACAGCCCCCTTATCTCGCTGCCCTTTTTGAGAGGAACCAGTGTAGAACCTCTTCTAGGGACCCCAAAGAACTCGTAGTTCCTGCGTCGCGTACTGACACTGGGCTGAAATCATTCAGTGCACAGGGTGCGCGTCTTTGGAATTCGCTCCCTCGTAATTTAAGGAACCTTCCGTCACTAAGTTGGTTCAAAACGGCAATACATCGACACATCTATCAGTGCGACGATGGTGGTGTCGATGAATGACAAATGTACACTGTGATACAACATGCGAAAATGTGATAAGCCGTCCAGTATCGTACCATGTAATTGTATTGTATATTGCGTCGACTTTATAGATTTAAGCGAAAATGAAATTTAATTGTACTTGATATCTGTGATATGATCTGATTCTGTGATATGACAAAGCATAACTCTATTGTGATATGTATGTATGTATTTTTTGACTAGTGCAAAATAAATCTATAATAATAATAATAATAATAATAATCTATCGTTTTGGCGTTCGGGCTGGTTGACTGCCTGTCGCGCGCGATTGCGCCGCCAATCCTGAGCCATCTCGAGTTCGAACATTTGCCTTTGTTGGTTAATTAATTCGCGCATCGGCTGCGCCGCGCGATAGCGATTGATACACCAGATTACGCCGACTATGATTGCCAGCGTGACAATCATGGACCACAACGAGTAACCGAAGATTGAGGTAAACTGGCTCAAATCCCTCAACTCGAACGCGGTTGCCCGTCTCTGTGCAATTTCCTGAGCCCGGTTGGCGATCTCGCGTAGGCCCGCGCCCGCTTCTAAATTTTGCAGTTCGGTGCCGTGCAGGCTCTTCGCTCGAGTCGCTGCCTCGTCAGCAATTGCCTGGCGGATATCGTCTTCCGAATTGAGAGATACGTTCAGTCGGGCGATTATCCGCGATACGTTAAATTGTATCGATTCAAAAGCTGACTCGTTCATGTGCGCCTCTAAAGATCGCGACGCTGTTAATCGCGCGTTCGCGGTGAGAGCTGCACAACCCGCGCGTAACTGCAAAACACCTGCTCCTTCGATTCGCGTTGAGATCTGCTCCGCTCGTTGGCATTGCACGAAGATATTTTCCACTGTTCTAGTCGAATAGACCCACGTATTGGCCCTATGCAACCGGAGCCAAAACGTGTCCTTCATTTGGCGGAGACGGACATCGCAGTCTTCTGGACTACTCACTACCCGCCCAGATGCGATTTTAATCTCGCAGGCAGCGTTGCCCTTTATCTCGCGCACCGGTTCCGGATTTACTGCGATTCTCACGTCGTCAAGCTTGCGTAATTTCGGAATTTTCTCCGCTGGCAGGGGCATGTACGTGCGATTAGATTCGCTAATCGCGAAGTAGTGATGCTCGGGCCATATATACGTTGCTACGTTCGATAGATTCAGCATACGTTGCGCGGATGGTATCGGCGATGCTTTAAATAAATTAAATCTCTCGATGTCAAGTAACGGAATTGCCACCTGATAGATCAAATGGCCGCCTGTAAATAAAATTGAAATTTTAGATACGCGCATTACCGAAATTGCTGAAAAACCGCCGGCGGGAATCGGAAATTTGGCATTAGCTACCGTATTTTTTACCGTTTCTGCCGCACGGCTTAACGTTCCTGGGGGGGCATAATTCTCGGGTGAATTAGGCCCTTTACTGCGAATAAAATCGCGTCGGTTACCGCCTCCGTGTCCACTTTAAACTGCGTTACTGCCGACTTGGCGTTCTGCAATGCATTGCGCGCCACGATTTCATTATTGTTTTCCGCAGTGCGGTTAATCAAAATGTCGGAGGCGACTTTCAATTTGAAAATCCTGCCGCTGAGGTCTGATAATTCGCGCTCTACAATTTCCGTCTGGTTGGCCAGAAGGGCCGCCGTTTGACGCGTATCATCCGCGATTACCTTAATTGCTGCTTGAATTTCAGCCTCGTCGGCTTCGTCCAGTGTTCCCCATAGGAATTTGTGTATTTTTCCTACGAAGGGGACCAGGGAACGTCGGGAACGACGCTGCTCCCCGCCCTCATTATGTGTCAAAATAAGGTCTAGCACACGGTCTGCCTGTCTAGCGGCGACGCTAGCTTCCTCTAAGAGGTCGGTAGTGTCGTATCGCGAACCGCAGGCGCGCGCGACATTGTCTACATGCTCAACCAGCTTCTCACCTGCTGCAAAGTAAGGGCGCAGGTCGACCTTTTGAATAATTTTCCAATCGGTGCTGGAGGTCGCGAGGGGAGCTATTTTTTCTGTGATTAACCCTAAATTATTTTTTAGTTTGTAAATTAAGCGATCGGATCCTCTAAAGATTACACGCTCCATAGGCCCCAGGCCATCCTCTTCCCGGTCTCCGCGAACGCTCGACCTGCAAATTAGCACCTAGTTAGCATTTTGCTTAATACAGGATAACCTGGCTTTTCGTAGCGCATACTACTGGCCCGACGGCTCGGCTATTACTCGGATAAGATTTTTTTTTTACTGTGGGTCCCGTCCGGGGCCGCGTAAAAAAACAGTAAAAAAAAATTCTAATCCTCCGGGCTCGCATCCGAGTCGTTGATTTCTCTGGCTAATGTGTAACAATTGTCACGTTATTTGTTTCTCGATTTATCTCGATTATTTCGAAGGGGCCGCGATATTCCCTCGCGAACTTCCCTTTCTTCGGCTCTTTTAATAAGAAGACCATCTCTCCCTCCCGAAAGTGTTTTAAGTTTAACTTACGGTCGTAGTAATATTTCGACTTGAACTTAGATTGGACTAAGTTCATTGCCGCTGTAGTTTGCAACGCGGTTAGATTGTCAGTCATATCGGCTATATACGCATTATACGTCAACTCGTTATTTGCCCGGGGAAAACTCGATGGCGTTCTTGGTTTCGTCCCGTACACCAGCTCGTGCGGTGTGTATCGAGTGCTCTCATGCTCTGTACAGTTGTACGCATGCTGACAAATCGCGGTCCATTCGTCCCATCGATCGGTCTTCTTGACGTATTTACGCAAATATTCTGTAAGCGTGTGATGCATACGTTCGATTCACCCGTTAGACTGGGGATGGTACGCCGTCGTACAAAATTTCTTAATACCGAACACGTTTGCAAGTTCATCGAGTACCTTATTCCGAAAATGAGACCCCTGGTCGGTCACGATTGCCGCTGGGGTTCCGAATACACAAATGACCTTTTCCGTGAGGATGCGCGCGACTTCGTTCGCGTTGGCGTGCTTCGTCGGAGTCAGGATGACATATTTAGTGAGCATGTCCTGTATGGACAAAATATAAACCTTGCCGCGTCTCGTTTTGTCTAGTGGGCCATAAAAATCTAACGCGATCTGCTCGAAAGGGAGCGACGGGGTGTTGCTGATTAGCAACGGCAAGCGCGTTTTCACCCGGACCAGCTTATTACTCTGGCAGACTGCACACCGCGCGACGAACTGCTTAACGTCTGCACGCATGTGCCGCCAATAAAAGTCGCTCGCTATCTTGCTATAGGTTTTTGATATGCCTCGGTGTCCTCCCAATGCCGAACTATGGTACTCTTTTAATAGCTTAAAACGGTTTGTTACTGGCGGTACCGGCAGGTTGTTATTATATAACACGGCGACGATTGGTTTATTCGCGAACGCGTTGTCAAATAATTCTATAAATTTTACCCACTCCGTTGCTGTTAGCATCGCCAGATCTTTAATCACCGCGAAGCTGTGAATTTCTTCGCGAGTAACCACGTCCCGCAATGTTCGTAGGCATTTTCGTAAGTCCGCGCGCAGAGGGCGGTCATCGAAAAAGCTTTTTATGTATACACCTATTAATTTGAAGTTTTTGTACGATGTTACATTGATTTCCCCCATTTTGAATTGACCGGCGGTTAACTCGTGCGTATTTAAGTATCCGCGCTCGATTAGGGCCTCTTGCACCTCGGTCGAGATAAATTTATCCGCCGAAATCAAATACACTAAATTTTCGTTAAACCGAAAGGGATGCTCATTATAAGCCTGTATATGCACGAAGGGTGGCGGCTCTTGGCCGTCGGGAATTGTTCAAGGTGGCTTTTCGCTCGGTGGTCTTGCTCCGGCCACGACGTAGCGTTTCATTTTATTATCCACGAGCGCCGCGGTCACTGCCGCTGGGTGGGTTGCATTATCATTCGGGGCTGGCCCGTCACTATAGCTGGCACGACTACTACGTCTCGGTGAGATCGCGCCGTATGAGGCAATCGACGCGCGGTCTGCGCTTGCGACTTCCTGCACAACTTCGCGCGTTTCGGCACCAACTGAAATATTTTCGGACGGCGGACCGCTGTATAGGTTCGCTGGCTCCGTCGCCTGCATCGATGCGTCGGTTGCGCCTGGTAGCGCATCGCTTTCGTTTGACATTGGCTGTGCGCCGTCGCACGCACTACTTTTGTCGCACGTTTTTTCCGCGGCTGCTTTGGGGGTCTTACGTTTCGTTCTACGCGTTCTGCCGAATATCGGAGACTCTGGCATATTGTGTTCGTCGTCGCCCGATGAGGGATCGTCTTTTTTCGAAAAATGTTTCGTAGACTCTGCTACTGTACCGACGATTTCGTAAGGCGTGAAATGTACACCGGTTAAATTCAAGTGAACGGTTCTTCGCGGTTTGGCCACTAAGATGTGACAAAATATACGCGATTTGTCCGGCAGGTCGTAATGGATACACACGTTCACGTTGAATTCGTGCGCGAATAAAAAGGCGCAATCTACCGTACCGTACTCGCTGTTGGATTTTAAAATTCTCGTGACTTTATCTGGCTCCCCGCATGATTTTATTCTTGAAGAGGTGAGTAATTTGCGTCTTAGCCACGTGGCTGTTGCGTTCAAATCGCATGCTTTTATTAACGAGAAAAATAGGCAATTCCCCGCCGAGCTGGGGATATCGTGCGAACGCTGCAGCTTTACAAGAGGCTCCGCACATCGCTTTTTACGTATGTAAGTGTGTATGCACACGTTACCCGAGCTCGCAGATGAGTCCTCGTCTGTATGCTCGGCTTGCCTATCGTAATTACGCAGGATACCCGAAAAATCTTCAAACGGTCCGTCGGTCTCGGGAGGAGATTCTGCTTGCTCGCCGAGTGCTAGCGCAGCAGCTTGATTTTAAGAACTCGGTTTTTTTACGCTTATCGTCTGCCGATTATCCGGTTTCCTCAAGGAGCTCGACTCTTTTGCTAAACACGCGTTGATGCTACTCAACTGACTATACGCGTCCGGCGGCTCACATACATTCGTCGAAATGCAACTCGGTACCGGTGCATCCTCTCCCGACGCACGCGTGTTTCGCTTAATTGTCTCGAACAGCGATTTTTTCTCAATTATGCTCGATTTCTCTCCTGCCGGAGCGATTGAAGATTTTAATTCCCATAAATCGATTTGCACGCCGCGTTTACCCTCGGCTTCTTTGCCTTTCACGTCTACCCGTAGCTTCTTCTGGAACTTTTCCCCCGACCATGGCCATGCTGCCAGGGCTTCTAGATTCGAGGAGCCCCTAGCCGGGTTTTCCTTTTCGGGACTCGCATTTTTTTCGACTAACGAGGTTGCAGGAGATAGGGGGCTTGCGGCCGCCGTCGGTCGCACGGATTTCGCCGCGGGCTTGTTGCCTTGCTCTGCGTTCGCAGCGGCGAGTGCGTCGCGCGAATCGAGGAAAACTGAAAGTGCAGCGGTTTCTCGAATCCGCGCACAGACCTGTCCCACGGGAATTTTCTCGCTTTCCGTATCGCTACTCGAGCTACTAGGTTCAGGCGGTTCTTGACCCATCGAGACTTGATTTAGTTTTTTACTGCGGTCTCGCGATCAGATGGCTCAATGTACTTGAACGAACTCCTTAAGTTCGGGGGCAAAACACCGTCGGTGTAAGCGCCGGACGGCTCTGATAACGATGATGGGCGCACTGTGCGGCATTGATCAATTGAATCTGACGTTCGCTCGCGGCGAATCGGCTGTGGCAGGCTGGGCGCCAGCGATGGGGCCGCATCACGCGCAGCAATCAATGAGGGCTTTTAAATTCGCTCTGATCGGCGCGTGCCGTCGCTTTTACTTAACGAGTAAGCGGTCCTTGAGCTAGCTCTTTTTAGTGAGGTATCGTTAATATGTCATTCAGAATCTAGTCGAATCGGCGATAAGTCGGGCGCATGATACGAACCTACATCCGCTGCACTCGAGTGAATCCATTAGTATTTTTATTATTTCGTCGGCCCCCCATGAAAAATATCTCAACGTCGGCCAAATATCAAAAATCATTGTGTTCGTGTCCTTATCGGCGAGGACCTCGAGGTTTTATAGACTACGCGCTTGTCCGACGCTTTACTTTCTTTTCTGTCGGCGTATTACTTGGCGTACTCGATTCCGACGCGCCGGCGAAATTTTGCGATCCCATCGATTCTGCTTCTTCTGTTCGCGCGCGTCGCGAAAAATTTTACCGGGCGCGCGCGCCTTCCTCGTCGGACTTTCCTCTAATTGTTGCGGCGAGCTTGTACCGATCAAATGCGGCCTCACCGATTAAACGAAGGTCCGGTTTCTTAGTTGTATGAAAATGTTTTAACGCTTCATGGTCCGTTACGATTAATGAATTTTCGGGCGAACAAGTACATCGAACTGCTCCTATCGCGAGACTAATGGCTAGCAGTTCTTGTGTAAATTGGATATTTAGCTCGCTGCCTTTTAAGGCAGCGAGACGCGTAAGCACACGGCTGATCTTAGACCACTTTCCCTTGCTCAAATGCGCGCAAGCGCGTAATCGCTGCTATCAGTCGTTACGATAAAAGTGGTGTTAGATCGGTGCTTTTAAAATTGGCTCGCACGATAAGTAGCCGTTTTAGTTCCGTCGACGCGGCCTGCTCTGCGTCGCCCAAGCAAACTTTACGCCGTTTTTGCAGATAATTCACTAGAGGTAGCAAGTTTTCGAAAAGTTTTTAAATAAACCTCCGATAGATAACCGAATAACCCAGAGCTTGCTTGACCTTTTTGCATTTGTAGGCACGATACTCAGTCATCGCTCCGCGTTTTTCCGGATCAGTCTTAATAACCGCCGCCCACAATGTGTCCTAACACGTTAGCTTCTTTTTTTAAGAATTGACATTTTCTCGGCTCGACCGTCATATTCGCATCGAGTAATCTTTTTAATACGCGACGCAACCGTGTTTTATGCTGATCTAGCGTCTCGCTAAAGACCATCAAATCGTCAAGGTATATTTCTACCTCCTCCCCCTGCAATCCAGCCATGGCTAAGGACATAGCCCTTGTGAAAGTAATTGTGGCCTCTTTTAGGCCCATTGCCATTCTGTTGAATTGCAGGAGTTGGTTCCCGTGCTTACCATCGGGCGCATAAAAGGCCGTCAGGTGAGCAGAGTCCGGATCCATCTCAATTTGGTAGTATCCCGACTTGAGATCCATAACCGTGATATAATTCGCGGAAGCTAGATGCTCTAAAATGTCGCTAGTAAAAGGGAGCGGATGGCAGCTGCCCTCCGTCTCCTCGTTGAGGGCTCGAAAATCAGTTACTAAACAATATTTTTTGTTGCCGTTCGCGTCCGGTTTTTTCGGCACTATCCACAAAGACGACGAGTAGTTAGAATTCGATTTGACAACTATATTTTGCTCGCGTAATGTGTCAAGCTCTCGGATCATGTGCTCCTTAATAGCCGGAGGAAATCGGAATCTATGGTTTCTTATCGGCTTGTCCGATTTAAGAATTATTTTTTGCTTTAGCAGGTGAGTTGCTGGCAGAGGCTCACCTTCGAGGCCGAATACACCGGCATATTCGTCGACAATTTCGCGAATATAATTAATTTCCTCTGCGTTACAGCCGCTTAAATCGGCGAGCTCCATGATTTTATCAACTCGCTCGCGCCTGGCTTTATCGTCCGCGAGCAACCGATTGTTTAAATCGCGCACCTCCTTATATTTCTCCTGCATTTTATTCGCGTCGAACATTCGGCGCAATGAGGCTGTAAAGTCGGCAACTTTTTCAGCANACTGTAAAGTCGGCAACTTTTTTAGCAGAGCCGTCCCCATCGGCTTGATACAGCGTGTTATCCCTCGCGGTTTCGCATTCGAAAAACTCAACTACCGGGCTTGCGATATTAATCGCCTCCTCGCTGACGTTTATACACTCTGCGTATATACGGCCATTAATATTTCTGGCCACAAAGTTTCCAAACAATAAGCTCGGGTGTAAGTTTGTCAGCGGAACCCACCCCACATCGACATCGTCATTACTGACTCGAGCGCTTATCACCATTTTTACTCTCGGAGGGATCGTCACCCGCTCCTCGGACTCAAATGGCAAAACTCTGTCGCCTAGCTTCAGAGTTTTGCTGCCTGCGTCGACGCAACCATTATGTGCGTCGATGACATCCCAGCCGATAATGCCCGCATTTTCTATGGGAAAATCGTCGGGTACGACTTGGATGTTACACTGCAGGCCTTGTAGCTGAATAACAGCTTGCCCTAGAGTAAACGATGTGCCGGGAGTTACTCCCTGCACTTTTATAACCTTGTGCGCGTCAATGGGGTAGCCGGGAGCTAATTGGCTTTTCTTCACGACGGAAATATCCGCGCCGGAGTCCGCGTAAAATTTGCCCGACCTATCTTTCAATTGCGGACAGTTCACGGATACGATAGGCGGTTGTCTGCCCGCTGTTAGGAATCGTATTTTTGCCGAATTATCGTTGTCAGACTCTACGTTCTGTGCAGACGCTCGGCGCTTGGGGAGCGCGGCGAACGTCCTTCTAGTTTAAATCTTCGTTCTTCGCATTATCATCGCGGTTATCGCGATTGTCGCTGCGTTTATCGTCGCGTTCATCGCCGCTGCGGTAGCCGTTGTTATTCCGGTTACGATTTCTCCCACGGTTACCGTTATTATTCTTATTTTTATTATTGTTGCCTCCGTTACCCTGGCGTTTGCCGCCTTGGTTATTATTCTGATTGTTTGAACCAGCTTTTCCCTTTTTGTTTTGGGTGGGGCATACAATTAATTTTCTGGCGGCATGCCGTATAAGGATTCGGCACTTTTCTAACGCATGCGACGCTGTGCCTCCCAACACAGGTGCGCAACACCTAGCGCCTCCGTATGCACTAGGATTTCTTTATTTCGCGGGATTTTACACGCGATCGCCGACGTATGGGAGTATGCTGGGGAGAGGTGGGAAACAGGAAAGAAGTCAAACACAAACAACACTTTATTCACGTTTCTGCACTTGTATTTCGCCCAGCCCTTCCCTACAACGTAGTGGCCTTAGCCGCCCACGCAAGGTAGCCACGCAGGGCCCGCAGATACTCGCTGACTCCGCACACACACACTCTCTGCCACGCTATAGTCCTGAGGCTCTCACCTCTGAACACAGCTGACCCTCTCTCTCTCTCTCTCTCTTACACGCGCTAGTCCCCAAGCCGTAGCCGGTAACGTCACGCCAATTCTCCGTCTCTCTCGCACACACACACGCGCCAGCCGCACGGCCGGCTCTCCCTCGTCTCGTTCCCTCTCTCTCTCTCTCTCTCTCTCTCTCTCTCTCTCTCTCTCTCTCTCTGGTTCTTCGCTACTCCGCGCGCAGGCTATGCCCGACGTTGACGGCAAGCCCGTCCTGCTGCTACACACGCACAGCGTTCCCGCGCTTTCTTCGCGTCTTCGCTCTCTCTCACACACACACACTCGCGAGCACTGGCTCGACGCCTCGCGCAGATGACGTCGTGGTGTGCGCCCGCACCACACACCGACACGGTCGTCTCTCTCTCTCTCTCTCCTTAACTGACTACCGTCCGATCTCTCTTCTATGCTTTTTGTCAAAAGCGCTGGAGTGGCTGGTGCATAAGCAAATCTCCGAGTACCTTGAGTCCAGGCTTTTTCTGGACGATTTGCAAACTGGTTTTCGCACTGGCCATAGCACTCAGTCTGGCCTACTCAAGCTAACGGATGAAGTCAGGCGTGGCATTAATAACAAGAAGGTAACTCTTCTTCTTCTTTTCGATTTCAGTAAAGCCTTTGACACTGTATGCCACGTCAAGCTTCTCCGAAAGCTAACACACTTCTGTTTCTCTAAGCAAGTTATCCGCTGGGTCGCCTCATATATCACAGGCAGAAAACAGGCAGTCTTTGGTGATGACGGCGAGCTTTCCACCTTTCGCCCTCTCAACATGGGAGTACCGCAGGGATCTGTCCTGGGTCCTCTGCTATTCTCCCTGTAATCAACGACATCAGCTTTCTAGCCTGGCCCCGATGTATCACATCTCCTTCTACGCGGATGACTTGAAAATCTACAGCAATGCCACCTTGAGGAGCTCGACTCTTTTCCCCGAAGATGTCAACTAACGCCGAGAGGATTGCGGGCTGAGGCTGCACAAATCATTTAAATCTAAACGTTCGTAAAACACAGGCGATCGTCCTGGGCTCCCCCCACTACATAAACGCTTTACAATGTCGCTAACACCTCATCAATATAGGGGGGGGCCCAAGGTCGAATACCACAATCGTCTGTGCCGAGTACCTTGGAGTGGCTGCTCGATTCTAAATTTGAACGTGCGAAAGAGCCACGCACACAACTGTGTACACGTGCTCATTCACTAATGATAGGCGCTTATACTTCTTCAGCAAGAGCACACCAAGAGCCTGCCGCCAACATCTCGTGCAAGGCACGCGTTCCCCATCAATAGACTTCTAACTGTTTCTCTAGTATACTGCTGAACCTTACTCAAGAACTTGACAACTAAAATACAGGAGATGCGCTGAACACAGGAAATACGTTACACTCTTTTGGTGTAAGGACGCGACGAGCCCCACATCCACCCCTACGAGACACCGTGAATTGCAATGGCTCACCCGCCCGCCGGCTACGAGTACTTTCGGCCTGTTTTCTCATGAAACCTTTTCAACACTGAACACATCGTACATTTGGCCTTCTTTGACTTCACGTTCGCACTCCTCTCTGTGAGGGCGTGAGTGCTGCCCTGGATTATCCCCTTCGGCACGAGACACGGAGCGAACTCATTTCCATATCAGTGCCTAATTACCCCGTCTGATGAATCTTACCATCCCATCTTCCCTGACAAGTAGATCATCACTTCAGTTCAAAACGCAAGCTAATGCGCTACTTTCTCGCACAAGAGAGTACATAGCATAACCAAAGTAGCATTCGTCACCCATCATATCGCTTCATTACTTTTCACACTCAGTTCACCGCCCCTAGAGTTAACGAACGCTGTATAGAACTTACACTAGCCATTAATTAATTTGTTACACATAATGATAATAAATAAAATATTTGAAAATCTAAATTAAATCTAAATCTAAATCTCTCCTCTCCCAATTACATGCGTATCCTCGCGGCCCGCCTGGCGGCCGCTGCGTTTCCGCTTCCTCTCGTTTTACCTCTGTCTCTCTTAATCTCTCTCTCTCGTAGACATCGACGACGGCGGCCTTCTTACTACGATTCCGATCGTTCCTTCCCTCTCGTTGCTGCTCGACGGCGGATGAGCGACGGGACGGTAAGGCTTCTCCGCTGCGACGTCTCTCCTCCACGTTATGGCTCCCTTCCTCTCGTGCACTTGCTACGACGGAAGATTGGCAGCCGGGGCGGTGAGGACTCTGGATTGCAGCGAGTGGCGGGCGGCTGGATGGGTCCGCTCTTCGAGAATGACTCCTTTCCCTTATTTTTTTTTCGGATGGCGGGTCCAGTCGTGATGCTTGCTGCTGCTCACCTCACACAACTCTCTTTCACACTCGCACACTTCAACACTCGCGTGCGATTCTCTCTTCTCGTCGACGCTGTCCGTGAACGTCGACGGCGATCCAGACGAGAACCTGCCGAGTCACGCTTGCGTTTCGTTCGCAGCGCTCAGGCGACACTCTCCGAGCCGTTAGGACCCGGCCGATAACGTAGTCCGATTGGCAAGCGATGTGCGCGAGACGGGCTGATTAGTTTGCTCATCTGTTTGCGGCCAGCTCGACGGAACTTCTTCAGAGCTCACGACGGCTCGGCAATTTCCGCGACATTCCCGGCACGTAGTCACTCGAGAAAGCGGATGTTCGCCGCGCCGAACGGTCTCTTTCTCGGCCATTATGCGTTAAGGAGAATTTTGCCCGCAAAATCAGCAAACACGTTTTGCATGCTGCGACGTTGCAACGTGCGCAGCATGGGGTAAGTCGCCAGTTAGGCACAAATTAGCTTTTCTGCGCGGATTTTTCTGCGCTTTTTTCGCGAGGTTAACCTGTGTATCCTGACCTGGTCAGCTCGCCTTGCTCGATTTCTTCGGCAATTGCTCGACGCACCTGAGCTGCCGGCTTGGCGGGAGGTAGGGATCTGCCGCTTTGTTTCCCTTCGATTTCGATAGCCGCAGTCATTGCCTCGTTTAAACTTTTTGGGCGCCTAATGCTTACTTGAAGGTCAAGTGGCGCGCGCAAGCCGTATAGGAATTGTTCTAGCACGTCCTCGTCGGCGCGTCGTTTACGCATATCCCGGTCCGCTTGTTCTAAGCCTGGGGCTGATCTAATTATTGTCGAGAGCCGGTTGTACAATTTCTCGACGCGCATACCGTACTCGCCTGCGGATTCGTTGGGTCCTTGCTTGACTGCTCTTATCTGCGCGTTAATCTGGTCCGCGATTCCGATATTCGCGAAATATAGCGTTAAATCGTGCAGGAATTCGTCCACCGAATCATAATTAGCGGTTTTAGCACGAAATCCTTCCGTGGCTTTGCCCTTGAGTTTGTTCGCGATATGCAGGAGCATGTACTGCTCATGACTCGGGCCGTACGCGCGCATCACTTTACGTACTCCGTTGCAAAACAAATTTAAATTGTCGGGGTCCCCGTCGAAAGATGATATAAATCCCGCGGCTTGGTGGAACGGTATTTTCGGCTCCCGGCCGCTACTTTCCCCTCGACTCTTTCCGTCGATTGCGCCTTTATTTCGCGTTGCAGGGGATTTGCGGCGAGGGGGCTTTGCGATTTTCCTTCGATTGCCGTCGCCGTCGGAGCGTTCTCGGCCTGAATCATCATCCGACGGATCGCGCCTATGCTCGTCTTTATCTTTACGCGAGTGGGGCTTGCGGTCGCGTGGCTCGTCTCGGCGATAGCCGTTGTTCCGTCGACTGCGGTCGCCGCGCTTTTTGTCGTTGCTATCCGATTCGCAGCTGCTACTCTCGTCGGCCGGGCTATAAAACTTGAGGCTTACACTTCCCGATCTCGCGCTGGAATATTTAAGAGAGATAATGTCGGACTCGCTTCCCGATTCGGCTACATACCCGCTCCCCTGGCGTACGAGCGTCTTAGTGCTCCGCTTTATTTTCGTCGGTTGCTGATAGATACTATTCGGTGCCTGCCGGTTTTATTTAGATCACTGATAGATACTATTCGGTGCCTGCCGGTTTTATTTAGATCA
>CM053170.1:45768151-45799939 GCA_012977825.3 Pteromalus puparum
CGAATTTCCTTGGCTTTTTCTGTTGCGCGACGATTGCGGCCACCTCGGCTGCTCACCGAGGCATTATCGGACTTAAGCTCGTCCCCAAGACCCATGACGCGTAGAATAACTGATTTTACGCGCTCGTCCAATGCTCTATTCCTGCGTCCCGCCTCGCTCTCGACAAGTCGCTCGACGTGCACTACACGCTTTACCGACTTCTCTTTTTTGTCTCTTTCTCGCGTGTCCTCGCGAGAGCTCTGGCTCGAGCGACGCCTCGCCCGTACGGGTGCCTCGGCGGGATTCGCGCTGTTTAAATATGCCGAACTCATCGAAACGGGTAATTGTTTGTGCGCTGGCGACGGCGGGCTAGCCACATGACGTGATATATCAGCGGCAAATTGACGCCTTCCGTACAACGGGTTGGGCACCTGCTGATCGGACTTTGGAGTCTCCAGTTGTTTTGCTAAAAAATTTTGGCTCATGCCCGCGAGAGCCCTGTCTCTGTTGCCTTGAGCATTGACGTCGTCCCAAAGTCGTCCCCAGCCTGTTCTCTAGTTGACGCACCTCGCTTTGGCTAGCTGATCTTGTTTTCGTTAGGGGTAACGCGCGCGCTTCGCCGATTGACTCTACTGATCTGACTTTTCTTTTGGTCAAAGTGCAGGCTTCGTCGATCGAGCTGTTCGAGCTGCACGAGCGATCCCGGGGCGCAACCGCCCTTCGGTCCGCCGTGAGCTCCGGGAAATCGAACTGATGCGCCGCTTTTGTCCTGTCGCTTCGCAACTGCTCACGCGCCTCCGGCCACGGACTCGTCATCCGCCGGATGCGTCGATCGGTTTCAGAACCGTCCGTATCAATTGCCGTCTGGCTGATCGTTTGCCTAAACCATCTGTTGGTTCTGGGGGTCATTTTCGCGACGTTTTTGACACTCCCGATCGCGAGCTTCTCCTGTTTTTTCGAGCGACCCGGATCGCTTTCCGCGTCCCTGTCTACTACCTTCTTACGCACACCAAGATTAATCCCGAATAAGCCTGGGGGGGCCATGACTTCTAACCGACGCGCACTGATTTGACACTGCGTTAAGTTCGCGCGAGTGTTACCTGGATAACCCTACCAGGTTTTTATATTTTAAACATATATAAGCGCGAGAGAAAAAAAAAAAATTATCGCACTCCGAAAAGCCAAGCTGCGCAAAAACAAACGACAAGAAAAACTTACAGGAAGATGAGCACGCAAATGGTCGCGAGGCGCATGATGACTGCTTCCGCTGTCCTGCCGGGATGTTGGCTGCTGCTTGGATGCTCGCGCGCGCCGACGGCTGGTCCGCGTCGACGTCTGAGTGTGCGTGGAGGCTGCTTATGTGCTTCACCGGGCTGTCGGCGACTGGTCCGCGCCGACAGTTGCTGCTGGATTTTCGTTGGCCCAGATGGGCTTTGTGGAAGATTGCAAAGCTCGCCGGCGTTTGCAGTTTTCTGAGGCCGTCGCTTGCTCCCTTTTTGGCAAGGAGCTTGAAGCGAGATCCGTACGGTCCTCAATTGATTTATTTTTTATCGAGCTCGGGTGTTCGTCCCGAGCCTCGACGACCACGTGTATTTTAAGAAAATACCTCGGTGAGCGGCTCTCTGGCTGCTGGTCTCCACTTCGTAATTTACTACGGCTAATCTGCCTCGTGGCCTGCCTGTAGTCCTTGTGTCTAACACTCTCGACTGCGGCTTTCTTCGGCGAAGTTCTAGACGACCCGATGATTTCCGATAAAATCGATGGCCACGGAGAAGGCAGCTCCTGTTGCTGCAGAGACCCACTTTGGGATGCCACGTGTGATGAACGAGAGGTGGGCTCTCCCTGAGAGCAGGATGGGTGTGCCGGGAGAAGAACAAGACTGGCTCCTTGTCTATATGTATGTATTGACAAGAGAGAGAGAGCTCTGCTGTAGTCTGTGGTCGCCGGAGATCTGCTCGCTCCGCCACCGCCGCGATTCCGTGATGGCGAGCGATCGCGCGTGCAGAAGTGCATACGCTGCACTTCTGCCTCTGCGAACTTTAGGCAACGGCGTTCCCAGCTGACGACGCGTTCTGAGCGTCGCCAGCAGCAGCCATAGAAGCTGCCATCGGAGATGCCACGGGAGAGCCTAGAGCTCATCCGTGACAGCGGATGAGTTCAGATTTAGAACGTGTATTTTTCCAGACGATGAATATCAATATATTTACTTGCCAAAGTATACCACCAGCGCTTGGGAACACTCTATGTAATAAGCTCGTGGCTTTCGTCGTCGTCGGTTAAAAAGAAGAATGCTGCTCTGGTATTCTTTAGTCGCCCCTCAGCCATGCCGAAGCACGCATCAGCTGGCTCGGATAGCACGAGTCGGAAAAAACTACCGTTTGAAAAAAAATATATCGCTCTCTTGGATGCTCTTAGACATTCTGACAAAAATCAGCGTATAGCTCTCTTAAAATCGGCTGACGAAAAATTAATCAAGTATATTTGCGAGTGCGCGTTAAACGTCCTTTACGGAACAGTCTCGTTAAAAAACCATCAAAAGAAGAAGCTTAAAAAACATAAACAAATTTTAAGAAAATTGGCTGCAAAGAGTCGTAAAAATTCTTGGAAAAGTAAAAAACGTGTCATTGTTCAAAAAGGCGGAAGTTTTCTACCGTTTCTTCTACAACCTATACTGGAGGGTGTATTATCAATTTTACGCTGAAAAAAAATGTCGAGCATCAAAAAAATGGTTCTTATATCCAAAGATCAGCTAGATAGAATGCAACGAGAGCCGCAATCAGCTACGAGCAGCACCAGCAGCAGCAGCAGTAATGCTGTGACAAGAGGCTTCGACAGTGTACCAAGTACACCAAGCCTCGGGACTAGCCAAACTATCGGTGACAATCTCGCGCGAGAAGGCGCGCCACTACCGTGTATAGCTCGACACCTAAAAAATCAACTAAAAAATGGCTAAAAGCACTATGAATCAACGTTTGGAAAAACAATACTTTGACCCCCGACATGCAGCCAGCTATTCCGGAGCTAGGAATCTTANCGTGCCTCAAAACAGAGCTCGACTTGTTTTCCCTACCTCCTACACAAACGGCCATAGAATCAAGCAGATGGGTATCTTACAAACCCGTGTCTACTCTTCACAAAGCTATTCCCATAGAGTTTTGCATAAATTCTCAAAACGAGGATTATTTAGATCTCGCACATACTATGATAAAAGTCAATGTGCAAATAACACCGCTGACAGAGGCGACCGACAAATTTCTGGCTCCAGTAAACAACTTTTTGCACTCGATATTCAACCAGGTTGATGTTTATTTAAATCAAAAACTTGTCTCACCGCCCAATAACGCATATCCCTATAGAGCATACTTGGAAACTCTTCTTAATTACGGCCCCGCTGCCAAAAATTCTCATCTAACCACCGCACTATGGGCGGGCGATGTGGCGGGCTCTATGGACGAACAGCCCGGCGGTGATAATAAGAAAAATACAGGCCTCGTGGAAAGACAGGCATGTCTAGCGGGCGGTAAACAATATGATCTTCTCGGACATCTTCACTGCGATGTAATGAATCAAGATAGATTTCTTATAAACGGTATAGAAGTTCGTCTTAGACTCGTACGGTCGAAAGACGGATTCTGTCTCATGAACGCATCAACCACAGAGTATTCTGTGCATATAGCCGAAGCCACACTCCTCGTACGCCGTCTAAAAATTTCACCAGCCGTTCTCATAGCACACGCCAAGACATTGTCAACGGCCACAGCCAAATACCCCATCACGCGTGTAGAAGTAAAAACCTTCACCATGCACAGTGGCATAATCGGAGATTCTTTAGAAAATGTCATACTCGGCCAATTACCCAAGAGAATCATTCTTGGTTTTGTCGACAACAAAGCTTTTAATGGAGACAAGACAAAAAACCCATTCAATTTTCAAAACTTTTCCATCAATTTTCTATCCCTCTATGTCGACGGCACTCAAATACCGAGCAAGCCACTGCAGCCAAAATTTGACAAGAACGCACCCATGTACGTCGAAGCCTATCACACGTTATTCTCAGGCACTGGCATACATTACATGAACGAAGGCAACGATATCGATCGCAATGAATACGCCGACGGTTATTGTCTTTTTGCATTCGATCTCACACCTGATCTATCAGCTCATTACGCCGGACACTGGAATCTCGTGAAAAACGGATCCACCAGAATCGAAGTTTGCTTCGAAAAAGCATTAACTAAAACTATAAACTGCATACTATATTCAGAATTTGACAACGTTTTAGAAATAGATGCAGCAAGGCAAGTCGTCATAGACTATAACTCGTAAACTCACTCACACACACACACACACACACACACACACACACACACACACCGGCACCCCAGAAAGAGGGAGAGGGAGATAGCCCTCGAAAGAGAGAGAGAAGTGGAAAAAACGGAAGGGCCTGCAGCCTCTGCAACACCATACGACAGTCCGCTCGCAACTCTCGCCCTCAGCGCACTCGCACTCTAGTCATCATGGAGAAAACAGACTATGTAATAGATATACAAGCATTTCACGACAAAAACGGAAGCTTTCTACCCAAGGAGGTTGCCGTATTGGGACTTGACTGCAATTTCATCGCACACTGGATCATAAAACCACCGTCATACGATTGTGACATTATACAAAAGGGCATACTCGCCACAAACACATATATGTCGTGCTACCACAATGGCATCGAATGGTTCGACGGTGAGGCGGACATGGATCGTGTATACAAAGTGCTTCGTGAAGTGGCTAGTAATGCGCTACGAATATATGTGCGCGGTGCTCAAAAACAAAAGCTACTAGAAAACGTTCTCGGCCGACACATAATCAACTTGGAAGATTTCAGCTGCCCATCTTTCAAAAATCTACCACGCGTAAACGAACACTACTGCTTCTTTCACGGAAAAAAACGCGAATATTTCATTTGTGCNTTGAAATTTTGTAAACCTGTTCTATTAAGTATCCTCTATAACGTGAGTGGTATAATTTCTAAGGAAGGACTTTCTTTTTAAGGAAATCTTGTAATAGTTATTTTAAGTTCGTGTAAGAACATGTTGGAAGTGTATTTTTATGCATTTTTAGTCGTAATAGCGTTTTAGAAAAATATCCGTATGGATGTGTTGAGATGCGTGGATAAATAATTAGGTTGACACTGAGGTTAGATAATAATAAATATAGTTTATTTAGATACTGGCATTATAGCCAGTCAGCAGTGCGCCCGCTCAGCTCGAAGTCTTACAGGCAAGAGAGAGATGAGAGACGCGAGTACAGAGTATACAGTGTAGTCGGTGCTTAGATTGTACACGCGAGGCATACGCAGTTCACTTGCTCTCGCATAAGCTCGTCTGACTGCACGAAATCGCCGCGAACCCAGAGATGTCGCGACGTGTACCATTTTAGAGTATTATTACGATTATAAAATTCATTATATATTTCAATACATTTGTATTACATAGATTTTCACTTACGCAAACAATTTGTTATCGCATTCTAGATTAATTGCCGATCGCTACAAGGAGCTGCCAGAGACTAAGGGGTGCTGAGGGCTAGAGTGACCGGCAAGCTATCGGTAATGCAAGGGAATGCATTCCGCTGCTCCGTCTACTGCTTAAGCCTAAAACAATGGTCCCGTTTTTATAACTGCATGCGGGCTCCAGATGGCTAAGCTTTCCATAAAATCGGAGACGAGCGACGTGTCGCAGCGCGTCGTATTGCAAACCCGGGCCACTCATAAAACTATAAATCGGGAAACGGATTTACTTTCCCCGCCTCAGCTTTCTACATCTGTTTAGGATTTGTTTTTGAAACATAAAAACTAGCAATTCCAACAAATTTAGACTATTTCGATTGAACTTGAGTTCTGAACTTGAACTTTTTATATAAATGCTTTAGATTAAATTTAAACCTTTTCTATAATTTCGAAACTTTGTTTTATCCAGACTCTTTGTGAAGATGTCTGCTAAATTACATTTCGAGTCAACTTTTACAATATCTATTTCGACCATTTCATAACTTTCATTAATATAATGATATTGCACTTCGATGTGCAACATCCATTTGTTCAATGAATAAATTATTCTTACAACAATAAGACAATAAAAGTTTTAAGGTTTGCATTTTGCCTACCGGTGAATAAACATTATCAATGTATTCCTTTTGTTGGAAACCTATAGCAACTAATCTAGCTTTATATACGTTATTGTTTTTCCTTTTAAAGACCCATTTAACATCAATGACCTTTTTATTTTTTGGTCTTTCAACAATTTGCCGAGTATTATTTTTCTTTAGACCATTGTGATTTCAGAGTCCATCGCACTTTTCCATTGTTTATATTCATTTGAGTTTAATGCCTTCTTAAATGTATTCGGTACATTTGCATCAATGTGATTTACATAAATAAAATGCGTTACAGGATTTACATACCTGTTTACAGGACTTTTCTTTTTGTTAGATTTTCTTTGGACTTGTAGGTTTGAATTATCATTTTCAGCAATATCAAAATTTAATTCGTTATCTCTCCTTTCCCCGAAGAAAGAGATAAGAGATTTTGTTTGATTTGAATTTACATCATATTCATTAGTCTCGGATTCCTTTTTCCAATATTTCATTTTCTACGTTTATAGATTTGTTATCTTCCAAATCTCCAGTCTTTTTATCATCAACTTTTTCTAAACAAATAATTTTAGTATTTTCTTCGACTAGTTGTACATGTCTAGCGTGAATAACTCTACCATTCACTAGAACTTTATAGCCATTTTCTACATAACTTACTAGTACTCCTTATTGGAGTTTATCATCCCATTTGCTTTTTCGCAACGCTTTTGGAACTCTTACAAAGACTCGACTACCATAAATTTTCAAATTTTCTACATTAGGTTTGATACCAAAAAATATTTCATAAGGAGTTTTGTTCTCCGCTGTATTAGCAATTGTACGATTTTTTAGATAAGCTAGTTTTCATAATTTCTGGCCAATATCGCCTGTGAATTTTTGCTTCTCGCATCAAGCATCTACCCATGTCCATAGCCGACCTATTGTATCTTTCCGCTAGTCCATTTAGTTCATAGACGTACGGTGGATATATTACTAATTCTATTCCCTTAGACCTTACAAAATCATAAATCTCTCGGTTTAAATATTCTTTACCGTTATCACATTGCAACTTTCTCACTTTTTTATTGAATTTATTCTCTACTAAGTTCACGAATTCTTTCAGACAACTGGCAGTTTCAGATTTATTTTTAATGCCAAAAATTGTGGTACATTTACTATAATCATTGATGAGAAACAGTGAGGTAGACGGGAGGATTATTGTAATTATGGTTTATTGTAATATATATAAGACAAAGCATGCCTAGCATGCGTGTGCTCTCCAAGAGCGTACAGCAACGAGTGGGTAGTGTCGTAGTCGCGCAGTGACTATATGTCGTACGACTCACATATATATAGTACTGGTGGGGAGTCGCACATCTGTGTGTCTATCCTATATGCTATGTTACCTACGGTGCGCAGCGAGACGAGACTCACTGTCGAGTAGTTGCGCACAGCGCTTCTGCGCATCCTATCTCTAGATGCTATAGTATAGTGTACATACAAATGTACTATTCATATTCTAACACACCTCCTTACATTTGTACTGTACATTATGATTTTACATTTAACAATTCTCTAAATTTTACAAACTTTTCTTTATTCTTTACATAGTGCTTTAGTAAATATGTCCGCGACATTTTCATTCGAGTCAATTTTACAAACTTCAATCAATTTCTCTTTTACATTTTCATGAACAGTATGATAGTTCAATGTTCTTGGAATTGCAAACAAATTGTCATGTTTCCTTTGTTTGCAATATTTATCGCACCCGAATTCTCTTCATAAATTTTTATCGGTTCACTTATATCTATGTCGAATATTTTTACTAATTCTCGAATATATTCTAGTTTGCTTACAACTTCGGCTAAAGCAACATACTCTGCATAAGTTGACGCTTTAGCGATACATTTTTGTTTTTTAGACTTCCAGTCAATTATATTTCCAAACATTTGTATTACATACCCTGTCGTAGATTTTCGATCTATGATATCTCCAGCCCAGTCGGCATCAACATAACATTCTATAATATTACAACTTTCATTCTTTTTATAATGCAAAATCAGATCTTTCGTTAAATACAAATACTTTAATACTCGTAAAGCATATTTCCAATGCGTTTCATTATAGCTATTCTGGAATCTACTAAGGTAATTTACACTAAAACTTATATCCGGTCTTGTATTTGAACTTATGTATAATAAAGCACCTATCAAGTTTCTATACTTTGCAATGACCACTTCTTAGGCCAGCATAGCTACGGCCCTGAGGTATTTGACCAGGTGCTGCGCGTTGAGCATACGGCCGTGTATCGGTTTCTCTCTCTCGCACTTACAGGACTCCCGTAAACTTATTGATCGCGCTGAAGCCGCCGGCGCGGACTAAGTACACAACAAATGATAACGCGTTCGGTGCGCATACCCCTCTTCTCGCATCCACAAGGCGCTTGCTGCGTAGCTGATCAGTTCGCATGCAGCAGGAGTTTAGTTTTACTCCTTCCGCTCAACAAGTTATACACTTCTCATATTACATATTCCAGAGACGAAACCACGTGGCCAAGTGTAAGAGAGGAAGCCATTTCCAGCCAGCTACGACGCGAATTCCGGGCTGCAGTTGGGACCAGTACATTCTACGTAATTTTAATCTAATAGCTTAACAGACTAACATTTGTTCTTTTTATTGCATTTTTCGCACCCGGGGATCTCTACACCAGACTGATCCGGGGAGTCTATTCCTCCGGGAAAGACTCATGCTTATATAATTCACTAACCCTGTCACCGACGGGTCATAAAAAGATAGTTTTACGCTATCCTACTGGGATAGCTCAGTAGTTTCTCCCATGGTCGCATCTCGCGAATTATACGCAAAATAATCTTATCATCGTAACACCTCGTAAAACTAACCAAATAATCTACGACAATCACGAAGATCACATATCATCTTTTTTCATCCTTAATGTTTAACCCTTTGCAGATCATTTACTCTACGCTCGTCAATTTCCACCACAATATTTTTTTCAATAATTTCTTATATGTGTAATAATATTACTCTTTTTCGTTCATCAACCGCGTTAGTATTTTCGAGACTTATTTCCCATATAATCTATCCGTTGAAAGCCGGACACGTGTCTGGATACACGGTAATGGAAAATAAGTCATCCTATATACAATAAAATCGTGTAATATAATAGTTCAGACATATATTCGATAAAATCATAACATTCCCCGCGTATTTTCAGAACAGTAAATTCAAGACATCATAGCTCAAATATATAATCAATTTTTTCTATACCAACTTTCATTTATTCCAGGACATTTCATCTAACAATTCATCCACATTTTTACTAACCATTATTATAGACTATCTTTTCCAGCGCTATAGGTTCTCCTCGATTTATATCAAAAGTAGTCAATACTGTTGATAATTCACTTTGTTAATAATAATCATTGACTCCTTTTCCACGTGGCTCTTCTGTTTTTCTGTTTTTTATTTTATTAATGTTTCAGTTTCATAGCGATTCTTTAATTTAGTTTTCTGTGATAATTTTATCGAGAGTTAATAAAAATAGTAAATGTGTAAATAAAAGTGAATAATATTTCCTATCTTTTCACCGCAGATAATTTAAATTACAGTTCATCGTTCTTTTGTTATGCACCAAAAGTGAAAATTTTTTAAACCGTTATAACTCGATCAATACACCATATAAGTTCTACAAAAATCATGATTGTTATGAATAATACTTACTACGTAAATATTAAGTTATTTTACAAATTATTTCCTGAGAAAAAAACTCAATTATTAAAAAATAAAGTTTTTTTGTAACACAAGCACGATTTTCGCGTTTTTCTGACGTATTAAGCGGGACTAAAGTAACTTTTTTCAGACCGCCGGGCAAGAAAAACTGAAAAACGCCCGCTAACATTATTTCGGGAAATTTTCTATATGTATACATATATACATATATATTTATATATATATAAATTTAAAAATTAGTCTACTAAGAGTGTGGTCGCCGATTCTGAAAAAAGTTGCATCAGTCGCACTCAATATCTAAAAAAAAAAAACGCAAAAATCTGTACTTGTGTTACAAAAAATATGGTGTGCACCAAGGGCTAAGTGGGCTTTTTGGCCTCGTGTGGTTGCAGTACTCGTCTGCGGCTCGTAAACGCCCTCGCCTTCGGCTCGGGATAACTCGCCTTGACTCGTACTGCAAACTCCACACTCGGCGTAAAAAAGCCCACTTTACGCCCTTGGCACACAATATACTATTGTTTTCTACCTAGGGAAGCTTTGCTCTAAGCTATACACTATACACATACTGAAATATTAATATAAAATTAAAAATATCTACTAAGAGTGGGTCGCGAATCTGAAAAAATGCGCAGCGGCACGCATATCCAAAAAAAAAACGCCAAAAGTCTGTACGTGCGTAACCAGAAAAAAGATGTGCACCAAGGCAAGAGCTGTGGGCCTCGTAGCGGTGGCAGTACATCCGACTGCGCTCGAAAAGCGCCCGGCCTCGACTCGGCTAACCGCCTTGACGCGTACTGCAACCTCCACACGCGCCAAAAAGCCCACTTACGCCCTGGCACCACAATACGATTGGCCCGCTGCCGACTTTTTATGCCCGCTGCAACAATTCTGTTGAAACAGCAAATTGGCAGTTCGAGCATTCCAAATATTATAGGTGGAGTTGGCCCGGTAAAAAAAGGCTTATCCACCTCCCGCGTTATAGCCATCTGAAAAACGCCGAAAATCATAAGCGTCACAAAAAAGAGGTGCTCGCAAGTGCTAAGTGCTTTTTGCACGCGGTGGTGTAGCCTCGCTTGGCTCGCGTACGCCACTCGGCACTGCACTCGTGCTACCCCCGCCTTCGACGGCTACGCAAACCACACCGTCGGATCCAAAAAAGCCAACTTACGCTCCGTGGTACACAATATACTAATAGAAATACAAAAGAAAATAAAATAAGGATAAAAAAAAAGCAAACCGTCCGGCACCAAATTTTGCAGATATAGCTAAGATTACTAACCTGCGTAAAGCTGTCAGACCTCCGGGCCAAAAACTGAAAACCCCGCTAACATTTTTCGGGAAATTTCTATATGTATACATATATATATATAATTAATATATACTTTAAAAATTAGTCTAACTAAGTGGGTCGCCGATTCTGAAAAAAGTTGGCATCAGTCGCACTCAATTAAAAAAAAAAACGCAAAAGTCTGTACTTGCGTTCAAAAAATGGTGTGCACAAGGGCAAGTGAGCTTTTGGCCTCGTGTGCTTGCAGTACTCGTCTGCGGCTGCGTAAACGCCCTCGCCTCGCTCGGCTAACTCGCCTGACCGTACTGCAACCTCCACACTGGCTAAAAAAGCCCATTACGCCCTTTGGCAAACAATAATATATTTTGCCGATGCTGACTTTTTTGGCCGCGCAACATTTTGTTAAAATGCAAATTTTGAGTTTCTGAGTCGTATTTCTATATTTTATAAGTGTGTAGTGGCCGTAAAAAAAGCTTATTTACCCGCTTTATAGCCATGAAAACGCCGAAAATCAATAGATGCGTCACAAAATATGGTGTGCTCCAAGGGCTAAGTGGACTTTTTTGGCCTCGTGTGGTTGCAGTACGTGCCGCAGACGAGTACTCGAACCACTACCCGACGAGTCCGAGTGCTGGAGCGAACTCCAACTCGGCCTAAAAAAGCCATTTTCGCTCCTGGCACACTATTATTTTTGTAACACCTGCACGATATTCGCGTTTTTTGTACCTATTAAGCGGGCAAAAAAGTTGGCAGCGGGCAACAAAAGTAAGCAGCGGCAAAAAAAGTCAGTAGCGGGCAACTCGCAGCAGAGAAAAAAATTTGTTTGTAGCACAAGCAGATTTTCGCGTTTTTTCTGACCTATTAAGCGGACGAAAACTTTTTTCAGACCTTCGGGCAAAAAAACCTGAAGACGGCGTACATTTTTCACGGGAAATTTTCTATAATGTAATTGATAATATATATATATATACATTGATAATATCCGCACTCCAATATCTAAAAAAAACGCAAAAATTGATATGCGTTACAAAAGTGTTGCTGCCCAGGGCAAGGGGCTTTTGGCTCGTGTGAGTGCAGTAAGTGCGAGACGGTCACTCGAAACACTACACGGAGTCGAGTGCTGGACGCGAATCCACACCTCGGCTAAAAAGCCATTTTACGCTCTTGGCACACAATATATTTTGTAAACACATCACGATATCGCGTTTTGTACCTATAAGCGGCCAAAAAGTTGGCAGCGGGCAAAAAAAGTAAGCAGGCCGGCCAGAAGCGGTAGTCGAGCAAAAAAGTCAGCAGCAGAGAAAATTCTGTTTGTACACAAGCGCAGATTTCCCGCGTTTTTTCTGACCTATTAAGCGGACTAAATAACTTTTCAGCCTCCCGGGCCAAAGAAACTGAAAACGCCCGTAACTTTTTCGGCGGAAATTTCTATTTGATACATATACATAAATATTTATATAATAAATTAAAAATCGTCTACTAGAGGTGTGGTCGCCCGATTCGAAAAAAGTTCATAGTCCGCACTCAATATCAAAAAAAAAAGCAAAGTTCTGTTACTTGCCTTCAGAAAAATTGGTGTCACCAGGGCTAAGTGGCTTTTTGGCCTCGTCGGGTCACAGTACCGTCGCCGGCCTCGAACGCCTCAGCTCGCTCGGGTAACTGCCTGACTCGTATGCATCCTCCACACTGCGGGCTAGAAACGCCACTTACGCTGGCACCACAATATATTTTGCCCCTGCTCGACTTTTTTCCGCTGGCAAACATTTTGTTTGAAAATGCAAATTTTGAGTTTCGAGATCGTATTGTTAAATATTTATAGGTGTGTAGTGGCCGGTGTAAAAGGTGTAGTTACTCCGCTCTTTATAGCATGAAAAAAACCGCGAATACATAGATGCGTCACAAAAGAATATGGTGTGCTCAAGGTAACGGGCTTTTGGCCTCTGTCAGTCCAGTCGGCCAACAGTAACTCGAACCACTAACACGAGACGAGTCGCTGCGCGAACTCCAAACTCGGCTCAAAGCATTTTACCGGTGCTGTGCAGACATAACTATTTGGTAAACACATGTGGGCAGCGATAGTCGGTTTGTTGTACGCTATAAGCGGGCAACAAATGCGCGGGCAAAGAAAAGTATGCCGGGGGCAAAAAAGTACAGACGGCAAAAAAGTCAGCAGCAGAGAAAAAATTTGTTGCTAACACAAGGTCACACGATTTCCCGCGTTTTTTCTGACCGTATTAGCGGGACTAGGAATAACACTTTTTCAGACTTCGGGCAAAAAAAACTGAAAACGCCCGCTACATTTTTCGGGAATTTTTCTATACTGTATACAATATACATATATATATATTTTATATATATAAATTTAAAAATTAGTCTACTAAGAGTGGGTCGCCGCGATTCTGTAAAAAAAGTTGCATCAGTCGCACTCAATATCAAAGAAAACGATAAAGTCATTTCCCGAAAAAATGTTAGCGGGCGTTTTTCAGTTTTTTTGGCCCGGAGGTCTGAATAAAGTTACTTTAGTCCCGCTTAATAGGTCAGAAAAACGCGAAAATCGTGCTTGTGTTACAAAACAAAATTTTTTTCTCTGCTGCTGACTTTTTTGCCCGCTACTGACTTTTTTTGCCCGCTGCTTACTTTTTTTGCCCGCTGCCAACTTTTTTTGCCCGCTTAATAGGTACAAAAAACGCGAATATCGTGCATGTGTTACAAAATAGTATATTGTGTGCCAAGAGCGTAAAATGGGCTTTTTTAGGCCGAGTGTGGAGTTCGCGTCCAGCGACTCGAGTACTCGTGGTAGTGGTTCGAGTACTCGTCTGCGGCACGTACTGCAACCACACGAGGCCAAAAAGCCCACTTAGCCCTTGGAGCACACCACATTTTTTGTAACGCAATTACAGATTTTTGCGTTTTTTTTTTTAGATATTGAGTGCGACTGATATATATGTATATATATATATATATATAAGTATACATATAGAAAATTTCCCGAAAAATGTTAGCGGGCGTTTTTCAGTTTTTTTTGCCCGAAGGTCTGAAAAAAGTTACTTTAGTCCCGCTTAATAGGTCAGAAAAACGCGAAAATCGTGCTTGTGTTACAAAACAAAATTTTTTTCTCTGCTGCTGACTTTTTTGCTCGCTACTGACTTTTTTGCCCGCTGCTTACTTTTTTTGCCCGCTGCCAACTTTTTTTGCCCGCTTAATAGGTACAAAAAACGCGAATATCGTGCATGTGTTACAAAATAGTATATTGTGTGCCAAGAGCGTAAAATGGGCTTTTTTAGGCCGAGTGTGGAGTTCGCGTCCAGCGACTCGAGTACTCGTGGTAGTGGTTCGAGTACTCGTCTGCGGCACGTACTGCAACCACACGAGGCCAAAAAGCCCACTTAGCCCTTGGAGCACACCACATTTTTTGTAACGCAATTACAGATTTTTGCGTTTTTTTTTTTAGATATTGAGTGCGACTGATATATATGTATATATATATATATATATAAGTATACATATAGAAAATTTCCCGAAAAATGTTAGCGGGCGTTTTTCAGTTTTTTTTGCCCGAAGGTCTGAAAAAAGTTACTTTAGTCCCGCTTAATAGGTCAGAAAAACGCGAAAATCGTGCTTGTGTTACAAAACAAAATTTTTTTCTCTGCTGCTGACTTTTTTGCTCGCTACTGACTTTTTTGCCCGCTGCTTACTTTTTTTGCCCGCTGCCAACTTTTTTTGCCCGCTTAATAGGTACAAAAAACGCGAATATCGTGCATGTGTTACAAAATAGTATATTGTGTGCCAAGAGCGTAAAATGGGCTTTTTTAGGCCGAGTGTGGAGTTCGCGTCCAGCGACTCGAGTACTCGTGGTAGTGGTTCGAGTACTCGTCTGCGGCACGTACTGCAACCACACGAGGCCAAAAAGCCCACTTAGCCCTTGGAGCACACCACATTTTTTGTAACGCAATTACAGATTTTTGCGTTTTTTTTTTTAGATATTGAGTGCGACTGATATATATGTATATATATATATATATATAAGTATACATATAGAAAATTTCCCGAAAAATGTTAGCGGGCGTTTTTCAGTTTTTTTTGCCCGAAGGTCTGAAAAAAGTTACTTTAGTCCCGCTTAATAGGTCAGAAAAACGCGAAAATCGTGCTTGTGTTACAAAACAAAATTTTTTTCTCTGCTGCTGACTTTTTTGCTCGCTACTGACTTTTTTGCCCGCTGCTTACTTTTTTTGCCCGCTGCCAACTTTTTTTGCCCGCTTAATAGGTACAAAAAACGCGAATATCGTGCATGTGTTACAAAATAGTATATTGTGTGCCAAGAGCGTAAAATGGGCTTTTTTAGGCCGAGTTTGGAGTTCGCGTCCAGCGACTCGAGTACTCGTGGTAGTGGTTCGAGTACTCGTCTGCGGCACGTACTGCAACCACACGAGGCCAAAAAGCCCACTTAGCCCTTGGAGCACACCACATTTTTTGTAACGCAATTACAGATTTTTGCGTTTTTTTTTTAGATATTGAGTGCGACTGATATATATGTATATATATATATATATATAAGTATACATATAGAAAATTTCCCGAAAAATGTTAGCGGGCGTTTTTCAGTTTTTTTTGCCCGGCGGGCGTTGCATATGCAGGCAAAAAAAAATGAAAAACGCCCGCCGGGCAAAAAAAAGAGAAACGCCCGCTGCTTCGAAAAGCGGGCGTTTTTCAATTTTTTTTTGCCCGCCGGTCTGAAAAAAGTTACTTTAGTCCCGCTTCAATAGGTCAGAAAAACGCGAAAATCGTGCTTGTGTTACAAAAACGAATTTGTTCGATCTCTGCAAGTTAAATATACTTCTTAAATCTTTACTAGCTGCTCAATAGCTTTATTCGATTTATTTTTTGTCAATATTTTTTCGAAAACTTAAGGTCAAATCTTACACCAAAGTACATGAGTTACAATTTTTACTCCAATTTTCTTTAAGGGCCTTCGAACATATCGCTATAGATATATAGCAAACGAAAAAACATATCGTTCCTTTGCGATGTACTTTTGAAAATACCGCTACACCTAGGACCTTGAAAAAAATATATGACATTGTTTGATATGCGCTGTGCGCGCGGAAGCAAGCTGAGATGCCTCCGTAAGCTAAAAAATTTACAAAAAAATAATCTTAAAATGCGTTTTCAGAAGCTGTTCGATAGTAATATAAACATATCAGCTCGTTGTCATGGTAGCAAGGTTATGCGCTTAGACAGATCCTGGAAAGGTAATTTTAAATTACTTATTATACATTTTCTAATTCATGGAGACATCTCAGTTCGCTTCTATGCGCAAAGCGTATATCAAACAATATCATTTACTTTTTTCAAGATCCTAGGTGCGGCAGTTTTTTCAAAAGTACATCGCTAAGAAATAGATGATTTCCTGCTTCTTGGAAAGAGGTAAAGGAAAAAGGAAGGAGTATTTTATGAGTTGGAAGGGCTACTCTGAAAAATTTAATTCTTGGGTGTCTGCTAAAGATCTCGTGAATCTACAAAATAATGATGATGATGACGGATGAATTTTACATGGTTCTGTCCAGTAGTAGTAGTAGATATGTTTTGCCCAAAAACACTACAAATCACTTTACCACACAACTCCCCCAAAATTTCTGTCTGCACGGTAATTAGTATGTCGGTCTCACTGAAATTCAAATACCTCTTACCTTTCAGCACATATCAATGAAGAAGAAAGGTGAGGGGGTTGTTCGTGTGAGAAAAAAATCTACGCGCGCCGCTTACACTAGCAATTAGTTACGCGTCCAAAAAGTTGTGTGAAATATTGGGTTTTAAAAGCGGTGAATTATTAACTTGTGATGATAAAAAAGACTGCTACATTATCGGCAATAGACCAGCAAATATTGTAAATGGTTTACCGAGTATTCTGATGGTTTATAGCAGTATTTGCCAACCTTACGTGATAGGCGATGTTTGCTCACGATTGCTTGCTCACGATTGCTACGTGCTGTACCTCTTCAGTTATATGACTCTACTTACGGTCGAACAAAAATTCAGAACTTTGCCCCTCCAATGTATTTACCTCTGCTATCATCGTCTTTTCAGTCCATCGAGGTAGTTATAAATAGATCGAAGCGCATGCGCGAGAGTGGGGGTAATCTTAAGCACAAAGCTGAACAACTACTGAATAAAATGATGGCACCCGATGAGCAGGAGGCCTAGGTGATGGTAGTGGTGGAAAAAGGCAGCTAAATATAAGAAGGCGCCGATGACGCAAGAAACACAGTCAGACTTTAGTCGTGGAGCTGGTAGGAGCGTGTCAACTACTCAGAAAAAGAAGAAAAAAAAGGAAGAAATCTGCAACTAAAACAGCATCGTCAGCAGTAGCTGTTGTAATATATGAATTTATACAGTCGTAATCGTTGAACGAGTCAAGCTCTAGCGAACGCGAGAATAGTGCGCATGTCTCGCGTATATACTCTAAGAGCACACTATACTGTATACTATACTTCGTGGAGTCAGACTATGCTGTACTGTGCTCCACACTCTCTCTTGCCTGTAAGACTCCGTGCTGGGCGGACGAAGCGCCAATAGAATTTACGATCCCTGGCAACTGTGAATATCTAGATTTAGCGCATACAATGGTGAGTCTACGTGTAAATATAACGCCAACGACGCCGCTAGAGAAGGATGCGACAGCACCACCCGTCGGCCCTGTAATCAATTTTATGCATTCACTGTTCAATCAAGTGGATGTATTTTTTAATCAGAAACCTGTATCACCACCAAATAACGCCTACGCATAAAGATCGTACATTGAGACGTTATTAAATTACGGACCAGCGGCAAAAAATTCGCACTTGAGCAGTGTCTTGTGGTATGACAACACAGCCGGTAAAATGGATAACACTGATATGCTAGTAATGTGGGTTTCGTTAGACGACAAGCAGTTATGACTGACAAGAAAATTGATTTATTGGGTTACTTACACCGTAGATGTGTTAAATATGGATAGACTGCTACTTGGTGGTGTTGAGGTACGTGTACGTCTTGTGCGCTCTCATGACAGCTTTTGTCTAATGGATCCCAATTCTGCATATACAGTACACATAACCGAGGCGACACTGTTTGTTCGTCGCGTTAAGGTTAATCCGGGCATTTCATTGGCTCATGAAAAAATGCTTTCTAAAACCACAGCAAAATATACGCTCACGCGTGTAGAAGTGAAAAATGTAAATCTAAACAGCGGTGTGCATGGCCAGTCGATAGATAATGTCATACTAGATCAATTACCGAAAAGAATAATCATTGGACTGGCAAAAACTATTATATATTCGTTTGGATAAATATGTTTTATAAAAGGAATAAAGATTATGCAAAATTTTTTTTTAATTAAATTTTTTTAATTTTTGCTTCCTTCCTAAGGAAGCCTTGTAATAGTAATTTTTGGAGTTTGTGTAAAAACATGTGGGAAGTGTGTTTTGATGAATTTTTAGTCGAAAAATGGTGTTTTTAGAAAATGTCCAAACGGATGTGTGTGTGTGTGTGTGTGTGTGTGTGCGCGCGTATGTATACGCCTGTTTCTCAGCTTCTACTTGGTGGATTTTAACCCACCAAGTCTCATTTTCTTTGTTTTTGCTAGAAGATAGTGGGACGAAAGTCCGTTTTTACAATTTATATACGCGTTTTTTTTTTATAGCGATTTTTTAGTTTTGAGATTTCAGTTTTTGCCAACAAAGTTATCGGAAAAGTTAATAAAAGTAAATTGCTTACTATGTACCTGAAAGAGAATAAAATTGCCTATGTTTTTACCGTGAAAAATTTATATTATCTTTCGTCGTTCTTTTATTAAACACCATAAAGTGCAATTTTTTTAAATCGTTATAACTCAAAAACTAAATAGCGAATCATTCTAAAAAAATATATGATTATTGAAGGTAATTAGAACTATATACCACTTAAATTTTAAGTCATTTCATGGGGCAGATCCTGAGAAAAACATCAAAAACTGAAAAAAATCGTTTTTCTACGTGACGCGATAACTGGAGTAAAAAGGCAATAATCAAGTTCAAATTTTGGATTTAGTTAGCATTATATAGCACCTTTATCTCTTTCTTTGGGTTGTTTATGATACCAGTTAGTTTTAAAGATATTAAGCTTCAAAACTTTGTTTTCTTACCCTGTTTACTCTATATAACTGAAAACTGTATCGCTTCGATCTCAGTTTCACTTAATGGATTTTAATCTATACTTAGACTCGTTTTTTGCTGTTTTTTTTTTATTAATTCATTAAAAATAAGATTTTCAGTTACGCATGTGCGTATATTCATGGCGATTTTTCGATCACTGGTGATTTTAGATACGTTCCGCGAACTATATCCTTATCATTATATCTCGGAAACTAAATTTGGAAGTTTTCGTTAAAACATCATGATTATCGGCTAGTTTTTTTCTGTTTTTTGTTTTGTTAAATCGTTAAAAACAATATTTTCAGTTACGCGTTGATTATGTAATATAATTATTTCGAAATAATTTTATCCATCAAACGAAAAAGCATAAAAACTTTATAGAATTATATATGAAGTAAAAACAATTTATATATTAAAGCGATACATAAGGTTGAAGGAAGCTATGTGCCAAAGAATTGGCAGCGGTTTTTTATAATTTATTAATAATTAAATGTTATAATATTTTTGTTGGTTTTGTTAATTTGTATAATATTTTGCTTAATTATTATTTATATTTATTATTGATAATATTATGTATATAATATAAAAGATAATTAAAGTGTTAGTAATAATATAATAAAATAATTGAATCATTAAAGTATATGTACTTATGAAACATGAAGAATAAAAAATATGAATATCAATAGAGTAATCAAATCAAAATATATGTATTGATCGAAAATATTCTTATAAAAAAATTGTCAAAAATAATTTTTAATTATTAAATAAGATGGGTATAATTTAATAATTTATATGAGCTTGGGGTACGTAGTTGCACGGGTTGGGAGATTTTATTAAAACATATCCTCCTCTCCTCTCCTCTGCTCTCCTCTCTTAAAAAAGTGACGTGAAGCATTTAATTGATGTCCAGTCCTGGTACAAGAATTAAGGAACGCGAATTTAAAACGCGAATATTATTACATAACCTACAAGCACTTTGAACTGTTAGTGCTCAGCAGGTGGTCAAATTTAAAATCATTCTGCAATTAGATATAATTGATGGTATAATAAGAGGTGCGCGAAGCGTACTTAGATTTTCTAGTATATAAAAATTATGTTATGATTTTAGAACACAATTTATGTGTTTGTGTAAATAGTTATGTTAAGAATAAAATTAATGATAAAATTTTTGTTTGTGTTCTTAAAAAATGTATTAAATTTAAATATTTTGTATAATAAAAAAACCTTGGTTGGAATTAGATATGTACACCACTGAAAGTTAATAATTTTTTTTTTTTTTGTATAAGTATAATTGTTATGATAAAAATCTGTATGTATAAGTTTTGTGCATAGATTTGAGTAAAGTTGTTTGTACAGTTTTTTTACCGATTATTACATAAAATTTTATTCTTTTTTTAGTGATTTTTGAACAGTTTATAAAGCAAACTATTGATATAATACAATTTTATACAGTTATTGTTATATAGATTATAATTTAAAAAAACTATGAATTTAAGTTTTAAAATTTTAATTTTGTAATAAGATGGTCAAAATTAGAAGTATTGGTATTTTAAATTATATTTTTTATGTCATTATTTGGTTGATAACATTTATATAGGTATATATTATTATAATTGTCATTTTCAATTATATTGTAGTAATTAAAAAATTATGGTTTAATAGATTTGCAGAACTTTATGAAAAAAAATTTTGTTAAGATTGATGCATTTATGTTTGTTAAAAATACATTGTTTATTTTAACAAAGTTTTTAAAGTTTCAAAGTTGATTTTCTTTGTTTTCAAAAATGATAATGTGTGACGCGAATAATCGCGTCTAACACTGTTTTCTCGAGAGCAGACTACGAGTCCCGAAACGGTCCACACACCGAGACTGACACGCGAATATAGGATTTGTTTATTAATCGCGAGGGATTATTTTTCTTGATTACGAGGAGGAGAGGAGAAGCTCGAGGCGCATCACCTGCCAACCGCACGTAGCAGACGACGCACCGTCCGCAGCAAACGAGAACGAGAGAGAGAGAGAGAGAGAGAGAGAGAGAGAGAGAGAGAGAGAGAGAGAGAGAGAGAGAGAGAGAGAGAGAGAGNGTGCGCTCACCTGACGGTTTTCAGCAGGCAGAGAGGGCCTCTTCAGCGCCGATTTGTCGCTCCGCTGGGCTGGCTTGATGGCAGGTGTAGAGGTCACTGGTTGGGTCGATTTGTCGCTCTGCAGGGCTGACTTGGTGGCAGAGAGAGAGAGAGAGAGAGAGAGAGAGAGAGAGAGAGAGAGAGAGAGCTGAGATTCGTACTGCAGCATGAGAGAGAGAGAGAGAGCGAGAGGAGGGAGACTCGCACCGCTGCACGAGAGAGAGAGCGAGAAGAGAGAGCGTCTGCCGCTGCTGCCAGAGAGTGAGCGAGAGGAGGGTGACCGCAGCACGAGTACGAGAGAGAGAGAGAGAGAGAGAGAGAGAGTAAAGCCACGACGCCGCGCGTACACTGTACAGTGCGTGCAGGAGAGAGAGTCGGTGCTAGAGAGGTCGCTCTCGTGCTCGACCTAGAAGGACCATACGGAAGCCCAGTCACGACACGCACAAACAAACGCGCATGCGTGCAAACGATCAACTCATTTAGCATACAAGCAGGCAAGTTGTCTTGCAGATGAACGTGTTGTTGACTCCGAAATGAGAGGTTATGCGTACTATTAAAGACTAAAGATTATTTAAAAAAGACTAGCAAAGAGTTTGAAAATAATCACCTTAAACCCAAGGTATGTGTAATAATTATACATCTAAATAACAGTATATTTGAGAGATATTTATGTATTGCAGGGAGATAACAATAAAATGTTGTCCTTATACAAAGCCAGTAGCCAATAACTTGGTATTTGTTGAAACAATACCTATACCATGTGTATGTCATCATTCAAGTAATGTACATTCGTATAATAATTGTATACATATACTCTGAGTGAAAATTTAGTTTCGAAATTTATTAACCATTCTTTATTATTGCAGGTAAATATGGATAGAGAAGCTATAATAAAAAGTTATTTTGATCAGGGATACTCGTGTGAAGAGATAAGAAATATATTAAAAAGTCATGGTTTTGAAATATCTTATCGCCATCTTCAAAGAATAATTGAGTCATTTGGCCTAAAAAGGAAAAATATTACAGAAAATATACATGAAATAGTGACTGCAATCATCAATGAACTCCAAGATAGTGGATGCTGCTTAGGGTACAAGTCTATGTGGTTAAGCTTAAAGCTGAAATATGGATTGAAGGTTTACAGAGAAACTGTTATTGATCTTCTTCATATATTTGATCCAGAAGGAATAGAAGAGAGGTCCAAGTACCGTTTAAAAAGAAGAGTATATAGTGTTCCTGGACCAAATTTTATTTGGCATATAGACGGATATGACAAATTGAAACTATACGGATTTGCTATCCATGGCTGCGTTGATGGATATTCTAGGAAAGTGTTGTGGCTAGAATTAAGTACGACAAATAATAAACCTGAAATTATTTGCCACTACTATTTAAAAACTGTGGAAAAATTAAAACTTATACCTACTCTTGTTAGATCCGATCATGGAACTGAAAATTCCATTGTTGAATTGGTTCACCAAGCATTAAGATGTTCACACGAAGATAGTTATGCTGGGATAAAAAGTTTTCTCAAAGGCAATTCTCAAGGCACACTCTGTTAACTTTTGGATCTTGTTTTTCAAGGATATGATTGACTGCAATCACTTTGATAAATCAAATGCACTGCAGCTCGAGTGTCTCCGATTTTGCTTTGGCCCTTTAATCAAGTATGACCTGGATTTAACAAGAAAGGAATGGAACCGCCACTCAATAAGGAAACAAAAACTTGGAGATGTACAAAGCGGAAAGCCAAATTATCTCTTTCATCAGCCTAAAGTAAATGGAGCCGAAAATTGTGGGCATGAAGTTAAGTCGGAGCATGTCATCAATGCTAAGTTGCATTTTTCAGAAACTCCAACCTATTGTAGTTCAATTTTTCTCAAATTAATAAATGAATTAATTCCAAATATTGAATTACCTATTAACGCAAGAGAGGCAACTTTTTTGTACCATAGAATTTGTACCATTCAATAGAATAGAATAAAGCGATATGAATAATATATTATTTTATTATTAGATTATTTATGTAAATTATGTACAGGAATAAAAATGAAATAAAAAAATAGAGGCTATTGCAAATAATCTAATGTGATAAGTCTTTTTCAAATCAATCTTAGAAATAAGAAATAAATAAATGCAAAAGTGGGATAATATTGTGATAAATAAAGTAAACTGATGTTTTATTGTGAAAATAATAAATGGAACAAATGTTTGTACTGAAAATTTTTTTATTTCAAAACTTATGCAAAAACTAATTAAACAAATATATTCAATGTATGAAAATAAGTCTGTCATTACGAGAACAGTTTGTACGTATGATTGTACATTTTTATTGTAATATAATAAAAGATACAACAGAATCGCATCAAAACTAAATCAAAATTAAGAGTCAAATAAATAATATGAAAAAAGAAAAGAATATTTTATCGCAATGACAGGTCTCTAGCAATAATGCAAGAAATTGAGACTCCCTTTGATATTTTCTCGCATAATAAACTTAATAACTACTACCTTAAAAATATTAGTACACGCAAGGTCAAAATTGACAGATCTATAGTCTTAAAGCTGATACAACTTGATAAGATAAGTGATACCTACTATGAATCACATTCTTTAGTATCACATTATATATATTACGAAAGTTTTTCGAAATAATACTTTCATACAACTTGATTAACAATATCATGAAACAACTTATCAACTACTGAAATAGAAAAAATTCCTAATTGAGAAATACTAATATGAATTACATTCAAACTGGAAGACTAATCTTTTTGTTAAACTTATTTGTCACGTTCGCTATAAGTCTTCTTTAGTTACAGCATGAAGTAAATTAATAATGTTTGGTCTATTGCCTTCATCATAGTCAAAGCATTGTGCGAGCATGTTCTTCAATTCTTCTGGTACTTGCAAAATATCTGGAATTTCTTTATTTTGCATTCTTTTTTCCAGTTCATTCTTATTTGACACATCCCATACTGAATCTTCTTTATACATCTCAACAATGGTACACGCCAATGACCAGATATCAGCAGACAGCGTAGCTGCTTGCTTATTTAACAATATCTCTGGAGCAAGTCACATGACCGTACCTACTGCTGCAGATCCGACTGTTGTCGTTAACGCAGTGATAGTCATGTACAATTTGCTTAATCCAAAGTCGCAAATTTTCACCAAATTTTTTTTATTTACGAGTACATTATCTGGTTTAATGTCTCTATGGATTATTGGATTCATCTGATTATGACGTATCGCGTTGTGTTTCTAGGTGAATTTTAGCATTCGAAAGTTTCCAGGGTAGGCTCATCACACCTACGCCTTTCTCAAACCCGGTGTCGTGAGTAAGATTTCCATCGGATCTCAAAAAACTGATCGCGCTGATGGGGGCTCGAACCCACGATCCCTTGACCGGGAGGCAGGTGGTTTACCACAGAGCCATCGTCGGTCTCAATACCCTTGCATAGCTGCAGAAAAATCCCCTTTTTTGTAATGTCAAAATTATAATCTACCTTTACATCATCGTCGTAGATTAAATCAGACAATGATTTACTTACAAAACATTCCATAATAAGATGAACTCTTTTGAGTTCTCTACAAACTGCCAATAAAGAAATAAAATTTTCATGCCTAAGTGATTGCAGAACATTAATTTCTTTTTCTAGATGCTTAATGTTTCTGGAAAAGATCTTAATTGTCTTGATTGCTACTTTAGAGTCACCAAACCTTCCTTTGCATACTTTGCCTTGAACTCCTGAACCAAGAATCTCTTCGGAAAGTATAAAATCCTTTCGTTCTATTGCGGGGACTGGGACAACTTCTACGTTCAAACATTTTGGTTGCTTGTTAGACAATTTAATCTTCTTTGAAATCAAAGAGCCTATTAATGAATAAACAAATTGGAATTAATTATATAAATTTGTAAGGAAAAGGCCAATATAAATAAAAAAATTACTATACCTTTACTTGTGCATGATACTTCACAGTGCCATGTATCTTCATCCTCTGTAATAGGTACGTTTTGAAGCCAAAAACCCATTTTTGTTTCTTTATGTAGAACACCGTTGCAGTACCAACTGACAGTGGGTTTACACGTTTCAATACATCTTGGTATTATGCCAATGCCAAATTGTTGTAGAGAAAATCCAATTACTTTGTCGACATCATGTGCAATACCATGTTCTTCGCAATCTGATAAGGGAAATGTGTACTTCTGTTGAAAATTTTCGTTGAATTCCAATTGAAATAAAATGTTATTAACAACAATTCGGCTGATGTCATATCCATGATCAAGTGGATCAAAGACTTCCTTTTCGGGAATAGGAAAATCGCCTTCTGATTCATCCACGACTGTCCAGTACATTCCAATTTTATCTCTTTCTCCGATAGAGCACTCTCCACTATACTTTGAAATTGTAACAAAGCTGTAAAGAACATCAACTTGGTTGAAATTGTTTTTTATGGCTTGAACTTCATAACTTTGACTCGAAGATTCTTCTAAAATACACTTTACACCATTATTAAAAAGTTGATCATCTAGATTTAAGTCTTCTCTGCTCTAATCAACATTTTCCTCTGTTTTATTTTCACTCACAAGTTCTTATTCCTTTTCTTGATCTAAGACTCTTGTGAGTTCTGTAAATTCGGCTTCATCTTATAATAAGGGACGCAAATTCTTCATTTCTAAATCATCAAAAAATTCTTTTTTTAATGCGCTCAACAAGTACAGATGCATCCGACTCATATTCCAGTTTTGATGTCTAAAATAATCCCATAGTCCACAATTGGTTCCATCAGGAAAAGAAAAACTTTGAAACTCAGTATTATTAAAAAGACCTATTTTCATCTCAGATCGTTGAAGTAATGTCATGGCAGTTTTGTTAGCAAATTTCTTTTTGCTTATTTCAATGATGTCAGATACTGAATAGAAACTTTGCATATTCAACTCCAATTCTTGAGTCCCTCCAATTGGAACTTTTTGCTGTAGGTATCTACCATTATCATCAAATCGATGTTTCCACCCAATTTTGACTAATTTTGGGTTTACTACAGGAGGAATCTTTCTTAAATCAGAGACCTATAACAGAAATATTGGTTATTGTAGCAAATTCAATTGAACATGGAATTAATCGTAGTTTTCTTATAATACCTTCTGCTTCTTGAGCATTGTCGGATACTGGATTTCTTGTTTCTCTGTACTTGATGTTCCCTCATTATATTATGATAAAAATTTACTCTATCTTTCTTTTTGTTATTTGAAATATCTGTCAATACACTTGGAGCTGGAATTCTAACTTGGTGGACTTTCCGCTGCACGTTCATCTGTAAATAGCAACAAAATTGTAGTATATAATTTTTTTATTATGTTATGTGTATTATATTATAATTTTTTTATTTATTATTACCTGTACCAGTGAACACCTCCAAATTGAGCATGTTTGACTCGATAATTAACTGTCCATCTTTAATGGTTACCATTGTCTTTTGATTATCCTGCTCACAAGAAAGTTCTCGTGCCAATGGAAAGTAGTTTTTTAAGCACTGCGAGGATAGGTACTTATTTTCGTCAAGGGAAAAAATTTTTTTAATTATCAGAAATGGTCAACAATATTTAGAAATGGTCTATAATTTTCTACTCGAGTGGTATAAATTCAGAAAACATTTTTTGTTAGTGTACGAACGAAATCTATATGACTGAATTCCGTATTACATTACCCACATAGCATGAAAGCTTTTTGAAAGCTTTCAGGAAGCTTCCTTCAAAGTGTAGGAACCTTACAAGAATATTCCATGGAATCTTCCTGGATGCTGAGAATGTCCGCTTCAAATCACTGTCAGGAAGGTTGCTAACAGCATTACTGTAATATATTACTCAAAAACTTTTTGGAAGGTTTTCTGAAAGGTTCTAGAAATATTAATTAAATCTTTTGGAAGATTCCAATAATCTTCCAATATCTTTCAGTATTGTTAGACAAATTTAGGTAAAATCTAGGTAAAAAAAAATTTAGGTAAAAAAAAAGAAGGTTTAAGAAAAAATTTGTAGTATCAGATGCATCAAAATTAATTTTTCTATTTATTTAATTCATTTTAAACTTATTTTTAATACTTATTATTATTCAGTTTTATTAATTTATTATTAATATTGCTGTAACAAAGAAATGAAATTAAATTTTTCACCGGCTGTGGGAATCGAACCTGGACCACCAGCGTGGTAGTCCATTGCTATCCGTTTACCTAAACAGAACTGTTATGTTTAAAAGTTCAGATCTGATATATTATCTACTTCAACGCGTAAACTAAAACTAATAATAAATAAACATTAATCAAAAAATAATAATAATGTATGATGATATATAAAGTAACCAAAATTCTAATTACTGCTTGAATTAACTTTCATGAAGATAAATAATCTGAATTACATGAAATGCGAACGGAAATCTTTGTGAAAAGGTTTAAGAAATATTGCACGAAATCTTTCCTGAAAGGTTACTAGAAGCTTTTGAAAGATTCACTATCACGTTCAGAGTTGAAAATTTTTTTAATTTTATATGAAGCTTACAGAAAGATTGCCGTGACTTTTCCTGGAACCTTCCATGTAATATTATGGATAGCTATTAGAAATGCTAACGGAAATCTTTCTGGAGAGGTTTAAGAAATATTGTACGGAATCTTTCCTGAATGGTTACTGGAAGCTTTTGGTAGATTAACTGTCACGTTCAGAGTCGAACATTTTTTTAATCTTATATGAAGCTTACAGAGAGGTTGCGGTGATTCTTCCTGAAACTTTCGATGTTGTATTACGGTTAGCTATTAGAAATACTAACGAAAATTTTTCGAGTAAGGTTCACGAAATATTGCACGGAATCTTTCAAAGAAAGCTTTTTAAAAGCTTCTTTTAAGATTCTATGTCAAGTTTCAAAAAATGATAAATGGAATCTATCGTTGTTATCTTCTGTTAATCTTGCAGGAAGATTTTGAAGTAAGACTTCTAAGTAAGATTCCAGAGAGATTTTTTTTTAATTTTAAAGTTCTTACAGGAAGCTTCTGTGGGAATCTTTCTTGAAACTTTCGTTGGCAAGCTTTCGTGCTACGTGGGATAGAATAAACGAGTGTAGGACTAATGAAGTTGATATAAGTTTAATAGAATATTTAGAAAAATTAATATCTCGTAATAACCCTTATACTGAGGCTTACAAAATGATGTATAGAATAGAAGAGGAAGAGAATACAAAATCACATAAAAATAATACAACACCTAAACAAATAGTAATGTTATTAACTTGTGATGATTATACTAGAAATAAATCATATTTTGCTACATGTAATGAAGTTGCTGTTGTGTACGTAGGTGATGATGGCGTCCCACCTATAGATCGTGACATTTCCATTTACCCAAAATCAGATAAACCACAAAGAATAAATATTCTTAGTAAACATCTTGATCCGATGATCTATCCTCTAATGTTTCCTTTTGGTGAATCAGGATGGCAACCTTACATGCAAAATTCGAAATATATTTAAATAAATTTTTCTTAAATATCAGTTAGACATAAATTCATAGGGAGAGACTTTGACGACATGCGACGACACCCCTATAAGAGAAAGCAAAATTTTTAAGAAAAATCAGTTTGTACATTTCAGCTCTTTACTTGAGAACTGCTCAACAAAATCGTTTAAAATTTTAACAGCAGATATCTTCGTTTATGGTGTACCACCAAATAAAATTTTGAAGCATTTGACTACATTGTTTTAGAGATATAAGAGTTTAAGAGATATTCTACGCAAATAACTGAGCCAAAACATATAAAATATCTACCTTTTCCCAAAATCTCAAGTGCAATAAGGCCTTTTTACGCCCGTAATCGAGACTCAAAAAAACTCATTTTCTTCAGTTTTCAATTTATTACTGAAAATATAATGTTGAGACTTTAACGTTTTGTTTATGGTGAATCACCAACAAAATTTTGTTTCAGAAATATAAGAAATCAAAAAATTTTCAAAAAAAAATTTTAACCGTGATATCTTAAAAACCATAAGAGATTTCAAAACATTTTTCTATGAAGTTTTAGCAAAGCTAAAAATTTTAATATTACAAAGCTTTCTTTAGGAGGAAGCAAAATTTATCACAACAATTTATTGTCGATGTTCGGACAAGAATTAGAGCTTGTCGTTATATTATAGACACAGTCATAAAGCACAATTACGTACGGATATGATGTATAAAGGATTAATGGATTTTGTGTCTAATCGAGCAAATCTTGACAATTCTAAACTAGAAGGATGGTAATATTACCATCAACTTAGATAGGAAGTCCTAGAGCCATACAACAAAATTATTTAGATTCGATGACGCAATTACGAGTTGATAGTAAGCCAGGTATTTTTTTTACGATGACTTTTAATCCTGATTCTAAAGTAATCCAAAATAATGTATTACCTCATGAAACTACTCTGTATCGGCCGGATTCAATTTCACGAGTTCTTCATGAAAAAATAAAGGTGTTAAAAACTGAACTCACAGAAAATAATATATTTGGTAAAGTCAAAGGTAATCTATATGTCATAGAATTTTAAAAACGTGGCTTACCACATATTCATATGTTAATATGGTTATATCCGGATTACAAATTTCAAAATACTGATTAGATTGATACAATTATAAGTACTGAAATTTATTTATTTATTTATTTATTTATTTCCACTTACATATACCAATTAAGGTATTCTACAGAGGCAAGACATAGCTTGCCTGTACATAGAGTGGATTACAAAAAAAAAACTTACAAACTATCCTATAAACTAAACTTATAAACTAAAAAAAACAAATCATGTTCGATGACATTTTATAGATCGTAATATTTTTACAAAAGTTAAAAGTTAAAAGTCATCCAAATCAACAAAAAGAAATAAACTGTACTCGTCTAGGGTACCTTCTCGCTTATGAACATTTTTAATTTATTCCTTATTGTAGCTTTACTAAGATCTAAAACTTTGAGATCATTGTTCAGCATATTGAAGACATTAACTGCAGCATAATAGCTGTCTTTTTGACTAATTGATTTAAGTGATTTTGGTATTTGTAGGTTTTTATTCCTAGTAATACTAGAGCTATTTTTATATTGCTCTTTTAAACTATTATAATGATATGTAACAGCCTCTAATTTGAATAACTGCTTGATTGATAATGGGGCATTTAAACTTCTAATGTTATTACACAAAAATATTCTTTTTCTTCTTGATGATGTCGTTTAGCTTCTTGTGTCATCAAATTCATTCTCGTGTCTGATCAGATCTGTCAAAGTCAGCGTCTTGATCCATTGCTGCCTGTCTTGTTGTTTTGGTGTTGACGAGGTATTTGTAACGTGAAGTGAGTTCGGTGACACCGATGCTATAGATTGCCTTCCGAAAGTAATCTACCTTACCCATAAGTCTTGGTATTGTTAGGTTGTAGTGGATAATCAGTCATGTCTATTAATTTTTAATTTTCTTTTTGAGTATTTCACACGCTACACTATCCGTAGCCATGTGATTAACCTCAAATTTAGTTGTTATAGGTAAATTGCTATAAAGACAATTAACACACTTAATAATGTTTTTATCACTACAATTTCTCACTGAGTGAGAACCTGCACATCTAGTACACTTTTCATCGTTCAAACATTTTTTAGCACTATGTCCAAAACGTCCATACTTGTTAGCATGGCTTCATGTTTATTAAAATCATAAGCTTACACCTTTGAAACCGACAAAGATTTTGCTATCATTATCTTTACGTGTTGTATAATTCAGGCGATACTTCAATAATTGCACTTAGTTATTCGTTTTATCATAACATAAGTATGTAACATTACATTTGACTCTAGTTTTTTAAATTTCTTTCATTTAGATCATGTTGTTAATCCTGAGCATCCAACTTGAGACAATTTCTCTATTCCTACTATTTTTTATTTCGGTTCAGAAGTTGTTCTTATTGAAATCTTGAAATGAGATGCAAGGTTTTTTTCAATATTTTTTCTGCGTCATCAACGCTCTCCTCATTCATGCACGTTAATGACCAGTTCATCTTTGTCTTTGCTCAATACTTATATTTTTAGTTAAAATAGTTTTCTCTTTAGTTAAGTATGCGTCACAAACTCTTTTATATCAGCTTTGTCTTCTTTATTGTTTTTTAACGATTAATTCATGGCACACGTTTTGGTTTAGGTTTAAGGTTTTGCGCTATTGCGCGAGTACGTGTTTTATTTTTTTTTAGATTCTTTTGTTGTTAGAAGTTCATATATAGTTCATTTTTTTCATTACAGCTCCGTTTAAGTTGTTTTAATAAAGTATTTTCAATTATTCAATTTCTGGGCCACAACA
>CM053170.1:45802187-45841033 GCA_012977825.3 Pteromalus puparum
CATATCGTTCAATGCAAAGTGATTTATATTAATAATTTTCAAAAATTTGTTCTGTATTCTTTGAATTAAGTTAAGACAACTATCGTAGGCTCCTCCCACGCTATTATACCATATTTAACATGGCTTTGGAAAATGCATAATAAATTATCAAGGCGTTTTTCGATCAAAGAAACTCTTGATTTTGGCAAAAATAAAATGAGATATCTCGTTTTTTTTACCATACTTTCAATGTGTTTGTCCATCGCATATTGTAATCGAAAATTACGCCAAGTATTTATGATTTTCTACCCTTTTGATAGGATAATTACCAATACTTATTTGTATATCTTCAGGTACGCTATTACAATAGATCTCTCTCTTGCGGCCACTTAATTCATCCATCGTTTTTTCATGAATAGAACTATCTTTTTCAATATCACTCAAAATTTCACTTCTCACTTTATTTTTCATTGTCATTTTCACTTCAGCTATTATCAATCTTGCTTCGTCACTAAGAGTGTCTCCACTCACTTTTGAGGTTAGTTTCAGCTGCTCATGTTCGTCACAGATTCCTAGATATCTGCTCACTAAACGGGCACCTTGTAATTGAATGAATTCATCTATGTGATATACACTTTCACATATGATGCAAATAACTGTAGATGCTCTTTGTGTCGGATGACATTTATAAAACTTATTCTTAGCCTTATCAGGCGGCTGCTTACCGCCCGACGACATGTTGCTGACGACATGTTGCTGAAATACCAGATGAAAATGAATATCCTAAATTATATAGTATTGTTTATTGTTTATTGCAAAATCAATGGACAGACTTGTCCTTTTTACATAACCCGTAGGTTAAATACAAATAAAATTATTGAAACATTATAAACGCAGAATAAATAAAAAGTACATAAGATAATAGGAAACTATTAATGATAATAATTTGACTAGAAGGTTGTGACCAGCGATCGGAGGCTAGCCTTAAATGATGCAAAAGAAGTAATAGTGGTACTCCGTTGCGGCAGGAGGTTAGTAGGGGTAGTTAGGTGTGGAGTAGAAACCGAAGTTTGAATGATAATGGTTCTCCTGGAGAATTCTATGACTACGTAGATTATAGTTAAGCTGCCTGACCGAGAAAAGTCCAATGACAGAATTACAAATAAGTTTGTGTAACAGTTTGAAAGCTAGTAACCCATCATGGTATCGATGAACGGAGGCAATGGTCGGAATGTCATAAGATGATGCAATCGGTGTGTAGTCGTGATCAACAGGTACCATGGGCTGACCAGACCTAAAAGCTAGATATCGCAGAAATTTATGTTGGATCTTTTCAAGAGAATATGAAGCCACCTGAATGAAAGGTGACGATATTTGAGAACGGTACATGAAGTGAGGCAAAACCAATAAAATAGTATAATCAAAAATAATATGATTCATGGTCCATGTGGTTTACAGAACAAAAATTGTGTATGCATGAGTGAGAACAAAAAATATTGTACCAAAAGATTTCCCAAACCATTTGTTAATGAAACACAATACAATCCAGATGATTATCCTACTTATCGTCGAAGAAATTATAGTATATCTATTATTTATCCAAAGCGTAGAATCGCACATAATGGATTTGTTGTACCATATAATCCTTATTTATTATTATTGTTAGATTGTCATATAAACGTAGAAATATGTAGCACAATAAAAACTATAAAATATTTATTTAAATATTTTCATAAGGGTCCCGACACGGCTTGAGTAAAATCTATAAATGTATATAATGATGATGATTAAAATATCATAAATGAACATGAAAGTACATATAATTATGATGAAATAACACAACACATGTCAACAAGATATATATGCGCACCTGAAGCTATGTATCGTATTTTAGAATTTAAATTAAGAGAGCAATCTTATGTTATTATTATTATTATTATTATTATAGATTTATTTTGCACTAGTCAAAAAATACATACATACATATCACAATAGAGTTATGCTTTGTCATATCACAGAATCAGATCATATCACAGATATCAAGTACAATTAAATTTCATTTTCGCTTAAATCTATAAAGTCGACGCAATATACAATACAATTACATGGTACGATACTAGACGGCTTATCACATTTTCGCATGTTGTATCACAGTGTACATTTGTCATTCATCGACACCACCATCGTCGCACTGATAGATGTGTCGATGTATTGCCGTTTTGAACCAACTTAGTGACGGAAGGTTCCTTAAATTACGAGGGAGCGAATTCCAAAGACGCGCACCCTGTGCACTGAATGATTTCAGCCCAGTGTCAGTACGCGACGCAGGAACTACGAGTTCTTTGGGGTCCCTAGAAGAGGTTCTACACTGGTTCCTCTCAAAAAGGGCAGCGAGATACGGGGGCTGTCCCATAACAACTGCTTTGTATAGCAGTACCGCCGCAAAATACTCCCTTCTTGCCTCGACCGAAACCCAGCCTATCCTTCTCCTATATGGGGAGATGTGCTCGTGCCTTCTAGCACCACAGATATATCTCACACATGAGTTCTGTAATCTTTGAAGTCGGGTGTTGAGTTCACCTGATACATCAAGGTATACAAGAGAACAGTAATCCAAGTGCGAGATGACAAGAGCGCCAGCCAGCTGCTTACGCAGTGTCTCGGTGGTACAGGATCTGAAAGATTTAAGCCCATAAAGAGCTCTATTAACCTTTCGGCTAATCGCATCCACTTGCGGTTTCCACGTCAATTTTGAATCCATTATAACACCGAGATTGGTTACAGTGTCAACAAAGGGAACAAAAACGCCATCCGAAACCTCAATGCCAGGCAGCTGTAGACTTTGCACTTTATTGATGTTGTAATCCGAACCAAAAATAATAGCTTTAGTTTTCCCAACATTGAGGCGGAGAGCGTTCTCAGATGCCCATGCCGACACCGCACGCGCGACAGCCGACATGCGGTCCACACCCTCACTCAGATCGTCCCTGGTCACCTGCGTATAGGTTTGGAGGTCATCAGCGTACAGCAAATGTTCGACACCGTCCGACAATTTCCCCTCAGGGCCTTTGAAGTCAGCCAAGAAATCTTGAATATCATTAATGTAGAGGCTAAACAGAAGAGGCCCCAGGACTGAACCCTGTGGAACGCCAAGATTGGTAGTGAGCCAATCTGAATTGCCATTTGAATTCGTAACCACACGCTGGTTACGACCTGTAATATACGACGCAATCCACAGAAGAACAGCCCTAGAAAATCCCAGCTTGATTAGCTTACGAAGAAGTTTTGAGGGCGAAATGGTATCAAACGCCTTGCTGAAATCAAACATTAGGAGGATGGTGAGCAGGTTCTTGTTGCTATTGATACCAGCCCTAATGTCTTCTGACAGACTCAGCAGTGCTGTTTGCGTGCTATGATTAGTTCGGAAACCCGTTTGGCGGGGATCAAGTAGTTTTTTAGACTCTACTTGATCCCCGCCAATGTTATTTATAGATTGGCTGTGCATGACGAAAATGAACGAAAAGAATATAAGCGAATTAATAAAAATGTAGAAACAACATTGACTGTTTGGTTTAAATGGAATGAAGACGATGATGGTGCATCTGAATATTTATTCATGAAATTTTATATCATTATGTTTTTAAGGGCCCTCGAGCATATCGCTATAGTCAACTTTTATATATATAGGAAATCGTCCATACCAGAGGGTCGCCTTTGCGATGTACATTTAAAAAAACTGCTGCACCTAGAACCTTGAAACAGATATACAATATTGTTTGACATCTGCTTTGCGCGCGGAATCGAGCTGAGATGTCTCCGGAAGCTGTGACATTCATAAAATGTAATTTGAAATTACCTTTCCAGGAGCTGTCAAATAGTAATATGTATGTGTGTGTGTGTGTGTGCGTGTGTGTTATGTGTGTGTATATATATATGTGTGTGTGTGTGTGTTATATAGTAATATATATATGTTATCAATTATGAGAGTATAGAAAACTACTGCGAGAGTCTAAAAGGCGACTATGGGAATATAGTTAACATCCGTAACAGTCTGAAAGGCGACTGTGGGAGTATAGGAAAAAGCCGCGAGAGTCTTAAGGAGATTGTGGTAGTATGTAAAAACAACTATAAGAGTCTAAAAAACCGCTGTCAACTTCATTAACAGTATGCTTTCTTCAAGAGATGTAATGATTAGAAGAATCGTTTTTCTTTAATGGAACTAGGAAATTTAAGTGCGCTTCGCGCACCTCTCATTATACCATCGGTTATACCTTATTCCAGAATAATTTTAAATTTTGCCGCTTGCTGAGCACTAACAGATTAAAGCGTTTGTAGGTTAGGTAATATTCGCGTTTCTAATTTGCGTTCCTAAATTCTTGTACCAGGAGACTGGACATCAATTAAATGCTTCACAACAAAGCCCATCACTTGTTTAAGAGAGGCAAAACTTCTTAATAAAAATATTAAAAACTTAACACATACTTATAATATCATTGTTCATAACCGCCATGCTTATAAATTTTAGAATACAATTGGCGGTAAGATATCTTTGCAGAACGTTTTTGAAATGACGCAACCTGATTGATTAGTTTTTGTGAACCGATAGATCTGATTGGAGCAATTTAAAAAACTACGGATCGTTTACAGTTCGCACATAAATAAAAATAATTAACGAAAACAATTGTTTTTCAATTTTTAATGTTTAAAAGAAATTAAAATTTAAAAAAAACACGTTATTTCGGTCAAGAAGCACAAAAATTTGATCAGTTTATAACGAGTCGTCTTTAGTGCACTCTCTCCCCTACATTCTATTATTATATTTACATTCTTATAATAAACATTTATATAACTTGTAAAGACATTGCTTTCAGCAGCAAGGTAAGTGAGAGCAGACATCCTTTAAACTCACAGAGAGAGAGAGAGAGAGAGAGAGAGAGAGAGAGAGAGAGCCGCGCGCGTGTGTGCGTGTGCCAACAGGAGTAAGAGTGAGAAAGAGAGAGAGTGTGTGAGAGAGCTTGCGCTGACCATGCGGTCGCGCTCCGCGCCGCGACACTTAGCAGTTTACCGTCGCGCCTATTAGCTCGCTACTGTTGTCTTCTCTCCTTGTGATTCCGCGAATCCTAGTTGTAGCATGCGTGCGTATCCCGGAGGATTGTTGCTGCATCAGTGACGTGTTGGAGTGTGTTGCCGGGTGCATATCGTGCTACCTATTACAGCGTGCTACCCGATACAGCATGCTGGTCACGAGCAGTGCAGTTGTTTTGCCGCTCGACTTCCCGCTGCACCCAGCCACACACAAGGCCACGCACAAGGCCACGCACGGGAAAGGATATCGTCAGAAGCAAAATCACACAAACCGAGTAGCGTTAACGGTTTCGTTTATGTAACGATTCTGATTCCAATACAGATGTAGCGCGGGGTAAGCGACAGACGAAGCAGAGCGAATATCGCAGAGAGAGATTTAGATTTAGATTTTATGTGTTTATTGCTGTACATTATGTTGTACAAATAATATTATAGAAAATATTTACAGATTAATTATAGGTTTGAGCGATAGATGATATGAAGTATGTTAAATAATGGTGGTGAGATGAGATAGCGAAAAGTTATGCATGAGGTGTTTGTGTGATAGTTACTATTGTTTGTGAAAGTGTGTGAGAGAATGTTGCGAGCTCAGTTGTTTCCATTCGGTTCTTCTTGAGCGAAAAAGTATTGTCTAGCCTGCGCCTTGAAGCAAGAAATAGTGCTATTGTTACGTAAGTGAGATGGTAGGGAATTCCAGAGATATGAGGCGCTGATGTGGAATGATTTCCTCAGCGTCGTCATGTGGCCGAAGGGGGGGATGTCTAGAGGACTCACTTCACCCCTCACTGGGCGGAGGCGACGTGGAAGTTAAATAGGCTAAGATGTAGGATGGTACAGCAGTATTAAATAGTTTTTAGAAAACAATGCCATGAATTACTTCCTACGTCGGCGGCTGGTGAGCCAGCCGAGCTCACGCCTGTAAGGAGTGATGTGCTCATCCCTTCTTACACCATAGATGTAAACGAATTCCTGTTGTACCAGTCTCTGTAGTTAGCGTCTAGTTCTTAGTCAAGTCGCAGCTATACAGTAGCACATAGTCAAGATGGGAAACAGGAGAGCCTGGCACAAGATGTTTGCGCAGTCTAAGGTGGTGCTTTTCCGAAAGAAGTTTAGAACGATACATAAAGAGTGAGCACCGTTTACATATTGCTTGACATGCTCTCTTCCAGGTTAGCTTCGAATCTAGCAATACCCGAGACTGCTCAAGGATAGATTGAGTACTCGACCGGACTCCTCCTATGTTTATGTAGGTTTAGCTACAGTTGTAATGCGTTTATGTAGTATGGGGCCCAGGACGATCGCCTGAGTTATTGCTCGGCGTTTAATTCAGGAAGTTTTGGCTGGCCAGCCTGAAAATCTCTCGGCATTAGCTGTCATCCTAACGGAAGGCAGGAGTCAGCTCTCGAGGGGGCATTGACAGTAGATCTGGAGGTCATCCGCATAAATGAGGTGATATGGTGTCTGAGTCAAGGCAGAACCGAGATGATCTTGAGTATAACGAGAATAGCAGGCGGGCCAGACGGACCCCTGTGGACTCCCGTGTTGAGAGAGAGAGAGAGAGAGAGAGGAGAGAGAGAGAGAGAGAAGAGAGAGAGAAGAGAGATTTTTTTTAGATTTAATAGGTTTTATATACTGTACATTATGTTGTACAAAAATAAGACAATATATATACATAAGTGGTATGTATATATTCGACATACAGACTATTCGTTGATGTGTGTGTGAGTGACTAATGAAGTGTGTTCCTATATGGTGATGATGAGTGAAATGGTGTCGATATTTGTATTGAGGGTGGTCTGTGTCTATGGAAATTTCTATGGTGAAAAAGTGGTCTTTGGCTATTGTTTTGAAATGAGCGATAGATCTAGTGTTGCGAAGTCGAGATGGTAATGAGTTCCACAGATATCGAAGCGCTTACATGGAATGAGCCCTTCAGCGCCTCTGTCTTACAAGGTCGAATGTCAAGTGTGCCGCCTCACCCCTCACAGGCCGGAGCGCTACATGAAAGTCAAAAAATGCTAAGATGTAAGAAGGTACGGCTGTATTGAACATTTTCGCAGAAAGCAGGCCATGAAGTACTCCTGCGCCCGGCAGTGGTTAGCCAGTACAATTCACGTCTGTAAGGGGAGATGTGCTCATCCCTCCTCACACACAGCATGTACCGGATTCCCGTATTTATGAGTCTCGTAATTTGGTGTCAAGTTTTTCAGTCAGATCACAGTATACCAATGAGCAGTAGTCTGATTGGAAAAACGGTGGATGAGATGTTTACGCAGCCTAAGGTTGGTGCATTTACGAAAAAAGTATAGTCTGTACATTAATGAGTGAGCACGTTACAATAATTGTGCAACTACTCTTCCATGTTATTTTCGAGTCTAGCACCAACCCCAGATTGCGGACCGAGGATTCGTATTCAACACGGGTCCGCCTATGTTAATGTAGGTGTTGGATACGGTTGGCAACGCATTAATGTAGTAAGAGGAGGACGATTGCTTTAGTTTTAGCAACATTGAGCTTCAGACGGTTCTGTGTAGCCCAGGTCCATGATCCTCTCGGCGTTAGTTCATCTTGTCAGAACAAGATCGAGCTCATCGAGGCGACATTGGCTGTAAATCTGCAGGTCCATCGCCGCCTAGATCAGATGGGACACATTTGGATCTAGGCAAATCCTATGTCGTTGATGTACAGCGCAAACAATAATGACCTAACACTGATCCTGCGGGACTCCCGGTTTGAGGGGTCGGAAGGTGGAGAGTTCATTGCTTTCACAACGACGGCCTGTTCTCTTCCTGTTAAGGTACGGCGCAAGCCAGCGATTAGACTCTGCTTGGAGAAGCGCGAAGGATGGTAGCTTTCTCAAGAGCTCAACGTGACACACCTTATCAAACGCCTTGCTAAAGTCAAATTCGAAGTAGAAGAGTGACCTTCTTTTTGTCTATGCAAGCCTGACATCATCAGTCAACTTGATTAAGCCGACTGTGTGCCTGTGACCAGTGCGGAAGCCAGTCTGTAGATTGTCAAGAAAAAGTCTTAATTCAAGTACTCAGAGACTTGCCTATGCACTAGCCACTCCAGCGCCTTGGATAGAAAAAGCAGCAGCGGAATCGGCGCGTAGTCAGTAACAGATGTTGGTGAACTGATCTTGTTAGTGCACGCACCAGCGACTTCCCAGAAGAGGGGAAGCATGACTCGCTCAAGGGACAGGTTGAGATCCTAATAGTATGGGCGCGAGTACTGATATTGCCTATAAATTACAACCTGTGGAATGCATCAGTGCCTCTAGCCTGTGTGTCGAAGTGCTGTACGGCAGCTAATACATCCGATTCCGTAATAGCTCGAAATTGAAGTGTTCGGGGAAGTTCGGCTCCCAAGGCATCGCAGATATTCCTCAACCGACGGAGCCAACGATCGTAGGAGATTGAGCTGAAGTTTGATTGAGGTCATCGTGGGAAGCGAGAAGGTGGAGGTGCCTTGGAGGTGGTGATTCCAAGGTTTCTCAAGCTCTCCCAAATCTCAGCAGGTTTCTAGGTTGACAGGCGGAATGATAGTAATTCAGCCTGGCTTCCTCAACCTGTCTGTGAGCGTCATCCCTTGCTATTCTATAAAATATAGATCAAGGTAGACGAGATCTGCGAACCTTCTAATAGAGAGATCCCGCTCGACAAAAGGCCACGAAGAGCCGCAGTAAACCATGGGTGGCGTTTTCGGTCCAGGTGTCACAGTACGCAATGGGGCGAGATTGACCTATGGCATCTCGTCAGGTTATCGTGAGAATGAGAATGCTTTCGTCGAGTGATGACGCTGTAGTGATGACCATCAAATGTACCAGCAAGTCCCTTAGCTTCTCGGCACAGATCCCCTTGTAGTTTCTGTATGTGTGTGGTTTAGGTATGTAGCGTGGAATCTGTACGTCGAGGGTGGCAGTAATCAGGTCATGTCCGTTTATAAAAGGAGTCTCAGTTTTGTAGTACGATAACAGGCGATCCTGCATATCTATTAAGCAAAGGTCGAGCCAGGTATTTGAGTCCTGTTTATGGTGCGTAGCACCATAGGGCACTGAGAGTAAGGAGTTTTCCTCGATGAAGGCTTTAATAAATTTAGCATCTTCGGATGAGGAGAGTTGGTCGGCGTTAAAATCACCCATAATGACCTTTGTTGAGTAGTTGTGCATATGCGTATTTAGCTGTTCTATAAAGTTATTGTCCTGGATGAAAGGGGCATGAGGTGGACGATACACAACTCCCACAAAGATGGGTGAAACACCTTTGGCTGAGATTTCACAGAGAAGGTACTCTGGTTTACCTGGCCTGCCCGACCAGACCCCGTCAGAGGATGAAATAATGTTTGCTGTCAGTGAGTGATGGACGTAGAGTGCCACACCTCCACCATTTCTATTTCTGTAGCGTCTGTGAAGAATGTAGTTTTCCAGTGAAGGGATGGAGGTTACTTTTTCGTCGAGAGAGAGAGAGAGAGTGAGAGAGAGAGAGAGAGTATTACGATCTAGCCGGTACTACAGGTGCGGCTCGTGCAGTCTCGCTAGATGCCTCGTGGCTCGACCGGAGTGGCGCAGAACGGGTGACGGGGGCCCCTCGCTGAGTAGTAGAGGCAAGACTGCTACTGCGCCATGCAACTCCTGCGCCACCAAATACCAACGATGGTAACTCATATTAGTAGGTCCCTGCTTTACCAGCAGAGCATTGCATATCGGCCGTGCTGCCAGCAGTGACGCCCCTCCCCCCAGTGTTGTTGACGGTGGCGCCTCCATTACCGATCCCTCCCTCCATGGCTCAGAGTGAGCATTGATAGTCTACTTTATCGACCTGGCATGCGATCGACTACCACTATTACTACTACTGTTATATCGACAGTGATGGATAATTTGGAATAGGATTGAAGGTTAGGATTAATGAGAGGTGCATGTTGAACAAATTCTTCTTTACTTAGAAGAGGATCTATTACAATTCTGTCAGAGTAATATACATTTTGGAAATTTGCATACATATCATAGAGTATGGCAAACTGATTGTTTGCAATATCGAGATTGAGATTACCGTATGGGTAACTCTGAGAGTTGAGGAAAAGTTTTACATTACTAATATCGCAGTGATCAAAATAACTAGCATTTTGTCTGCGTACTCCTTTCCTCGCTGTTTGAAAGCCTAGAATGATAAAACGTGGCTTTTCCAGTTGATTCGATGTTTTCACTGTCCATACATGTTGTGTAGTTGTTGGAAGTACTGGATACTCATACAATTCCCATGAACGAAAACTCATAGCAATCGGTATATCTTTTTGAATATAATTAAATAGTTGTATTTTTCGTCGGTCTGACAGTACGAGGTAGGGCATAAGCCACTCTATACGAGTGATTTCGATTTTAAAGTCTTCGTATGTAGGTCTTCCATCTACCATTGTAGCCTCTTGTAAAACAGCGTTTAAATCATTTCTCGATCTTGTGAGAATGAGTTCATGCTTAACGTTTACAACGATTTTTCGATAATCCTCAGCGAAACCAAATATCATTGATAGAGGAACTGTCACATCAAAGTTTCCATTATTATCAGCTATATTTCCCACGTCGGTAATAGGTGTCCAACCAGAATTTTCAAGATACTTTAGTTGACTGGGCGAGAAAGAAGTGTAGCCTTTCATCAAGGTTGTTGCAGCAACATTTTTGCATCGATCAATTTCTATGGCATTGATCTCATATCGAATTTCTTCAAAGAGATGACTGATAGCATTGTTCACAAAAAGAGTGTGTTGTACTGCTTGTCCATCCTGTCTGGTAATCTTACCACAAATGTGTAGAGAACTTTTAGATGGTAAAACACATAAATCTTGATGCTGAATAGCTATTCGAATTTCATCACTATTGTTAAATGTATGTGAGGTGTAGGGTTGATGTGCATGAACCTCATAATGCGAGACAGATTCGTCAAAGACGACTGGAGATTGTACGTTAAGAACTGCCTCCATCTTGACAGCAACAGCAGATGAATGTACAACTTATTTTTTCAGTATTTTTTTCACTTGTTGTCCTATTTTTCCTCCACCACGCTTTACCGTGAGACCGAGACTTTGTAGAAATTGACTGTTATAACGTGTTAATCGTTTGATCACTCGTTGTGGACTGACTGTCTGACGACATACTGAGCTGTTAATATAGCTTCTGTCAGCATTTAACATAAAGCAATGCCCATTTCAGGTGCTTTTCAGATGCAAACGAATTGTAATAATTTCACCTCGAAGATTAATCAAATCACCATCTTGATCTACTAGACGTAGTTGTAAATGATCAATCACTTTCTCAGATATTGGTAAGTATATTATCTGTCTAGGAACTTCGATGATCTTGTAGCCAGGTGGGAATGCTGGGAAAAATTCATGTATTGTATGAACTTTTTGTTGATTTATATATGCTCCTGTCGTAATGTTACACTCGACTCGTAGAGCGTTCACTTTGAGAATAGCTACTGGTAAATCAGAGTTATGACTTATATAGGGTTTCAAGAGTCTTGGAGTAAATCCCAGCAGACGGGCAATCGAGTTACTTGGATGAAAATCGATTTCATGACTGCACTCTATAATACTGCGCAATGTATTATTATTTGGCTTGATACTAACTTTTGTCTCGCGTATCGAGGAAACCTTGTAGAGTTCGTTCAATATCCTCAATCTCCTAACTGCCTGTAGGAAGTTCAACTATTTCTTATCCTACGTAAAACTTATTGCATTTTATATCAACGTTTGATATGGAATTGAAAGTGAGCAGCTCAACAAGTCCAACACTGTAATGTTTATCCGGATCCAGCTCTATGGGAGGAAAATAATGCGTCTTGAGGTTTGAGGAGGTGCCAGAAAGGCTAAGAGTCATCGACTCAACAACCATCTTGAGTAGACTAATTCAAATCACTCGTGTAGATTTCTTTTTATATAGACAGAACTGTTCCTTACAATTAAGTTGATTGCAGAGAAATTTGAGACAGAGATGACCGCAGATGAAAGTAGAGAATTCCTGATACCTCTGATAATTGTACTTGACTTGAGATACTTTCCAGTAGTTCATAAGATCTCGAGGTGGTTGTAAATCACCGAAACTATCAAAGTAAATAACTTCGTTACCAGTTTTTCGATAAGCTACCCAGTGCGTGCCAGATCCACTCGCATCATCTAGATTTATGATTGCTGATTCTTTAGCTCGACAGCCATTTGAAGGTAAGCATTTCGCATAAAAACTCTACGAAAATTTGTTATTTTCATTAATCTTGCATACTTGAGTAGATCATAGTCGGTGAGTTTTGGCAATCTTATTTCATCGAAGTTTTTTTTTCCACATTGCTTCTTTTTTGTGTTTTGTTGGAGAAAGATATCGAAACCTTTGCGATTAGGTTTCAGAAACAGTCCCTTACCAAGTGTTAACATTTCCATTTTTTCATTGTGTCTTTTCTGCTCTTTCATTTGCCTCTTAGAAGTGTTCGCCTTATTTATTGCTTTTGCGATTCCAGCAGCTCCTCCTGCAAGTGAGCCGACTGCACTGAGACCAGCAAAAAGTGGAATAAGTGCTGGAAGAAAGACACCTACTTTGTTGGGAATAGGCAATATGCATGGAACACTAACTTTACTTTTTCCACCGATTTTTTTCACATGCTCACGAGCAGTCTATAGCGCTAACTTAATCATAGAGCGAGAGTCATTGCCAGGAATGATAGATTTTTCTGCTGACTTGATCAATCTTTTTAGCGTAATCTTCGTTTTCTTGGGTTTGAGAGATCTACCTCCTCCTTCTCCTCCTCCTCCTCCTCCTCCTCCTCCTCCTCCAACACCTGTACCAAGCTTCGATTTTAATTTCATGGTATTTGCTATGGCAAAAGCTGTTGCTCTCTCTTTCAAACCAGCGTCTCTAGATTTTACTCTTTTCCACGCCTTCTCTGCTAAAATCTTATCAGCTGCGTTTCTCTCTTGAATATTATCAGGATTCTTCGAGTAGGCAATGTCGTGTTCCTTGCAAGCAGCGTCCAGAGGATTTATTCCCGGATCTCCACGAGCTAGGCGTTTAGCAAGTTTAGTTCCTGGACCACAGTACTGATAACCAGGCACATGAAGTTCAATGGGTAACTTGTTGATTAATTTATTCACCATGCCTGAACCTCTTTTTTTCTGCATGATGCTAGCTCTTAGCGAGCTCATACTAGACTAACTGAGAAAAACTATAAATGCTTGTATTTATAATAGCTCGAGTCAGTCGTGATATGAAATAGAAGCATGATGGATCTTAAGAAGCAATCAGCAAAATTACCAGTGATTAATTTTGATCTTTTGACGCAGCAGCAGAAGACGCAGCAAAATCGTCATGGAAAATTATTACCCAGCAGTGTAAGAGCAGTATTTTGTGGTCCATCTAATTGTGGTAAAACAAATGCTCTCTTATCTCTGATCATTCATCCTAATGGTCTAACATTTGAAAATATCTACGTATACTCGAAATCTCTAAATCAACCAAAATATAAATTTTTGGAGCAACTTATCGAGCTTTTGGAGGGAATCAAGTATTTACCCTTTAGTGAACACGATCTTGTCGTATCACCCGATGAAGCTCAACCAAATTCAATTTTTGTTTTTGACGATATTGCTTGTGAAAAGCAAGATAATGTCAAAGCTTTTTACTGCATGGGTAAACATAAAAGTGTAGATTGTTTTTATTTGTGTCAGTCGTATGCACAAGTACCGAAACACCTAGTGCGTGATAATGTCAATTTGTTGGTAATTTTTCGTCAAGATGATATGAATTTAAAACANAAGATGATATGAATTTGAACCATGTTTACAACGATCACGTTAATACAGATATGACATATCAACGTTTCAAAGATATTTGTTCAATGTGCTGGAAAGATGGCAATCATACTTTTCTTGTCATAGACAAAGATCGTCATAATAATGATGGTCGCTATAAAAAAGGTTTTGATCAGTTTGTAATAAATATACAGAATACGGGAGAAATTTAGCATTCAGTAGTGAGACTCTAAACTATCAAGATGTCTGATTTTAATCAACAAACTGCAGTCCTACGTGAAGTTGAGAAAGCTCGAAACGCTGTGAAAAGAAAGTAAGATTTATTAAAATTACACAAATTAAAAGTAGAGAAGAATTTAAATGATTCGTTCAAGCCAATCGTGAAACCTCTAGAAAAGCTCATCAATGTAAGTGAAAGAAATTCATCTCCAGCAGCAGCAGCATCAGTTAAAAAAGAAAAAAGGAAGAAGAGAACATTGGAGTGGATTAACAAAAAAGACGAAGATGATGACAATAATGGTGATGATGATGATGTTGCTGACAGTGATAATGGTGACGATAATATCGGTGAATCAGCTTTTGAATCAGCTGTAGACTATTCAGATATTTCGGATCATGAAGAAACCATCACTAAAGCTGATGATTTGGATGATGAAAAAACCGATGATAGTGTTGATAAAAACGTGCAATTGTTGCGTAATGGACAAATAAAAAACTTGGATACAGTATATGGGGTGCGAAAAATGCGGAATGGTTCTCTCATGCTTGGAAATAGCTCTATAAGTTTTGGAAATAAAATAGTCATAGGTGATAAAGAGTATGAAAAAGCTTCAGGTCTAGTTGAGTTATTGTTTAAGAAACATCCCGATAATACTTTAATCACTGATAATGACAAGAAAAATTATGCTAAAATTTTAAAAGATACAAATGCATACAGAAAATACTATAATGCAGATGAAGATATTCGTGAAAATACGAGTAAGAAGTATACTGATTTTGTAAGTAAAATTCTCACGATTGGTAAAAGTGGACGGGGTCTTATTTCATATAAGATTGCTCGTGCAAACACTCATACTGATTACATTTATTGGGATGATCCAAACGAGCTTGTTGATCGTTTAAGATTACTTTTAGCTGAAACATCCGCTGGCAATAATAATCATATTAATGAAATACAATCAATCATTGAGGAGCTTCGTGAAGCTGGAATTATTGTGTAATAATAATAATTCAGTATGAAAATGAGTATCGATGTGTTTGGACGTCGATTGGTCCACGCAGACGCAGCTCGTTGACCGCCAGGACTAGGATTCAAGCTGACTAGTGATGGAGACTTTGATTTAGAGAATCGAACACTATGTAATGTAGCTAATGCTATAGAGCAATATGATGCTGTAAATCTAGAGTCTGTGAAAAAGTTGATAAAACAAAGAGCTGACAAAATTGTCGAAGATTCCCAGACTACTAAGAGTGTGTTAAATAATAAAGTTACGAAAATTAAGTCTGAACTGGCTATTATGAATAATACGCTATCAGATTTGCAAGATAAATTACGATTTTTGGATTCTACAGTAAATAAACTTATAAATCAGCATGAAAGCAGGACTAGTGGAGGAACTTCATAAACCTGACAGGCGTAATTATCCACGTCGTTCTTTTCTCGTTAAAGATATTGACGAAACTTGGCAAGCAGATCTTGTTGAAATGATTCCGTATGCTAAGCAAAACAAAGGTTTCAAGTACCTGCTCACTGTCATTGACGTATTTTCAAAGTATGCTTGGACTGTTCCGGTAAAACAAAAAACTGGAAAATGTGTAGCTCAAGCTATGAAATCAATACTAGTGCAAAAACGAGTACCTATGAATTTGCAAACAGATCGTGGAAAAGAATTTTACAATAAAAATTTTGATAAACTAATGAAAAGTTATAAAATTCATCTTTATTCTACTTATAGTAATTATAAACCATCAATTTGTGAGCGTTTCAATCGCACTCTGAAAGGCAAGATGTGGGAGTTATTTAGCCTACGTAGTACCTACAAATGGTTAGACATTTTACAAAATTTAACTTTACAGTATAATAGTCGACATCGAACAATAGGAATGAAACCTGCAGAAGTGAATCAAGACAAAGTTAATCATATACTTGATCGAATTAGAAAGCCAAACATTAATCTGTTTAAAGGAGCTAAATTTAAAGTTGGAGATAAAGTACGCGTAAGCAGAAACAAGGAAGTTTTCGATAACGGCTATACACCCAATTGGTCAACAACTGTAGTCTTTACAATAACGCGAGTTTCACCTACAAAGCCCTAAACTTATCATCTCAAGGATTATCAAGACAAGCCAATAGCCGGAGGATTCTACAAGGAAGAACTTCTCAAGACGAAATATCCAGATGTCTATTTGATTGAGAAAGTTTTGAAAAAAAGTGGTAATAGAGTTTATGTAAAATGGTTAGGTTTTGCGACGAGACTGCCAGCTACCAGCTCCCACTGATGACTGGCTGCGCAACACCAACTCGACCGGTCAGCTTTATTATTTTTCCGCGGGGAGGTCCCGCGATCGCCACGCGCGTGGGAGCGCACGTTGGGCCGAGTGAGGGTGGGAGGAACTCGCAAATAATAACCCTCGTTCTTCGTCAAATCACTCTTTATTACCTACACTACTACACCACCGAAGCCCTAGCGGCTAACGGCGCCACGCGGTAATCTCCGCTTTCTTCGTCCACGCTTGCGCGTGCGCCGCGTCCCAGTGCCGCTGCACTTACGCCGTCTGACGCAACACTCTCGCGCTCGCTCTCTTCTTCTCTCACACCGATTCTCTCCTCCGACGTGCCGCACCACGTCAGAGCACACCGTCGACACGCACACACACTCGCAATCAACTTAAGAGACTATACCTCGATGGACTGCTTCCCGCTGCTCGGCGTGGGCGCCTCGGCCGACGGGAATGACTCTCGCTGTCGGGATGGAAGTGGCGGGTGGCCTCGGCCGACGTCGCACCGATGTCCAGGACAACGCACAGCTGCTTCCGCTCCTCAAGGCCTCCTCGATGCTCACTCTCTCTCTCTCTCTCTCTCTCCGGGGAAGACCTTCCTGGGTAGACAGCCGCTACTCTCTCTCTTCCTTATCGTAATTCGGGATGCGTGTTGCCACCTCGAGATCCGATCAAGAACTGTCTCCTCGCTCGCGCTCGCCAAGACCCCACTCTGCCTCTCCTTACGTCACATAGGAGTAGCCCTCCTATTGGCCTTCGAGTCCGCACGGACTCCTCACGCGGAGCGGTGGAGACGCGGATTGGCTCCTCAGCCGTTCCCTCGACGCGGCTCCTCGGGACTCTTCTCAGAAGCCGGTGGCTGCGGGCTAGCGGCTTTCTTGGAAGATAATCGCCGCACTGCCGCGACGCCGGCCCGCCAAACACATAGCAACACACCGGGCCCTTGTTGTCGCCGCGAGGCGATACCGGATTCCCGGTAATGTCAACAGGCCAAGAAAAATCGTGATGCCGCTTTGGATTTTCATCGTAAAATCCCAAGCGGCAGCGACGCACATCGTCGCAGTTTTGACAATACTTACACTAGTTGGATAAATAAGAATGATATGGAAACAAATACAAATAAATTATGATTAAAAAAACTTTTTTATTGTTGATTTATTTTACATTTCCTTCATTTTTTTTCAAAAGTACTGGCATTATAACTAAATTTGTTTGCGCAATTCTTCGCCTGAAACGTTCTCGATCACGTGCAGCCTCCTCCCACTTCCCACATCGAGCTTCATGATGCGCAAATCTCCATGTATACATCAAGTGAATGTTGGGCTCTTCCTTGAATCGTACACACTTCTTTTTGTTGCTAGAATCAAACGTTTCTAAATTGAATTGTACGTATAACATCTGTATAGTTATAATTTGAACTTACCCATTTTGTTGTATTTTGTAATGTCCCCAGGCAAGTGTATCTGAACTGTTCTCTTGAAGGAATCTTTTATCGTCATAAGGACTAAGAGCAATCTTTCTCTGTCTAATGGTCTCGACGTTATGAAGTTTTGATTTTATAGCATACTGCTTTCGACTCTGAATGCATGAATTTTGTAGACAGTCCAAGTAGTCACTAAATTTAAAGGTTTTCTTTACAACTGAAGCCTTAATACCTTTAATTTTTTTCATACTATCTTGATTATGAACACGTGTACTGTACATTTTACTTCTCAATCCAACAAATTCAGTGAGAATCTGACCATTACACTCATCCTTTATGAGACCGACAATTTTCTTATTAACACGTGGCATGTTAAATATATTATCTGCAGAATAATCTAAAGTATCGAACATGTGAATATTTCTTTTCATATCTTCATAAAAATCATCACATTTAATAGCATCAGTGATTAGTAGAGAGATTGCCGATGAGCATAGGGCAAAGCGTGCCAGGCAACATGCAGTCGTAAACTACCGCCGCCTCGCGGTTCTTCGCCCGAACTATACGCATCTAGCGGTAGCGGCGGAGAGGCGATAGTTCCATGGTGCCGGCGACTCCAACTCCAAACTCTATTATAACAAACCCTAAACCCCCAAGCGGGGCCGATGATGATATGCAAGTTTTTATTTTCTACTAGCATGTTGATGATGGCTGTGCTGGTTAAGGCGCGCGCGCCCGAAGGTGCGCGTACCATTTTGCCAGGGTTCAAATCCACTACAAATTTTTTTGTTTAGTCTTAGTTTTGATGTAATTTTTCTTATTATTAAATAAAAATGAAAAAATTACAACAATTAAGTGCACTATAATATATAATTTTGTTCCAATTTTTATGCAAACAAAAACCCAAAGTCTAATTTATATTTGGCTAATTTTTTAATGTTTGTTTATAAATTATTAAGATTATTAAAAGTTTACGATTTATTTTTCGTTAGGCTTGAAGCTTAGCTGCACGTTTGACATTATAAATTGATTTTTATTTTGTTTTGCTATAATACATATAATTGTTAAGATAATAAATAAATTTGCAGGTAAGTATCATTTATCTTTTTTATGAAATTATTACTGTTATATGCCGAGTACAATTATAGTGGGAAAAAATTGTATTCTCAACAACGTTGTGCTGAACAGTTTTCAATAATTCAATAATTCGGAAATAATATTCGCCGAAAAGCGAATTCGTGGAATAGGGTCGGCTGCCGCGAGTTCGCGCGCAAGATGTAGTCGAGGAAATAAAGCAAAAAAAACGGCCTAACCATCGATTTTTTGAGCAGTAAGACGGCTCTTAATGCGGTTTTTTGCATTGGATTCGTGAGATCGCCTAGAAATTTTGTGAACTAATGTGATCAATTACTTTTTTGAAAATGCATTATTGCATAAACAATATCCATTTGAAAAGTTCATTTCGAAGATACATTAAATAAAAAATTCACAACTCGGTAAATAATGATAATAATAATCGCGATATTCGTGATCAGCGACCTCGAAAACCCCCGGGTAGCAAATTGGAGTCATTTCCATCATTATTTACCGAGTTGTAAATTTTTTATTTAATGTATCTTTGACATGCCCTTTTCAAATGCATATTGTTTATGCAATAATGCATTTTCAAAAAAGTAATTGATTACATTAGTTCACAAATTGTCTAGGTTTTATGTAAATATTTAAATAAATGTATTATATAGAGAAAAAACTGCATTATATAGGCAAAAACAATCATAATATAATCAGCGAAACTTATTAATTCATCTTATTGCATGCAATGGTGTAATAATACTTAATAGAATCAAGGCATTATTATGATTATTTAAAAATACACTCGTTGAATTAAAATTGAAGATTATATCCAAAATTTTAAATTGATTATTACGTTTTTACTCCAGTTATCGCGTCACTTATAAAAAACGATTCATAGTATACAAGGTGAAAAAAAAAATTTGAAGCTCAATATCTTTTAATAACTTTCATGAACAACCCAAACATATAGGGATCGAAGTGCTAAATAATGCTAACTGAAACTAAAATTTGAACTTGATTAATGCTTTTTTACAGTATGTGAATGCTATTTTAAATATTTCCAAGTTTAATTATTTTGCTGTAAGCGATTTTCTTATAGCAAAAGATATATAATAATCAGAAAGATTCGATCAAAATCTCTAAAATAGCGAAGTTGCAGAATCAATTAATCGTTTAATTTTGAAGATATATATATATATATAGAAATCGTAACAAGGTGAGCACAAGCGAGGAATAAATATAAAGCCAAAACTCTCAAACTCGCTACCCCACGCGTCATGAGTTTTAATGACAACAACATAAAAGAAATATTGACGAGTAGCGCACGAGTTGCTATGGAGAAATGTGTGGCAATGAAAATAGTAATTTCAAAAAAAAGGGAAGTATTTCACGTCGTCTTACTCAAACTGTCGCAGCAGCAACATCGCGCAGAAATTGGCTTACGATGGATTTTTATCTTATCAGCATTTTTCTGCTAGTTCTTGGAGGAGCAGATTATCCTGACTTTTGTGAAAAATCGGTTTTTATATTTCAGCTCATTACTTAAGAACTGCTCAACGAAATCGTTTAAAACTTTAACAGCAGATAGCTTTGTTTATGGTGAATCACCAAATAAAATTTTGAAGCTTTTGACTGCATTGTTTTAATGTTATAAGGAATTAAAAAATTTTCAAAAAAAAAATTTAAACCTTGATATCTGAAGAACCATAGGGTTTTTGTAGCTGCGCAATGAACTTAGTCAAAACATATAAAATATCTGCCTTTTCCCAAAATCTCAAGTGCAATAAGGCCTTTTTACGCCCGTAATCGAGACTAAAAAAAAAACTCATTTTTTCAGTTTTCGATTTATTACTGAAAAAATAAGTAGTCAAATCACTTGAAATTTTAATGAAATATATTTGGACACGTAACCCATTAACATATTTTTTTTTCGTGAGGTTATGATGTTTAGTTTCAGAGATATGATTTTTTTTAAAGCACCTTTTTCATGTTATCTGCCGAACGGAGCGGTCGATTCCGATGATCAAACGGGAAAAAGTAGGTAATTTTATTATCTTTCAAATGCATTTTAGCTAAATTGTTTGTTACAGTGGGATGATTGAAAAAAACGCAAAATAGTGTTTTTCCAAAATAGAGTAGTTCCAGAAATATTACGGTATACATACACACACGCACCCACCCACACACACACACACACACACACACACACACACACACACACACACACCCATACGGACATTCTAAAAACACGTAATTCGAACTTCAAACATCTTAAAACATATTTTTATGAAGTTTTAGCGAAACGAAAATTTTATTATCACAAAGCTTCCTCTACGAGGAAGCAAAAATCAACGCGCCTTAAACAGTACCGCAAAGGTGGTAGTGAAAACTGTTTATATTTTTATTAAGAAAATAACAAGCAAGACATTTTTTTTATTGAATTTAAAATTATGAACTCTTTTTTTTAAATAAAGTAAATTAATTTGGATTTTTCTGAACATCCAAGTTATTAAAAAGTTTCAATTATTTGCATTAAATTGTTAACAACAAATAATATAACATTTTACATTTGCTATAATTATTATTTTGGACACGTAGATGAAAAGGCAATAAGCAAAAAAAAACAAAAAAAAAATCTTCCGTGACGGAGATTTGGACCCCAGTACTCATCAATCTACCGCGCGCGCTCGATTTTGCAGACGACGGGTAAACGGAGCGGGCGGGGCTTGCTAGATGCGTATAGTTCGGTCGAGCGCCGCATGGTGGTGTCATGATCGAATATGGCACGCTTTTTTAACATGGCATCGGCAATCTCTCTACTAATCTCTGCTAGCACAGATGAAACTATCAGTATCTGTATACAATAATTTACAATCATTTTTATACACCGGTCGAATATAATTATAATGAAAATCATACATCAGTGTCTTGGAGAGATCAAGAACTGTGAGACCAACATAGATTGGTTTATTCATAAGTATGTCGGTCTGATTTAACTGTATGGCTACTAAATTTTCATTAAATATTGAACTACTGTGAAAGTTCGGCTTTGAAATTTGAGCTTCTACACCATATCTTCCATCATATTTGCTTATGAGCTTGACTGAAACTCTTTTTCTTACATTTTCCATAGTCTTTCCAAATAGTGCATCATTCATCAACTTGAAAAAATTCTTTTCAAATTCATTTTTTTGCTACTGCTCTCATACTAGTGTTCAAATCAATGTATGATTTGAGCCATGGAGACTGCTTTTCAAAAATTTTCAAAAACATCTGCTAGTAGCAAGACGTCAGTTTTCATGTAGAGATCAGAATATTCACCAAGTTTTTTATCATTAAGTATTTTCCACACATTTTGTGCATGCTCATAATCTCTATCAGATATATGCGAATCATTAAGCATACTAAAAAAAGCCTCTTTTTCGGGTAATTCACACTCTTCTAGCTTGTCCCATGAGCTTATATACTCATAAGGTAAAACACCTTTTCTCGTTAATAGATCTACTTGTTCTCTGCTATGACGATTAAACTCTTTATTAACAATTTTATAGTCCTGTAGATATGATGCCAATTTTTCTAGAGAAGAAGGCATGAACCGAAATGAATCTAGAAATCTAAATTCAATTTTACTATTCTCTACATGTTTTGTGAATTAAATATATTTTTCCTTTGTTAGAGGTAGTAGATCAATCTGTCCTGGAAAATGATTTGATATATCAGATATAATAAAGTGAGCGTCATAGCCACTTAAACACCACTGGTACTATTTTTGAATCTTGATAGTTTAGATTACATGTAGTATGTGCAGGTCCTCGATATTTTCCAGTAAGATGACAGTGATCGCGTACCTTGACATCGTTATTTAAATTTTTTTTATAAATATGACACGTTTTTTAATTATAATAATCTGTTATTTCAGCTTGAGATAGAACTGGCATAGGTAAAGGATTCGCATATAAAGCACTTATTTTTTCTTCTATATTTTTTAACTGTTCAGCAAACCATCTTGAAGCTGCATGACCTCTATAAAAATCATATTTCGATAAGGAGTCATTGTAACTACATTTAAGATAGTATCCTATACTATAAATTTCATGACTTTGTACTGGTCGAGNCGTCGAGTGTTAGTTTATACATCTTGTCTTATTGGTTTAAGCAGACACTCACAGTCTGCATATATTATAAACGGTAACTTTTCACTATAACAATGATTTTTAAACATTATAATATTATTGTTTTCACTGAGAAGTCTTATTTTACAGTTATTTAACTTTTTACAGTATTCTTCATGTCTCGCTAAATTATCTTCTTTGAAAAAATAATTTAAACATCTATCACATACAATTTTTTAATATGATAGATATAATTACGAAAAATGTATTTACATAGAAAAATTAACAACAATGGATCGGTGGTCGAGTGTTCGGTTTTAATGGCACACATTTATATTTGTTTAGCTGCGTACTTATAATTGTATTGTAATGGTCACATCAACGTATAGGTTAAGTAACTATATATATATATCTACCTATATTATATAGTTGTTTTGGAGATACTCCCCCCCGCACCCCCCCCGACCCCCCCACCCCCCCGCAGCCCACCCCACCCCCCCGCAGTGCCCCCCCTTAGCAAAATAAGGCAAAATTACTTTCATCTTTCATGTGATTGGATAATGTGAAAAGGCCCCCCGAGCAGGCCCCACGTCGCAGCCCCCGCACACCCCCCGACAGCCCCCCGCACAGACCCGCCCGCACCCCCACGCAGCCCCCGCACCTCCTTTAGCAGCATTTTCCTAAAATTTATTAATTGTTAAGTACATATTTTTTTTATTAAATCATTTTTATATGTAGCAAAAAATTTCAACTAACGCATAATTGTAATGAGACATCGGATAAAATCGGATCAATTCTATGACACCTTTTTGAAATCATCTGTAACGACATTTTAGTCGTGCACTTCGCCGACGGCGTTAATTATTTGCGAATTTCTAAATATGATAGGCTATATTAGAAAGGCCCTCAGGCACTGATACTTAAAATGAGTATAAAGGTTACTTTCCTCCGACTCTACCAACCGAACGACGTTTCGTTTGTTAGCAATACAATACATCTTTGGCAGTAAAAATGCTTTAGCCTCCGGGAGATCCTACATCTTTGTAGGAAATCTTTTCCAGCCCTCCATAGAAGCAGCTCATAGCACATCAGTAATCAAAAATTATATATTAAAGTAGAGATTAACACTATATTAAGAATATAAGTTAAATTTTTATTTCTATTTTTTCCACACCACTATGAGGTTAAAATAGACAGGAGCGGTTTTTTTTCATATTTTTTTGTTAAAAGTTTTGACTTAAAGTTTGACATAGTTTGAAGTAACCTAATTCTATATAAGGTTTTTATTTTTGCTTTTGTATGTTAAGCACTTTGATGTGGCGTATACTACATTGACTTTTGTTTTGTAATTGTTGACACTTTGATGATTATATGTTTATACTTAGCATTGTTTTGCTTGATGTATATATAATCACTTTGCGTGTTCAATATACTTAGCATTTGTAAAAACTTTATAAGATATACAAAATGGAATATATTATCAATATCTTAACAAAAAAAAAGTGGTATCACCGAAGGCAATCGAATGATATATAGCGATTTGTTCGCAGGGCCCTTAAATATTATTGGCAGTAAAAATTGTATTAATCAACTGTACTTAGAGTGCAAGATGTTAAATTAAGATTTTCAAAAAAATGGTGACAGAAAATAAATTAAATAAAGTAATGAGCAGGTTACAAGGTAAAAGATTAAGACCGTATATATACACGCTTGCAGCAGACGATAATTGCGGTATAGAGAAATTAAGAATTGAAGATAACCCAGCAAAATTACGTCCGGATCCAAATTTTTTTTATTGATTTGTGCCTTATGTTCTTTACTTACTTTGTCTGTAAAGTGCAAACGCTTCCAGGTAGGAAACAAAATGTTTATCTTTTTTTAATAATTGAGTTTTTAGAAACTAAAAATTAATAAAATGAAAAACATATTTGTTTCTCATTATGTCTACGCTTAAAAACGACAAAAGATCAGTCATCAAATATATAGAGGCCCCACAGCGTCAATTCAACAACGCAGCAATGGTTATTATAAGAAAAAGTAGTGGACCAGATTTATGTATAATTGTAACATATAATTGAAAGTGGGAAGAATCAAAATTAATTTCAAAACAATTTCCAAAAAAATGAAAAAAAAACTATATATTTTAAATGCCATAAGCAGTAGAAGTTCGGCGTTAATTCAGTACTTTTACTTTTTTTCTTTCGATTTTCTCTATTTCGACAAACATTAAATTCTTGACCTTTTTATGATCTACAAATTTTATATAATACAATAAGATTGTTCTTGGCCAACTAGAACTTAATCATCAGATAACGAAAATAACAGTTGAAAAATAAAAATCAAACAAAAACTAAAATGGGGGGTTGGCGAGCGAAGCGAGCAGGGGGGCGAAGCCCCACTAGTATATATATATATATATATATGTATATGCACGGTATTTCACATTTCTTCTTAAGGGTTAACGTGTTTTGTGATCAATATCATAAATATTGTATTTATTTTAAGGATTTTTTATACATATATTTTAGTTATAAGAATATATATTCATGTAATAAATAAAGATTATGAAATGCGGTTTTAGTTATAAGAATATAATAAGAGTGTTTATATGTGTTTTAGTTATAATACAACATGTATACTTATATAATAAATAAGGATTTTTATAAATAAAACAAAAAATATATTATGAACAATTTATATTTGTACTATCACCAAATCCTTAAATCGTATTCCTTCATCAGTAGCATCAATAACTGATGAAGTCGTTGTATATGTCAATAAATATTATTAGAAGCTTGGTAAGCACTCAGGGTGGCTAGATGCTCGTTACACCCAGCCAGCGTCTAGATGCTGGCTCCTGAACCAATCAGCCATGTTGAAATTTCAAGGAATCACGTTTGATAAAACAGGTTGGGGGGCGTGTCAGAAACAGTACCGATAAAGTAGCTCACTCTGAGCTATGGAGGGAGGCATCAGTAATGGAGGCGCCACCGTCGACAACACTGGGGGGCGTCACTGCTGGCAGCACGGTCGATATGCAATGTTCTGCTGGTTAAGCAGGGATCTACTAATATGAGTTACCATCCGTTGGTATTTGGTGGCGCAGGAGTTGCATGGCGCAGTAGCAGTCTTGCCCCTACTACTCAGCGAGGGGTCCCCGTCACCCGTTCTGCGCCACTCCGGTCGAGCCACGAGGCATCTAGCGAGACTGCACGAGCCGCACCTGTAGTACCGGCTAGATCGTAATACTCTCTCTCTCTCTCTCTCTGCGATATTCGCTCTGCTTCGTCTCTCGCTTACCCCGCGCTGCATCTGTATTGGAATCAGAATCGTTTCATAAACGAAACCGTTAACGCTACTCGGTTTGTGTGATTTTGCTTCTGACTATATCCTTTTCCGTGCGTTTCCCTTAGATTTAACTCGCGAATGCGTTACGTAGCATCAACACTCATGACGCCTTCGCGGGCTCATGTGCACGAGGACGTGCACGTTCAGCATATACTGCGCTACGGGCCAGGCTTCGAATAGCCTACAAGAAGCCTTCAACAAGCTGCTGCATTTATTCCTCTCGCATTACGACAGATCAGTGGATGCGCCACTGATCGTTTATAACGGTAAAAGGAACCCCGTTATAAGTTCTTTATTAGGATATACTTGATGAACCTGTAAAGTTTCAATAAAAAATACAAGTGCGTTCAAGAGTTATCGTGGTAACCATTTTTGGACAAATATTACATTTTTATTGTTTACGAAGAACTTAAAAAATAAACACTTTACTTCATTCAAACAGCTTCAAAATTTAATCAGTTCCTTATTAAATCGTACTTATGGGGACCTATTTTTAACATTTTTAAACAAATATTTTGTTTAAATTGAAGATAACTTTTTTAAATTGAATTTATTTTCGAACCTTTACCCTCATATCAGAACCATGTGTATTTCAAACATGTTTGTAAAGTTTTAATGCTCTTCGATGCCTAGAACTAAAGTAAGTGAAAAAATGAAAATTGTAAACTTAAAAAATTTTTAAGTTGCACCTGGTATTTGCTACATATAAAAATTGTCTTTTGTTCTCTATAGTTTTTTTTTTAGTTTATATATAGGTTTAATACATTTTTGAAACAATCCAAGGTTAAATTAAAGTTAGGTTAGGTTAAATCCATTAAAATAAAATCCGATTTTTCATTTTTTGATAATTTAAGGTGGTTAGGTCCCCTTAAGGGGATTCGGAACATTCGTGAAAAGTCAGAGCTACGCGTCGGTAACTTAAAATTACAGTATCCGATGTTACAAGTGTTCTTTTGAAATTACGTGGATTTTGTAAAAATAATCGTCTGTAAAAAAATATAACCCGTCTCGGAGCATTGATAAAATATTAAAAATATTCATTTATTTTAATTATGAGAATAAACTAACAGCGCCACCTTCTTTAAATTGATTCTATCCTTGTCCAGCTAAAGGATTTTGTATCTTCTTTCTCTGCTCTATTTTTGCTATCTATAGTAGTCTGGACTGATCGGCGCGCTACCGGCACCAGCGCTTGGAGGACCGATATGTGTTCGCCACCTTGTACCAAGCAAGCGCAGCACAGTAACCGGCAGCAGTTCAGATTATCTGAGTTGTAGGTCCTAAGCCGCAGTAATTCATTTTATGATGGTACATATTGAAATAAAAAATTCAATTTATACAAGAATTAGTTGGTTATCAAATAAACATTAGTGGAGATATGCAACTCATAAAACCAAAACGAAAAAAATTTGAATGAAAAAAATCGGATGATGAAACCTAACCTCCGAAAACCCGTCGTTAACCCGAACCCGTTTTACCGTCCGAAACTCCGATACCGCGTCCGTAAAACCGATAACCGCACCATAACCACGTAACTCCGGCAACGTCGTGTTAATGTACCGTTAACCGCTATAGATTAAGCTAAACCGATAGTAAAGGCGAAATATTCTAAACCACCGCGATTTCGATTTCTGTTCCAGCTGGAGACTAATAACTGAATTATCAACTTGTTAACATAATTATTAGAATATATCTATTTTGTTATTAATTGCATAAACAAGTCTCTTCAATTAACCTTTCCCCTAACCAAATCCTGGCGTCCGGCCGACTACTCAACACACGGGAAAAGTCGAACCGTTACACAATTATAGCATGTTCGTAAAGAGTACTAGCATCCTACCTAACGCGGCAATCGCGCTGCCCCGTATACCTGGAGTCCCCACTAATACTTTTTATTGCGGTCTTGAACAGATATCTAAAATTATATTCATTTAAAAATATGCAGAAATAACTATTTTAATAGACTTTTAAAGAGAATTTCAAATGAATTATAGGAAACTTTGAAACACAAAAATTATTTAATTTTAACCATCATAACAAAAACTTTATCCCTTCTTGTATATGAATATTTTAAAATAGACAAAAATTATAACCGATATTTTTTGCCCGAGTATTCTTCTCATTAAGTTTGCATTTTTTCATTAATTTAAACTATTTTTTGTTGTTTTTAGCACACAGAAGGTCGATAATTGGGTTGGGTCCAATACTTTTTTTTTGATTGAATGGAAATGCAAATAATTACATAAATTTTTTTTAAAACGCGTTGTTTTTACAATATACTCGTTTGAAGTTTAAAAAAATCGCGTTTTTTCATATTTTGACCGCTTATTATTTTGACGGAATCTATATAATGAAATTCTAATTTATTAATAACAAATAACGAACTATTGGGGGGGGGGGGGGGTAAACACGAAGACATTCTTGTTACCAAGTATAGTCGATGAATAAAATTTAGTTGCAAAATTATGTTGGACTCCCTCGCCTATTTCCATTCAAATTTTCCAAGTCTTTCTAGAGGATGGGTAGGCAAAAGAATTAGAGCCGAGCAAGAGGACGAACGAAAGTTCCACTCTCGTATTTTCGAACAAAGCATTGTCGTAAAGACATACTAATGCAATGATCACGTTGAGCCGGTATTTCTGCTGTCCCCGCTAATCTATTTTATTACAGTCTGGGAGGAACTGCAGCAGGTATACGAATACGGCGCGTTTCCCGCTTTAGGAATAAGAAGGAGGGTGTGTGTGTGTGTGTGAGAGAGAGAGATAGAGAGAGAGAGAGAGAGAGAGAGAGAGAGAGAGAGAGAGAGAGAGAGAGAGACAGAGATTTNGAGAGAGAGAATGAGACAGAGATTTAGCTTTTAGATTTAGATTTAAATAATTTTTATTATTGTACATTATGTTGTACATTTACATTAATAGTTATATGTAACTAGATTAAGAAAAAGTAATAGTTGTGTAAGGGTGTATGTGAGAAAGTGAGTGATGAGATGTAGTGAGATGAGGTGAAAGTGTGTGTATGAGATGAGAAGTTTGAGAGAGACAGAGAGTGAGAGAGAGAGAGAGAGAGAGAGAGAGAGAGAGAGAGAGAGAGTTCGATAAAAAATTTTCGGCTTTATCAAAAAATATGAATATTTGTATTATTGTTCGTCCTCTTGCTAAGCTTTATTTTTTCGCGATCGCTTTGGCATAATTTAAAAGCCTGGTCGACATTCAACTACATGCAAAACTGTACAATGAATCGCAATGATTATTTTTCTAATACAAGTATGAAATGCAAAAAAACTGTGGAGGCAGATTTTTGAAAAAGGCTTCTGTAATTTTTCACTACAACAATAAATTGCAAAAAGCAATGTTTTATCATTTATATGTATTTCTTGTCAATTGTCTTTTAAACATTAAATCTTCTAAACTTTTTCGGGCCGTAGATTAAAAATTTCGAGTCAGAACTGCAAAATTAATTTATTTGAACAATTTATTTTAATAATTTATGGTAAAAGCAAATGTCTCGCAACGTATCCCTATTTTGTGCTATCCATTTCGCGCCGTCCCGCCCGATTTCAGTTAAGTCCACTTTTACATTGTCCTCCCACCTGCGTCTAGGTCTACCTAGAGGTCGCGACGTATTTGGCTTTCCTTCCATTATACGCGCTGCCGTGCGATCATTTCCCATTCTTGCAACGTGCCCGGCCCATCTTAGTCTCCGCGAATTAATTATTCTGTTTATATTCGGTGACGCGTATAAATTATGTAGCTCGTCGTTGTGCAGTTTCCTCCACTCCCCAGTTTCCTCATCTTTCTTTGGCCCGTATATTTTTCGCAGAACTTTATTTTCGAACACCCTGAAACGGTTTTCCTCTGCTTTAGTGAGCGCCCAAGTTTCGCATCCGTACAAGATTACCGGCATTATTATAGTCCTATATATCCTAATTTTTACATTTTTAGACAGCAGTTTTGATTTTAGTAGTTTGTTCACGGCGTAGAAGCAGGCATTACCCGATGGTAATCTCTTATTAATCTCGGCTTTGATTTCGTTTCGATCATTTATAGTTGTGCCTAAATATCTGAATTCGCTAACCTTTTCGAAAGTAAAATTTCCGACTCTAAGATCCCCCTCTCCTTCGCAAATGCCCAGTTTATCCATAATCATATATTTCGTTTTCGATTCGCTCACCTCTAACCCCGTTTCCTCGGCCGCATTTATGAGTATTTCCGCGTTTCTCGCTACCGTTTCGCCATTACCCCCCACTATGTCCAAATCATCTGCATATCCTAGAATCTGCGTTTTTCCGTTAAGTGTTGCGCCCAGCCCGCTAGCCTGCATTTGTCTAACAACATACACTAGCGTTAAGTTAAAGAGTACCGTGGAGAGCCCGTCACCTTGTTTCAAACCGTCGTGTATCATGAACGATTCAGATACATTACCGCCTACTTGTACTTTTCCGGTGCTTCCGTTCAGACATATTCGTATTAATTTCACAAGTTTTTTTGGTACGCCTAGGAGCGCAAGAATTTGATACATTTTGATTCGCTTGATAGAATCATACGCTTTTTTAAAATCTATGAATAACTGGTGTATTGTTTCGCAATATTCCCATTTTTTCTCTAACAGCTGTCTTATAGTAAACATTTGATCGCTCGTCGACCTGTTACGCCGGAATCCACACTGATAATCTCCTATTATATCTCCTATTATTTCTTGTGAGTCTGGCCTGTATTACGTTTGACAGAACTTTGTAGCAGGTAGCTAAAAGTGAGATTCCCCGATAGTTATTGCAGTCTGTCTTATCTCCCTTTTTAAAAATCGGTATGATGATGGATTCTTTCCAGTTTTCCGGCATTGTTTCATTTTTCCAAATAGAGCGTACTAGTTCAAAAATTTTCGATGTCAGCGCAGTGCCCCCATATCTAAGTAGTTCAGCTGGTATAGAATCGTTTCCCGCGGCCTTATTATTTTTTAGTTTTTTGATCGCGGCTTCTACTTCTTTATAGGTCGGTTCTTCCATATGGAGTTCAGCAGTGTGGATTTCGTCTCCCGTTTCCTCGCAGTTTTCATGTACGTTTAGCAGCTTATTAAAATAGCCCTTCCACAGCTTTAACAGTTCACCTTCGCTTGTGACGAGATTCCCGCCCTCATCTTTCATTAATTGTGATCTACTCTGGAAACCCTTCCTAATAGCGTTAATTCCTTTGTACATCTCGCGCGGGTTATTTTCCTTACTATTAGTTTCTATTTTTCTAATCTGATTCTTTTGATACTCGCGTTTTTTGTTCCTGTAAATCGCCCCCACTTGCCTTCTTATTTCGTGGTACTCTTCTACGGCCCTACCGCCTCCATTGTGTACGCTGTCTAATTTGGCCTTTTTGCGCCTTTCAAACCAGAGTTCGCACTCTTCGTCAAACCATGGTTTGCTCTTTGGCTTTTTCTTTCCACCTAGTACTTTATTCGCGGCCTCTTTTATCGCTTTTTCGGTATCCCCCCAAAGACTGTTCGGGTCGTCATCTACCTCCGTCGGTGCATCCGTTTCTTCGAGTACCTGAAACCGATTCCTTATTTCTACTTGATACTTAATTCGTTCTATCCCGTTCCGTAGCTTTTCAATATCGAACGTTTCTACTTTGCTCGCCCGTTTACTATTTTGCCCAGCTACTAATTTGGCTCTTAATTTGGCCACTACTAGAAAATGATCCGAGTCGCAATCCGCCCCCCTATNCGTTCATGTGGCGTCTCTTATCGATAAGAAAATGATCGATTTGATGTTTCGTGGCTCCTTCCGGTGATGTCCACGTTACTTTGTGTATATCCTTGTGCTTAAAGCAAGTACTCTTTACTATAAGATCTTTTGCCGCCGCGAAATTTATGACTCTAATACCGTTATCGTTGCTGGTTTCGTGCAGACTTTCCTTGCTTATAGTGGCCTAAATATTTGCTCTTTCCCTATTTTAGCGTTGAAACCCCCCATTACTATTTTGGTGTCGTAAGACGCGAATTGGTCGATTAATTGCTCCAAGGCTACGTAATAAAGATCCTTCACTTCTTCCTCTTTGTCCCCCGTAGGCCAATGCACGTTAATAACCACGTAATTGTACCACGCTCCTTCGATGATGATATACGAGAGTCTGTCGTTTACGAATTTGAAACTTTTAACCGCGTGTATAATTCTTTTGTTAATCAGGAATCCGGTACCTAGGGAATGTCCGACTCGCGCCCCCGTACATAAAATGAAGTTTTCGTTTCCTAACATACCGCTATCTTGCCACCGAGTTTCTTGTATAGCTACTAAGTCTAGATTGTACCCGTCAGCTTCTTTTAAGATTTCCCGGTACGCGCCTGCTCTGTATTAAACTGCGCACATGCGCACGTTCCTACCTTTGATCCCTTTGATTTTGGTTTGGTTTTGGTTTTTGAGGCCATGATAGTAAGTGAAACCCACGCGTTTTGATCCTGTTTCCGATGCAGGTGAACATCCGTTCTAGAGGTGATAACTCCATACCTCTCTAGAACTAAGTATGAGAGCTTTCCGACTTTGATGGACGGAGTCAGGTCATCGTCGGACACACACGGAATCACGCTGTAATCCTAACGCCCCCTGCAAGGCAGCGCGCCTTCGCTGGTTCGTTTGCGTGTAAGAGGTGCGCCCCAGGTGGCGAATCATTCTACACATCCCCTTTCGGGGCAGTTGTCATCGCTCCCGCATTCTCCACGACAGCAGGATTTTTGTAATGTGTGCTAATAGAGATAGATTATAGACATAGTTAGGTATGAAGAGAAAGTGAAATAAGAAATATTGTTGAGTGTTCGTTGTTGTGGTGCTTGCGTAGTGTTTCTAGATGAATGCGTTCGATCGCCAGTGTGGGCTCATCACACCCACGCCCGGGCCTATCGGATGTCCGCGGCTGCTTATTCGATATATTCGCAGCTAACCTCTTTCTCAGGGGCCGTTCCTCTATCCGCAACCTGAGGACGCGCTGTGTAGTGGTGATAGGCACCCACTCGTCCACTCTGGACGCACAGTCATAGTAAATTTTAGTTTAAAAAAATATAAATTGAAATCCTAAGTTGGCCATTTTCGATAGTGAATTCTGGTGGTGATTTACAAAATATCAAATTTTTCTCCGCGTATGTTTATCTCACACCTCGCGTCAAGCATGGCCCACGCGAAACTATCAGGCTATACGCAGCAATAAGCGCGCAAAGTGAATTGATGTGCTGGACACACTCAAACGACGTTTACGCGCATGGCATTTCTCAGTATAAGATGATACTGCGAATAAGGTGCTGGTTTATGTGAAACACGGTTTACAGTTGAAAGATTTTATCGTGCAGAAATTAATCCTATTTATTCTTGTTTAAGTCCGTAGAATAATTGTAATAAATTAAGCATATCTTTAATATCATTTTTAATATAAAAAGGATAACATTGCTATCTATTGTTTAGGTGCTTTGCGAAGATGTTCATTGGATTCTAATGCAAGACGATTATCGTTAGGCTCGCCGGCTGTTCCTCATAGAGCCTCAGATGCTTGTTTGGATCCTATTCATGCCGCTATACTCTTCAGGGATGCTAGAGGAGTAAGTATTTTTCTAAAATATATATCTAACACTCGTGAATTTACAAAAAAAATTTTGAAAGTGTACTACGGTAATACGAGTGAAACCCAACAAATTAATCTCAAACAAAAATTATTGTCAGAACTCCTCTTTGCTCCTGGTATGCGAGATTCAAAAGACGAGTTTCTTCTAACAATATTATAAAGCGTTTCGTCCTAGACTTTTTAATATTTTTCTAAAATATGTGTGTGCACGCGCTGATAACAATACTTCAAAAAATAAAACTAATATTTTCGGAGTGCGAATTCTGTAAAATCACTTCCTATCCTCTTTCCTCGCGTATTCATGCCTGAATTATATATCATAGCTCGAAGCTACTGCTAAAATTTAACCGCGCGTTTTGGATTTTTCTTTTTGAAGAAGATAACCGCTTTTTAAAATTGAACGTTTTCCAACGCGTTTTAGATTTTATATTGCAGCCGCTACCGCCGATTACACATTGATAATTTTGCTCGATACGCTCGATACTCAACGCCAGCCCGAGCAGTTTTTTTCGCTCTACTCGCGCGCATAATCATTTACAAATTGACGGTATTAAGGTCGTTGGAAAACGCACCCATTGCTGTGTATGCATCAGCTTTTTATAACGAATCATAGGCGCCAGCTATTTGCTATAACTGAGCTAACGCGCTAAACGTATACGGGATTGTATATCGCATTTGTTGAACTTACCGGTACAAGAAAAGAAAAATTATTATTCTATATTGATTACGAGCTACTGCTGAATTTAGTGTAATCTAAACGCTTGTATAATGTCGAGATTTTTAGTTGATATATGATTGTTTCGGCGCATGTGTTTTGGATTTTCCTTTCCAAGGAGTTAAAATGATAGGGCACGTGTAAACAATACATTTCTTTCTTTCTGTGTATGTGGAGAAAACATTTTACCTACAAGAGCTCAAATACGTCTTAATTGTTCAGTATTGATTTGTCGCAATAAATCGGTCGTTGCAAAAGTTACGCCGTTTCGGATTTTACAAGAACGTGCGTGCATGCACCTATTGTCGTATAGTTTGCGAGTCTACCGATAGGTAATGTAAGAGGCAGAACTGTTACCCACGTTAAAAACTAAACCTTAAAACTACTTAAAAAACATCTTAAAGGAATATTTCGAGATCAAACCAATGCGTCTCTTAATAAATTTAAATATATTATAGATCTTTCAGTGTAGACGAATCTTAGCAACTCTTTGAACGACGTTATCGATCGGGACCATTTTTCTATCATGTCGTGATCAAATCTGATCCGCAACCACTTGTGATACAGTGGGTAGAGAAGCTTGTACGTTTTGATCCTAAACTCTTTGATAATTTTAGGATAACTTACGTCAGAAGGCATTACGTCTATCGGCTTGTTTAATAGATTGTAATACGAAGTACCTTCGATCTCATGAATGGGCACAGCCCTTTCATAATAATCCAAAGTCGGTTGTTCTCTTTGTATTAATGAGATCGCTTTCTTATCGAAAGGAGTTTTATCACATCAAGCAAATCCCTTGACTTCTTCGTATAAAAGGTATTCAGTATAGTCCCAATCTTCCTAACCCTTGTCAAACCACTTAGAAGTAAATTCCATTTCCTTGAACATCTTGAGTTTCACGATCTTAAAAATCGTCTGCCTGTCTGCGAGAAGAAGCTGATGAAAAAATATAGACAAGGAATAGTATATTGTGCAATTAGGGGGGGAAAATTGGCTTTTTCTAGCGAGGATGATGTTTTGAGCACGAGTGGGAGTCGAGGGCGCCGTAGGCGCCCGTGACGGACACGAGTGCTCAAAACAGCACCCGAGTCTGAAAAACTCACTCCCCCCTTGTTGCACACCGTACTTTTTATGTTAAGTGCGCGAATAGGCCACTTATCATGCATATGTAAGGAATGGGAAATTCGAGGACTTTTCAAAGTAAAACAAAGTTGTATTGAAATTTTGAAAATTTGGATAATTTTGAAATATTTAAAAACACATATCGGATAGTCTGCAGAGTGAGGAAAAAACTACTCCCTTGGGAGGAAAAAGTATTTTCCTGGGAGTAAATCCAAGGGAGTAAATTTTTCTGGAAAAAATTACTCCCTTGGGAGAAAAAAGTCTTTTCCCCCCAAGGGAGTAATTTTTTCCCGCTGCTAAGAAAAACTCGATTTTCCATTCATTTTACATGCATGGAAAGTGGCCTTTTTCGTGCACGTATCATGAAAAGATTTTTGTGATATTTTATCGTCGGGTATTGAATTGACCGTTAATGCACCTAACGGCTTCTGCTCATTGAATATCAACTTATTCGTCTTTGCTACATACACGGCTAATAGCTGTATTATAAACAACGAATTTTTTGCCTATTAATAATTTAACCTAATAAAATAATCTTAATAGCTACGACGAAGAAAAACTATTCTTATTTTTGCTTAAATTGTGAACTGTATCTTTATATGCTTATTCTTATCTGCAGCTTTATTTTACTTGAATTTCATGTGCCCGTGACTATTCTGGGACGAGGTTTTGTTTAATTTCAATATTGCTTTTAAACGCATTTTCAAGTATTTGGGAGGTTATGTGATCGGAAAAACAATAAATTATTTATGTGGCACTTAGATTCCTCCTTTTCCGATTTTTGATATTGTATTAAATGTAATATTACGCACGCACGCGCGCACACACACACACACACAGGCAAAACCATCTGCACGGACATTTTATAAAACCACGAAAACTCTCAAAATATACTAAGCTTTAATTATCAAATTATATGGCTTAACAAAAATAATAATGTTCAGTCACATAGAGTATACAGGGTGAGAGTTGAAGAATTTGAATCTTAATATCTTTTAAGGTGGAACTCCACTGATTTTTTATTTTTCTTACCTTTTGCCCCATCCATTGTCAGATTTTAGGGGTTTGATTGTGGTGATAAAAGAAGGTTACATAGCAATTTTGGGCCATTTTTATACACATATACTCAAGTTATGATATAAAAACCAAAAATAATCATTAAAATTAAAGGTTTTTCAAAAAGTTGCTTGCGCACAGGGCTTTGACTAAATTAATCCAAAAAATTTGGACATACATTTTGACCCGTACTTAACAAAAGTTAATATTTTTTATTACGGGAACTCTCATAGTTCATCTGTAATAAATCAAGAATTTATTAAACAACTAAATCTATGAAAAAACCCTATAATTTACTAATATTTATAATAAAACAAATTTTTCTAAAACAGATACCTTAACTTAAAATATTAATTGTTCTAAATTCTAAAAAAAAACCGTAAAAATTCAAAAGATTAACTAGAAATTCCTTCGCAAGAACTGTTAAAGTCAAACAACTACAATATCAAAACACTTTCAAAAGTTTATTTGTATCTACCAATGTAAAAATTTACTCCAAACGCCCATTATCACATGTATAACTTTAAGTTTACATCGGTGATTTCAAAAGTCATATATAAACATAGAGCAACTAAAAAATATAATAAATTTTTCGAGTTTTGGACCAAAAAATCATGATTCCCCTTAAACAAAATTCATAAGCTAAACAAAAACCTAAGCCAAATGATCAAAAATCAATCTTTTCCTAAAATTCACCCAATTTAAACCTTTAATCCCGTAATCGTACACATAAAAATAAACATTTTTTTTATTTTGATTTTACATCAAAAAACTATCGCCAAAAATTGCTAAAATTTTTACAAACTATAGATATCGTTTTTTTATTGTCATGAATTTTCAAAACATTAACTAATTTATTTTTGAATAATACGTTTATCGAAAAAATTAACCATTTAATCACAAATAACAGATTATCAATCTAGAAAATCCTGCGGCACAAAAGTAGACAATTTGATGTCATAATACACGCATTGTTAGGGAAAGCTAGAGTTCATCCTTCGTTTGAGAAGTCGTCCTATCTAGCCCCTATACAGGTGCCGCAGGAAATTCGTCACAAGACCTCCGTACTGCCTCAAAACAACCTCTATCTCCTTCGTCTTAGTCCCAATAAAGAACAAATCTTAACCTTGTAAATTGTTGACCTTGCCTATCTAATTACTCCTCTCTTGTATCGCCGTCCCTTGAAAACTAATTAGACATAAAAAGTTTCTGAAAAAAAGAGCAAAATGCAACCAATGTTGCTTTGTAATCTTGTTTCTATTTATTAATTCTCCGCAACATATTATGACCAAACTGTATATATTCTTCTCGAAATTAAAAATAACAGAGCTTTCTACTCTAATAAATAATCGACAAGAATGCAAAGAATTAGCTTTGAAAACGTATGAAAAAACTTCACTTTCGTAAAAAATAAAAGAAACTAAACAACTCAAACAATAAAACAAAATCTGAAAGTGAACCTGAATACTAATCGCGAAAATCATCGTCCGCCCTCAAGCCCGATCACGGAGTCAAGTACTTGCTTGCGGAGGGGACCTCGAAGTCTTCGGACTCCACGCTGTCCAAGATTACTTCCCCGCTACGTCACAGCGTCGGCGCTTGTTGCACCTCATTAGGGGGCCTACGGGGCTCATCGGGTCAAATCGCCGAAACTGCAATCCAGCATCGGCACCGCGCAATCCCTTCGTCAGGAAGGTGTTTTATCAACGAAATTCTTGGTCACTTGATATATAGGCTGAATACTCGCTATCTTTGTTATGTGGAACTTTCTCGAAGCTATAATAAATAAATCGCGAATAATAGTCTACGAAAGTTTCACAAAATACACTATTGTTGAATATATTGTATAAATCATATCATTATAAAAAAGCAAAAATATTTTTTCAAAAATAGAAAAATGGCTATAATATGACCATAAAATGATCAGAATCATAAAACAAAAAAACCGCTGCCAAGTCATTGGCACGTAGCTTCCTCCTATTCTGCTAGTGGAAGATAATTACATGGGACAATCAACTCATTCTTTGATTTAAATATTCGCTACTATT
>CM053170.1:45841133-45851761 GCA_012977825.3 Pteromalus puparum
GTACGAATCATACGTTTTTAGAAAATGTCCGTGCGGATGGCTGTGTGTGTGTGTGTGTGTGTGTGTGTGTGCGTGTGTGTGCGTGTGTGTATGTGTATGTACGTATATGTATATGTACGTTCTCTCACCCTGTATACTCTATGTGACTGAACATTATTATTTTTGTTAAACCATATAATTTGATAATTAGAGCTTAGTATATTTTGAGAGTTTTCGTGGTTTAGACCCCCACACCTGCAACTGTGACGTCACTGGCGCCAGTAGGCCACGCCCCCCTGTCTACCTAGCGATGACCTATTCTACTCATGTCAAATTTCATTACGATCCGTCGCATGGTTCCAAAATTATGACGGTATACGTACATACACACACATACACACACACACACACACACACAGCCACACGGACATTTTCTAAAAACGTATGATTCATACTCCAAACACCTCCAAATGCGTTTCCACGAAGTATTAGCAAAACTGAAAATTTTACTATTACAAAGCTTCCTCTTGAGGAGGAAGCAAAAACAAAATCTCGATAACGCGCTTCGTGGCGTTCGATGTAAAGATAGATGTAAGTTGTGCTTGAAGATGATGAACTCTCGACAAAATATGCCCTGTGCTTGCAAAATTTTAACCTAAAAGTCTTTAATTATAAAACTAAAGGACATTAGGTAATTTTTCTTCCTCCTCAAGAGGAAGCTTTGTAATAGTAAAATTTTCAGTTTTGCTAATACTTCGTGGAAACGCATTTGGAGGTGTTTGGAGTACGAATCATACGTTTTTAGAAAATGTCCGTGCGGATGGCTGTGTGTGTGTGTGTGTGTGTGTGTGTGTGCGTGGTGTAGTGGCGTGTGTGTATGTGTATGTACGTAATATGTATATGTACGTCTCTCACCCTGTGTCATACTTATAGTGACGAACATATTATTTTTGTTAAACCACTATATTGATATTATCAGCTAGTATAGTTGAAGTTTTCGTGGTTTTATAAAATCGTCGCTGCAGATGGTTCTGTCTGGGTTGTGTGTGTGTGTCGTGTTGTGTGTGCGGCTACGAGTATACTGTTATAGATTCTGGAACTCGTATCGATCGTAATAGATTTGGACGTGCAGATAGTTTTCTGATTCTGATTCGAGTAAATTTTTTTTAGATTTAGACGTATTTTATGACCGATTCATGGCTATTTTTCGTTTTAAAACTATTTTTTCTTTTTATTATGACATGATTTATACAATATATTCAACAATAGTGTACCTAAAAGGCTGTTACCCACAAGGTTGAAATATTTTCCCGCTTCTCCGACGCCCGCGCTCTCTCGTCTTAAGAGAGCTCGGGGCTTCAGTCCCGAGCGGATCTCCGGTGAGACCTCTCTCCCAGGAGCTATTGAATACAGAAAATATTACGAGGGTCTAAAAGGCGACTGCGGGAGTACTGAAATGAGCTTTTAAATTTTAATAGGCGATTATGGGAATATAGAAAACAACTTCAAGGGTCTGAAAGGCGGCTGTGGGTATGTAGAAATCGTGAAAAATAATTTTTTTGTGAAAAAGTTATTTTTCACAAAAAAATGAAGCCACCCGCAATTTTGTAACTTGCAGTTGTTCACGTTATTAACGATTCCGCAATTACTGGTATTTTTTTTATTACGATATATGTAAGTTATTTTAGGAGTTCACGGAGCTCTATCCTTTTGATATCCACCTTAACCCCTTACTTTCCTGATACCCCTCCCCTACAAGTGTCTTCCTAACCTATCCTTTGAATAGTAGCGAATATTTAAATCAAAGAATGAGTTGCTTGTCCCATGTAATTATCTTCCACTAGCAGAATAGGAGGAAGCTAAGTGTCAATGACTTGGCAGCGGTTTCTCTCTGCCAGACACCTGGACATCGTCTACCGGAGTCCCAGATGACAGGCTTATAATCTTCAAGCACAACTTACATCTGTGTATTAAAAGCTGGAATGCTAGTAAATAACAGAGTGCTCCTCTTCTTTAAGACCTTGATAAGATATCCATAAGCCAAGATTTACATTCATTGCGTGACGATTTTGTATCCAAGCGTTTGTAAATCATTGACCAACATTGTATAATTGGCTTTCTAATGGTAAATGGTTGGCTTACGTTTCTACCACTGTTGTTCTGTATCGATATAAATGTGATTTGTATCTTTAAAATTTAAAGGGATTATTATATTCTGTTTCATGTATTTGTATGAAATCTCAGAATAGAAATGGATGTTCATTATTGTGTAAGAAGACTATAAACGGAAACAAACCGATTACCCCATGCAAAAGTACACATACCGTTAATTGAAATTTTAAATTCGGGAAACTCCCGCTAGTGCTGGTCACAGGTTAATGGGAAACTTGCATGAAAAAATCTATTAGGTCCGTCATGTATAATATCGAAAAATAATCAACACGTATTTTTTCTTTTTCCAATCAAACGATTATTGACAAAGGTACAGCGGGTTGAAATATCGTGTGACGTCACTGAATCGGACGATATAGATATACTATACACAGTCCGAATCAGTGACGTCATTTATTTCAACTCGCTACATCTTTGTTAATAATCGTTTAATTGAAAAAGAAAAAAATAAGTGTCGATTATTTTTCGAATTTTTTCATGCAAGTTCCCCATTGGGGATATCCAGAGCCGACAAGCATGCGCTGGACGCGAGTGGCCGCGTTTTGATATAGAGCGCATGCGCGTCGGCCCCAGTTAACAAGCGGCCGGCACTGGCAAAAATTTCCGGAATTCAAAGTTTGAATTAACCGTGTGTGTAATATTTGAACTTATTACAGAATAAGTGTTAACAGTGGTTTAGAGGTAATAGCTAAATGGCTATATTGGAGGATAATTAAGGAGCAAGAATTAAGGGGTAGTAATTGAGGGGCAGTGATTGAGGGGCACTAATTAGGGAGCACAATTTTTGAATCGGCAGCGGCGAAACTTTTTTTGATTTTGCTCGTTTTTTCAAATAAATATGTAATTCTCAAGTGTGTTGAAAAAAAAGCTTAACTCAAAAGTGGAAATTATTTGAATAAACTATAAAATATTCTAAAGTGAAATAATTCGTAGTAAAATCTAAATGTTAATTGTTATTGTAATTTACTTGATAATTCGTATATTATAATTGGGTGCACAAGGTACTGAGTAAGGATAGCGGAATCAGGTAAAGAAATACACAGTATAGTTGTTTTAGAATCAATGTGTGGCTAAAAACCTTTATTCGTTTTATTGACTATGAAAAGATTGCAAATTAATAGATGAAAATATCGACAGAGAAAAAACAACAAAGCAATGATAATATTAATCGATATCAAAGAAAGAACCAAATACAATATTTCATAAATAATAATAGCGTCGCCTGAAAATATCAGATCAATTAATTCATTTACATAACTAAAATTTTATTATTGTAATTTGTAGAGAGAATTATATGGTATACTTAAATTATTATTATGATGATTGTAAAGTGATAAAATGCAGGTTAGAATATAATATGAGTAAACTGTAATGAAGTGGTGATAAAGATAACTAGGTGAATAATAACTGAAAAGTGAAAGCTTTGACTGAATATAATGAACTTTGTAATAACAGAATTTACTTGAATGATGATATAACGAATTTATTAAACCAACTTGTTATTGCCTCGCCTGTCTCAGAGACTTGCATCTGGAATTCAACAGGTCTTCTAGGCTAAACAAGCTGAGCGAACTATAATCTTACTTGAATTGCAATGTCAAACAAAAAAGGAGTTAGCGTTATACATAGATATTTGTAATGAGGGAAAAGAAAAGCGTGCTGCACACTAAACGATAGAGAAATCAATATGACTTACTTGTGCGTGTCAGCGGTTAATGCACAAAAGAGATTATGATGAAACAATTAGTCGAAACATAAATGTAGTGCGTCCATGAGAAAACCGACTGGGATCTGACGTAGCCAGTCCAGCCGGGTGGCACGAAGCGGCACTTTTAGAACTCGTCGGAGGCAAGTTAGCGTGTTACTTGTGAGCAGAGTTTTTTCCAGAATCAGAAAAAACTCTCCGGATTAGTCCTCGAGGACGGTCCCCGGGTGCACAATGTTAGTAAAAGGTTTGTTAAATGAAAATGATAAAATACTCGTGGCGAGGCGAATCTGCTTCTCTCAGCATTGGAGTAATGGCTTCCTCCTAACCTGTGTAGCACGTAGCGTCGTTGAGCGTCGTCTAGAAGGAGGAAAAGTGAACTCGCTGCGCAGGAGCCCATGTGCTGCCTGCAAACGGCGAAGACGCAAAGAAAGAGCGAGATAGCGCGACGCGCAGAAACATAATTGCATCTAACGCGTAGGCCTAGCGCGTCACTGAAGCGCGCACGTTTATAAGCTGAAAAAAGTCCAGTATGATCTAATTTAGGTTTACATATTATAAAAATACAAATTTCATTAAGATAAAGTAAGTCTTGTAAGATATTTTCAAAATTCATCAAGTTTGACAATTTTGTCCGAATCTATATATCTTTTAATGGCTTTTTTAAATATTCTTCCAAGATTCCTGATTATCTGAGCTTCAATTTAAAAAAAAAGTCACGATGGTTTATTGATTAGATCTAAAGTTATTTGATTTTGAAACAAGAAAAACCAAAACGTGACACTGTGCGCTATATAGCATTTTGGAGCTTGATGGTGGTGCGCAGGCCGAGCAGGACCGCTGACAAGACGAGAGGCCACGGTGTTGAGGCGCTGCACATCAGGGCTGCCTTGAGCGTCCGGTGCATGTGCTCGACCACCCCATTCGCCTGAGGATAGTACGGCGTTGTATGGATTCTGTCAGCTCCGATGATATTGGCGAGGACCGCGGAGAGTCTTGATTCAAACTAGGCGCCCTTGTTGGAGTACCAAAGGAACCGATCCAGTGCTTGAAGAAGGCCCTGGCGACGGTCTCCGCCTGCTGGTCTGGTAGAGGTATGGTTTCTGACTACCTGGTGGATTGGTTGATGATGGTGAGGCAGTATTGCAGACAATCTTGGAGCAGTGGTCAAATCACGTTCAGGTGCAGGTGGTCGAAGGGAGCGCTCGGAGCCACGAACTTGCCAAGGACTGCAAGGTCGTGCTGACGAACTTTAAACTGCTGCCAGGGGGCACATGCCCGAGTCCAGCGCGCGACGTCCTTCCTCGTGCTGCGCCAAAAGTGTTTCTGCGTAATCAGGCGGATTGTTGCCTTGACGCTGGGGTGTGAGAGGCCGTGGAGTGCCTCAAAAAGTCCGTTCCTCAGCTTTCGTCGGATAAAGGGCTGAATCACGTTGCGCCAACCGCGCAGAGCAGCGCCAAGCCATCGATGTTAAGGGGATGCAGCGTCAGCCTGGTGGCGTCCAGGAAGTGTGGCAGGTCCGGGTCGCTGGTTTACTGGAAGGCAAGGGTGGCCAGGTCCAGATTAACTGGCATATCGATAGTTTTGACCCTGGAGAGCGCGTCGGCGACCGTGTTGTCCTGACCCTTTACGTACGCTAGAGTTATAGGAAACTGTAAAACAAAATAGAGTTGTCTAGCTTGCTTGGGCGATGATTTTTCCCGTGGGATACTGGGCTGCAGAGACCAACGGCTTGTAGTTCGTTAGCAAGGTAAAAGGCTGGCCCCTGAGAATGCTCCTGAAATACTTAACGGCGGCGAAGGCAGCTTCTGGTTGTACGTGCGGTACCGTCGTTTGGTCTCGGAAAGCTTGCGCGAGAAGTAACCTTGTGGGCTCCAAGGCTGATTGGGATCAAGCTGTTCCAGGGCAACGCCGATAGCAGTGTCGAAAGCGTCTGTGAGGAGATAAAGCTGAGCGTTGTGACGCAGGAAGGTTGTACTGGCGGCGTCAGCGAACTCCTGCTTGCTGTTAGGGAAGGCTTCTAGAGCAGGAGGTGTCCAAGAGAGAGGAATTGGCTTCTTATGTTGCGGCAAGTCTTTCAGGAGATCGCTGTGGGGCACCAGGAGCCCAGTGGCACCTGGGATACAGCGTCGGTTGTAATTTACTAGGCCAATATAGCGGTGGAGCTGCTTAGAGTCGTTGGGCTGCGGAAAGGCTTGAATTGCCTCGATGCGATCCCCGGAAGGTCTAGAGTTGTCAGACGAGATGACGTAGCCGAGATGGGTTACCTCCTCCTTGCCTAGGATGCACTTGTCCGTGCTGATCCTAATCCTTGCAGCTTGAAGGGTGGAGAAGGGCGCTCTCAGGTGCGCTAGATGTTCCTCCGGGCTGCTAGACACGATGACAATGTCATCCAGGTACGCACGGGCGAACGGCAAGTCGTGTGATGCAACTCGAAGAGCCCGAACAGAGAGGTGGTGGCTGTTTTATGGATGTCATCTGTGGCGATCGGGAGCTGGTAGAAAGCTTTCCTCATGTTCGCGACCGAGAAGATGTAGCCGCGTAGTTCCAGAAGAAGATCCTCAATGATGAGCAGCAGGTACCTATCCAGGATGGTACGGCTGTTTAGCTGTCGGTAGTCTCCCGTGATCCGAAAAGTGCCGTCAGGTTTCGGCACAAGGCGCAATGAGCTGGCCCAGAAGCTGTTGGAGGTCCATACGATGTCCATCTCCCGAAGAGCAAGGAACTCGGCGCGCTGCTGAGAGGCGTACGCCTAGCAGCCCTCGTGGTCGCGCAGACGCAGCTGGGTCGGTGATCAGGATGTAGTGCACTGCGACTAGATCTGGGAGAGCGATGAAGGTGCAGGAGCAAGTCACCGGAGAGGCCCTCTGCAGCGTCAGCCGAGATGTTGACGGTTACGGAGTAGATGGATGTAAGATGGATGGAGCCTGTGGCGTGGTGAATGTTGTTGGTGCTGATCAGCGTATCCTTGTGCTACTCCACTCCTAGGCCACAGTGGGCGAGAAAGTCGGCGCCCAGAATCGGATTGCTGAAGTCGGCGATGATAAACTTCCAAGCACATTGTCTGGTAATGCGTAGGTCCAGGACCACGGCATGTAAGCCGTATATGCCGATTAAAGAGGATCAGCTGCAAACAGAGTGAGCGGAGCGAACAACCGGAGCATTGCCAAAATGAAGACATTTTAAATGATTTATAAAATCGTTTAAAATAAAGTATGTAAATTAAGGTAGTGCTTATTTTCCAAACTGCTTTAATCCGTGCTCTGAAATAGATTTGTTAGCACTAAAAACTAAAAATTGGTTAATCAATCTTTATATGCTCTTAAAAAGCCATTTAAACCTACCCAGTTTGCAAACAAATATTTTTTTTTCGCTCCTACGTATTTATTGCTTTAGCATTCAAGGACAGTCAATCGTAAATTTCAAACATGTAAGACATGTTTTCGAGGTATTTTTTCACGTAGAATACAATGGTGCTGTTGCTTATATCATAAAACATAAGCTAAAAGCGCTAGCAGCCAAAAATCGTGTTTTTCAGTGTTTATTCAATGATTTTCGGCACTTAGTACTATAAGGTTATGTTTTATGATAAAAACAACAGCGCCATCGTATTCTAGTAAAAAATTACATCGAAAACCTGTATCAATAAGTCTTACCTGTATGCGTGTGTTTGCATAGTTTGCATGCATATCATAATGTTAATTTATCTTTCTGCCCAATTTCGGACAAAAAACGGTATTTTAGCGATTTAAAAAAAGGGCTATTCGGATTTTTCTAATTTTACTTTTTCCTACTATTATTTTGCTTCTAAATAATAATCTGAAAGTTTTGTAAGAGTAGGGTTCACTGTCATTTAAATGTGATTTAGGCTCACCGTGCAGGGAGACCACGGAGCCGGTGTCCACCAGGAACCAGAGCTTCGACGCATGATCCGTGTCGTGTAAGTGCTGCTCGACGTGCGCACTGACCGCTTCGGCTTGCTGGAGCGGCAGCGCTTCTAGTTTCCCTGCTGGGCTGAAAATACGCAAGACACCCTGCACTCAGGCCTACTTGCCAAACTTTCTATGATACCAACACTAGAGGGTGTTGGCAGTGCCAGCGGTGGGCGTAGGCGAGCGGTCCAGGTGGCGCAGCAGTCTGTTGCAGCTGCGGGAGCGACCTCTGGACTGGCGTTGCGTACTTTGCAGGAGCGTGGCGACAACCGATTGCAGAAGGGTAGACTGTTTCTGTAACATAGAGACAAGATGCGTGACACTTGCACGCAGCGCTGAGAGCTCTTGGATAGCTGATGGAGGTAGCTCATTGGAGGAAGCGCCGCCAGAGGGCGTGGGCACTGGCGATAGATAGCGGCTGACAGCGTAAACGGCCAGCTCAGGGATGACTAGCTATTTGGCTACGAGAGCGAGCTCATCGAGCGACGTAGTCGGGAGAACGCGTCACTTCTGGGCAGCGACAGAAGGCAGCAGACATAAAGACAGAAAGACATGTGTAATAGAATAGGAATTTCGTTGACAAAATGAAATTTCTCTGGCAAGGATCAACCAAATTAGATAATTTTTATTTTTTAAATATAAGTTATAAGTTACCAAAATTGAGAAAAATCTTGAAATTTTTTACCCAGCGTTGATAACCCGTGAAAATTCCTGAAAATCAGCAATTTTTTAAAGATCCCATATTTTGCATTATACACACACGCCCACTCACTCACACACACACACACACGCGCGCGCGCATGCACCCACACACTTACGCATGCACCCACGCACCCGGCCCTTTAGATTAAAGCTCTTCTCTTTTACTTTCGCTTTCAGATTAAACCATTTACGGGTTTCACCAGCTACATATATGGCAATGAAAAAGATAAAAAAAGCAGCCATAATTGACAGGTATATATATATATATATATAGCTGATAAAACCCGTAAAATGTTCAAACTAAATTTTGAAAGCGAAAGTAAAAGACAAGAGCTTTAATTTAAGGGCCGCATGGTTAAAACTGACTGCTTGGATCAAAAGTTATGAGAATTTTAAAAATGGAAAAAATCGCCGTTTTTCGTAAAAAATCCAAATTTTTATGATTTTTTGCTATTTTTAAGCCTAGACAACTTTTTACGTAGGCAACAATTATTCACTTACCAGCCCTCAAATTAAAGCTTTCTTCTGATACTTTGATCGTATTCATAGTTTTGGAATGCGCCTCCAGACATTAAGTACCTACAGTTAAGCAATGACTAGTTTTCGTTAATCTTTCCCATGTTAATTTTCCATAAGAGAATTTGAACTGCCCGGCAAAAAATAATATATTACGATACGTGTGACTTGACAAGTAGCCAATTATTGCACAGCATGTAATAGCGCCCCAGCGCAGCGAGGGTGATGCAACGACGTGCACTAATGGGCTGCTTAAGCCACGAGTATCGTATACAATTTCATAGCACAATTTCATAAAATAAATATTGAAGAGTAGCGCACGAGTTGCTATGGAAAAATGCGTGGCAATGAAAATAATAATTTAAAAAAAAAAGTGAATCAAAGTATTTCACGTCGTCTTACTCAAGCTGTCGCAGCAGCAACATCGCGCAGAAATTGAATTACGATGGATTTTTATCTTATCAGCCTTTTTCTGCTAGTTCATGGAGGAGCAGATCATCCTGACTTTTGAGAAAAATCGGTTTTTATATATCAGCTCATTACTTAAGAACTACTCAACGAAATCGTTTAAAATTTGAACAACAGAAAGCTTTGTTTATGGTGAATCACCAAATAAAATTTTAAAGCATTTGACTACATTGTTTTAGAGATATAAGGAATCAAAAAATTTACAAAAAAATTCAAATCTTAATATCTTAAAGTAGTTCACTCAAAAAATTAATATTCATCAGATTGCAATTTTGTAAATATATCCTATTGAGTGTCCTCTATAACGTGGTAAAATTTTTTACACCCTAAGCGGTATGATTTTTTAAGATATTGAGTCTTGAAGTTGTGTATTTTAACATGGGAAGCATAGGCTAAGTCTAAATTTAGTGTACATTTTGTTTAATTACAAAGAAAATAAATCATACATCTTTTTGAAAAACTAGGTCATGATGTAAAATCGTAATACGAATCAAGGAAAGAAAAATTAGATAGGACAAGCGGTGCTTTTGGAAAAGTTACAGCAATCAAAAGTTTTAATTCTATGCTATCAATACTGATATACATCTATATATGCGCGCAGTGTTTCTCACTTTCCTAAGTTTTGAGGATATTTGATGCTCTAAACACTTTCTATCAATATTTTTTTAAACAAAATTAAAAATTCTAGAGTTTTCACACTTGATAACACTGCATAATATTTAAAAAAATTAATTTTCTAATTCAACCTCGAATTGAGCACCACTGGACCAAGTGAACTACCTTAAGAACCATTGAGGTTTCAAATCTGCGCAAAGAACTTAGCCAAAAAAACATAAAATATCTAACTTTTCCCAAAATCTCAAGTGCAATAAGGCCTTTTTACGCCCGTAATCGAGGACGAAAAAAAACTTTTTTTTGCAGTTTTCGATTTATGACTGAAAAAATAAGTAGTCAAATCACTTTGGATAACCACACGTGCACACCAAACTTATCTTGAGGTTATGTTCACACGCCGACGTACAGCAGAGGACTGACGGCCCCCCGCCCCCGACCACTGTCTTAAAATCATATTCTGTGTGTGTGTGTGTGTGTGTGTGTGTGTGTGTGTGTGTGTGTGTGTGTGTGTGTGTGTGTGTGTGTGTGTGTGTGTGTGT
>CM053170.1:45851774-45907962 GCA_012977825.3 Pteromalus puparum
TGTGTGTGTGTGTGTGTGTGTGTGTGTATGTGCGCGCGCGCGTATGTGTGTACGCGCTAATACCAGGTTTAAATGACAACGACTTAAAACTATCTTATAAATAGAATGAGTATGAAGGATGATTGGGATGGATGGTGGAAACACAGTAAGGGTAAGTGAGTAGAATTATATAACGTTTTCAAATATTTTTATTCACTAAACTTAATAAAATTATACAGCTGAATCCTTATAAATAGTTGTATTCAGGTAAGTTACAAAATTGTATAAATGTAAATTAATAAATTAATAATTCCCGCATAGCGTTTTGAACATTATAAGCAGTAAAATATGTATATTAAGCATTTTCACTATTCAACAACTTATCTTTATAGTATTCGCCAACCTCTTTAACAATAATATCTATGAAATCTTTCACTCTTAAAAGATACTTAATTCTATAATCAATGATTTTAGATAAGGCTTTCAACCTGTCAAAGGTTACACGTTTAAACACTAATGAGGGCTTACGTTGTCGTTTTGTCTTCGCTTCACCAGACTCCTGCCGCTCCGCCTCTTCCTCAATCAATTCAAAAGCTCTATCCGAGTAGCTGATTGTGAAACGAATTGTGAAACCAGGAATGATGATTCTGTGATCCAACAACTCTTTCTCGTCGTAAGCGTGAAAAAATCTATCGATCTCGTCAAATTGCTCTCAAAACCGCATCCAACTGGTGAGCAAGAAGGCCATTCCGCAAAATTCTTGATTGCTGAGTCGGACAACAGGATTAAAATCACCAGAACCAACTGCAGAATTCTCCAGTCCTATATGGATGATTTTTCCGTAGGAGTTATTTAATTCAAACACCATCGGTAAAATTTGGTGACAGCGGTATTTGTTCTGGCCATTCGAGCTGACCTGTCCATCGTTCTGTCTTTTTTGACCGGCCATCTTCTTGTTCTTTGTACTATCTAGACTTGAGATCGAGGATACTGTGATCTCATCTCTCTAACAGGGCCGACTTATATTCAAAAATCTGTCAAATCTGGTAGGGTCATAACCAATGAGAGTGCGACCCTCTAGAAGCGGAAGATCAATAGAATTATTTCTCTCAAGGTGGGGATCCAATAAAAATCTACTACTGTGGTACTTTTATTAAAATAATGTAAGCTATAAGCTCATATAACTCACTGCTTCACATTACATTTTTTAATATTTTGTTACAGCATGCCAACAAATTTTTCTACAATCTCATCATTTTGTTTTGGCTTGATGAGAAGTTTTCTAGGAATCGTTGTATACCGAGACTTGTCATCATATAATACAGAAACATGATGCAATATTTACCACCAGCATCAGAATAACTACTTTGTAGACGAACATTACACCATCTTATTTTTTTACAATTTCTATGAATACGATTTACGTGATCGGGTATGTGTGGTGGTACACCAACACTATCAAAATACGACCCATCACCGCTCTCAGACACATATATTGCCACCCAGTGCATACCACGTCTTTTGTGGTTTTCCGTATTAAACACAAAGGCACAAAGGCACAAAGGCACAAAGGCCCATATTGTCGGAATTCGATCTGCCGGATAAACCCCAACAACATGATGTGTCATTCTTCGAAGCTTCTGGAGAATATCCAGAGAGTTCATTATTACAGAGGTAGTAGGGTGGAGGAAAGGGCGGTTCTGCTGATGTAGTTATTTCGTCTCCACTACTGCGTGTATTTAGCCAGTTCTTCAATTTATATGCGTTGTTGAGAGCGCAATTAAACCGTAAGTAGCACGATTTGATAGCGTGTTGCACACAATACTTCTCACACCAAGGTGATCTGTGAAAAGTTGGACAATTATTTTCCTGCTCCAAATTGATGATTTCACGAGTTGTAATCTTATTCAGCAATTTTGCCTTTTCCTCTCCCCGTACATAAATTTTACCTGCTCTTTTGCAAATATCTTGTAAATTCTTATTAAAGCTCTTTAGTGTGACATCGCCATCGTACCAATCGATACCGTGATGATACAGCACTAACCAATTATTTTGTCTCAAGGTATCTTTTTTAAGAAATTTGGTACTGCAAGTAGGCGCAATAATCCAATGTGCGCTAAAGTCTTTATGTAGCGCTACTACAGCCACTTCTTTCGGCACCACACGGTCTTTATTATCTTGGAAAAACTGTGTATCAATAACAAGATCCATTTTTTTTTTACTATACGATCACTCCAAAATCCAGACAACGACTGACTGTGTAGGTGGGACAATTTATAATATTACAAAGAACGCCATCTGTCTTATCCACTGTAATCTACTAATACTTGTCGAGACGAGTCTATCTCTAATAGATTGTTATACTCAGCATAAATTATGCAATTCACAGCGGTATCTAATGCATCATCGAATCTCACATCGATCCTCACACTGCGTCTTCTAATTGAATTCCAATGTGTATCATTATTAGCTGCTAAGTCGGGTGTCAAATCGAATGCAAAAAGACAGTACCCATTCGGGTACGTATCGCGTGTTATCGAATTTCCAGCATTTGAGAAATATACACCTATACCTGAATAGAGTGTGTGATACGCATCGACATACATTTTCGTATTTTTAAAGTCCGGTTGCAATGGTCTCGTCCGGACTTGCACTCCGTCAACAAACAGACACAGATAATTAATATTGAAATTTTTAAAATTGAACGGGTTCAGTTTTTTATCGCCATTGTAAGCTTTATTCTCAATAAAACCAATAATAATTCTTTTTGGCAATTGACCTAGTATATCTTTATTTATGGTTTGACCGTGCACACTACTGTTTAGAGTTACATTTTTTACCTCAACACGTGTAAACGGGTACTTGGCCGTAACTTTAGACAACATTTTTTCATGAGCAATCAAAATACTCGGATTAATCTTTAAACGACGCACGAAAAGTGTTGCCTCGGCTATGTGGACAGTATACGCAGCGTTAGGATCCATGAGACAAAAACTGTCAGGTGAACGAACAAGACGTACGCGTACCATAACGCCCCCAAGCAGCAGTCGATCCATATTGAGTACATCTACGTGTAAGTGGCCTAATAAATCGATGTTATTACCAACCATGATTTTTTGACGCTTTGAAAATCCCTCATTACTTGCATCGGTATTATCCATTTTACCTGCTGTATCATCATACCATAAGACACTGCTTAGGTGAGATTTTTTTGCCGCTGGTCCGTAATTTAATAGTGTCTCAATATACGATCTGTAGGCGTATGCATTATTTGGTGGTGACACAGGCTTCTGATTAAAGAATACATCCACTTGGTTAAACAGTGAGTGCATGAAGTTATTTACTGGTCTGACGACAGGGAGGGCTTTCACCTGTTTTTGGTGGGGTGGTAGGTATTATACTCACACGTAGACTCAGCATGGTATGTGCTAAATCTAGATATTCACAATTACCAGGAATAGTGAAATAGGTGCCTGATCGGAAAGCGATGAAATTGGCTTATACTGAACATAATGAGAACTTTCAATAACAGTCTGTATTGGTGATAATTCGAAGAGCGACAACTCCGATTTCAGCGAGTCACAAGAATCAATGTGTAAGAAAGACATTTTATCGGACAGTAGGTCAAATGATTAGGCTTCGAAAATATCTCTTTTTGCCCGAGTGACTGTTGTTTTTTCAATGTAGGTTTATTTTTCTTCCTCTTCTTCTTCTTCTTACTAGTAGTTTATGTACTTACAACTTCACGAGTGGCGTTCGACTGTGTTTTGGGTGGTATGTGCACTTTCTTATCTTCAGGCCATAACTTCTCACCCCCCTCCTGTTCATCCATCATCATCATTTTATCCAATACCTGTTCAGCTTTGCGCTTGAGATTGCAACGGCCACATTTTGGATCCGTGCGGGTACAGCCGTAATCTACTAGCTCAGGTGCCGCAGAGCGCAGGTACAGGGCTGCCTCGCTCTCTCTCTCTCTCTCTCTCTCGCGCGCTTACACGGCTCCCATACGATTATCGATCGCATGAGAGCCGCCGACGCAGCAGATCTACGCCGCAAACGAGGTTTCGTCCGCTGCGCATACCCCTCTCCTAGCAGTCCCGCTTCGCTCATCGCCTTGTTGACCAGCTCGCGTGTAGCGGAAGTCAGTACATTTCTTTCCTCCAATAGACTACAACACTTCACACGATTCTTCTACAGTCGAGACCACGTGCTAGAGTGTTCCAGAGGAAGCCAGATCCTAGCCGCTCGAGTTGCCGTTTCGCCCCGCCGCTGGACTCTATGTATTCTTAATTTTAATCTTTTAATTTAACAAACTAACCATTGTGTTGATATTTTTTTCTCGCACCCGGGGATCTCCACACCAGACTGATCCGGGGAGTCTATTCCTTCGGAAAAGACTCAGCATATATTAATAACAAATTAACATTGCCACCGACAGACGCAAAAGAGACAGCTTTCGCTGTCCGGCTGGTTATATCACGTCCCAGTCGGTTGTCTATGGTCGCATACCGCGAATTATTCGAAATCTAATATTATCATTATAACCCCTCGTAAAGCTAATAAAATAATAAAACAAGAATTACGAGGATTATGCATTTCATCATTTCAGTCTTCATGTATAACAATTTTCAGGTCATTCATCCAACGACTGTACGACTTTCACCTCGTGATATATTCTAGTTTATTTTTTTTTTTCAATAATATTATTTATTTCTCTTTCATTAAATACGCTAATTCTTAAATCGTCAACGAGACTTATTTCCCGTGCAATTAATCCGTTGAACGCCGGATCTCGCGTCTGGATACACGGTGATGGCGAATAAGTCATCTTTACATAATTGATTCTTTTCAACGTAATTAATTAACTACATATTCAAAAAATTGTAATAGGGTTTTCGCGTTTTATAATATCAACAACAAATCTAATTGCTTAAATTCAGAATCGACATTTTGTTTCTGCATAACATCAATTCATTCCATCACATTTCATCCAATAACTAATTTTCATACAACTAATCTTCGCCGTAAACGATATTTTCTTGCCTTATAGGTTCAACTTTTATCTCATGAAAGCAGTGGATACTTTTATGTCACCGAATAATATTTTATCATCGTTTATAAAAATTTGATATTTCGAGTCTCCGTAATTATTGTTAATTTTGTTTCGGCTATTTTCGAGGTGGCGATTCTCTCTGATTTTGGTTATTTCAATTCTAGCTAATCGATGCTGTTGATAATCTTTTCGAATGAATCCATGGTGATAAATAAAGTGAATAAAGGCTGCTAGCCACAACCATTTCATTAAATATAAATCTGTGTACTATTTATTTGACCCGCTGCTCCTCACCTACTCCAAATTATATCTGCGCCACAAGTCTCTAATAATTGATCAACAATTATATTAAATTCTTTCAACATAAATTAAAATCGAACTCACGAATCTTATTTACTGTCGCGAAAATTATTAAGCTCAAAATAAGATTCTCTCAAGATTACCCCCACTTTCTTGTATCCGCTGACTCAGCGCCTCTCTAAACGGTTGGTTCTCATTCACAACATCGTCTACAATCTTTGCGCTGGCGCGTGCTGCCTCTTTACCAACGGATTTAGCGCCACGTTTCACTAAAGGTATACCACCACCATATAATCCTTTTAAATAACTACCTATACCACCACCACTCTGATAACGTCTATGACCAATAGCGATGTAATTGCCCATACCACAACCTCCATCACTACCACTACTACTACTACATTCACCGTCCCCAATTTGATGGGTAAAATAAGTTTCGTACTCTGACATTTTACCTAACGCGTTTAAAGTGAAGTGTCCTGTCAACGTACCGTAATCAAATGGGATAGACTATCCTCGTTCACCCCTTATATCTCAATTGACTGAAATGACGAAGAGAACAGAGGTAGATACATCGGCGGGGGATAGTTTTGAATTTGTGTTCGACCGTAAGTGTAGTCATGTAAGTGGAGAGGTACAGCAAACGTGTGCAAACGTCCCTCGTTACGTAAGGTTGACAGATACTACTGTAAATCATAAGCACATATGGCAAACCATTCACAAGATTTGCTGGTCTATCACCGATTATATAGTTTTCTTCTTTACCATCACATGATAACAGTTTAGAGTTTTGAAATTCTAATATCTTATACAACTTTTCTGATAAGGAGAATGAGTGGATAAAGTCGATACAGGCGTCCTCAATACTGCAGGTGCATTTTACTTGGATGTATCCGCCGCATTGGAGCTCGAATATGAGATGGTCCTTGACATTGTCGAGATTGTTTATTTCGTGTAGAAGAGCGTCAATGTCACGATAAACGCCGCATTTTATCTGGCTGAAAGATTCCTTTTCCTCACTATTTTCAGAACGTAGATTATTGTCGGTGTAAGGTGCACGCGTGGATGTTTTTACGCATACAACCTCCTACTCTTTTTCTTTGATAGATATGTGTTGGAATGTAAGAGGTATCTGTATTTCAGCAAGGCCTACACACCAATCGCCGTGCAAATAGAAATTTTGGGGGAGTTGTGTGATAAAATGGTTCGCAATGTTTTCTGGGTAAACATATTTGCTGCTATTACTAGCTAAAACCATATAGAATTCATCTCTCATTATTGCCATCAGGTTAATGATTAACGAGGTCTTTGGCGACTACCCAAGAATTAAAATTTTCCGGGTACCCCTTCCAACTCACAAAATACTCTTTTTTTACCCCTACCCCTACTGCGCAATACTTCACTGACTTCAAAACCGTCACCTGTCAAATCTTTACGCACTCTGCTGAGCTCTTGTTCGTAAAAAAATCCATTAATTTTTTCACCTGTCAGATCTTTGAGTATGTAGACTGTTGGTTTTCTTGAAGTGTCGACTTTTACAATTCTAAATAACTCCAACGTCCAACCGTCCTCGTATGCTTTTCGAAAGGCTGCTCGAGCACGACTAACACGAACCAAGTCTTGAACGTTATATTTATGATGATGACGTGGTTGTTTAATACAGTAGCGCCGCGCTAAATTTTCACGGGCTCTAGCAGCATTGTACAAAGTCACACTAGATGGCGTCATTTTAATCGCACTATGCCACCAGTTATTGTAAGCCTGCACAATATTATCCAATACATCAATGTAGCATCTTGTGTGTGGGTGAGTAAAGTATCGCCAGATACGCTCTTTCAGAGTTCTAATAAAACGCTCGGCAACTGCTGCTTTAACGTCGGGGTCTCGAACAGCTCGGTAAACAATATTCCTTTTTTTCAACAAGTGTTGTATTTCACGACCAATAAATTCTTTACCTGTATCCGTTTGGAAATATACAGGACCTCTGTTGTCGTTTCGATGTTAAATTTTCTCGAATCCTTCAGCCACACTCTTGGCTGTTTTATTGAAAAGTGGCTCTACCCATGCGTACTTTGAAAACACGTCAATGACTATCAGCAGATAAGCGTACTGATCGTTATAAGTCTTTAAGGCACGAAAGTCTAAATCAGCCTCATCATGCTAAATCAGCCTCCCACAGCTCGTATGGATTAAACACTCTATAAGAGCGCCGAGGAAAACGATGTCTTACCATTTAATGCAATGTGTGCGCATCTTGATTCTCGAGCCACTCTTTCACTTGGCCTGAGCGAAATTTTTTGCGCGTCGCCCATACGAGTCTATGCCTACCAGCATATGCTGATAGGGCTGGTAGCCCATAGTACAACTGCTCAAGCTTCCTCTCCATTCATCTTTCTTCTCCCGACTGATCATCTCTTCTGCCTCTTCACGCGTTTTATAGCTGCTTTGAATCGTCGATAAACTCTATCAAATGTGATTTTACCGACCATGCATAAAACAGTTAATAAAGCGACACTTTTCTCCTCACTATCCGCCGTTTCTGATAACATGCGCGAGAAAGCACGTTCGGCCAGACGTCGATCGGCTTGAGTGTGGGCACCTCCACCAACACCATCACCACCAGCACCACCTACACCGTTGCTATTTCTTCGTGAATAGGCGATATCGGGTTCGAGAGCTGCTCTGTCCAGAGGGTTCCTGCCAGTCTCACCACGCGTCAGTCTCATCATGAGATGGGTACCTTGTCCAAGGAACTGGTATCCTGGCATATGCATTTCAAAAGGCACTCGATTGATTAAGATATCTAAGATACTGTTACCACCATCACTACCAGATATCGCTGATTCTATTTTTTTAGGTGTTCCCATGATAAATGCTGGAGTCTGGGTTCAGTTAAAATTTGTTTATTAGGTGGTGCTGCCGATCTCACTGAAATATCTGTCAAAGGTAAGTTACTACTTTGTTTTCTCTTTTTTTCACCGCTTCTATATTTCAGAAAAGTCGAATTTCCCGCATCAGTTGCTGTACCAGCCGCCTCCTCCACCTCCTCCTCCTCCTCTTGGTCTTCATTAGACACCGACGACGCTGACGTACACCCCAACAATGCTGTGTCAGAAATTGCCTCGTTGAATAAAGAGCTGTTGTCGATCGTTGATTCTGCTGTAGCAACACTAGTATAAATCTTTTGGTTTCCTATGAATTCCAGAGGCACGAGCGCTTTACGGAGTACACGAATAAACTGATCGTAACGTGCAAACTACCCTCACCACCAGAACCTGGTGGTTCTATTTTCAGCTTAATCCCGCACATGTACGCAGAATGCGGCCACCTCCAAAAATCGCTAAAAACGGTTTTTTGGCTCTAACTCGAATTCTAAGCATTCTGCAAAAAATAAGTTAAATAGAAAAGTTGTAGATCTTTGAAAAATGCAACTTTTTCTCATTAACATCAAATCTTGAAAATGCTTATAACTCGAGTTTACAGCCCAAAATCGATTTTTATACAGCTTAAAAACTAATTATTTACAATAAAACTTTGAGGCTTTAAGTTTTACATAAAAATGTTAAATGTAAAAGTTACAGATATTTTGAAAACACAACTTTTTACCGTGGCAAACATTTTTTCAAAATACTTTTTTAAAACAAAAACCCTATAAGCGATTTTTCGATATATAGATTCAATAATAATTTCGGTGCAACATGGCACATCTAACCCAAATATTTTCAGGAATTTTCCTATATTGTTAAAAGCTGAAATTTATATTTTGGCCTTTATCTCGTACGTACATACATGATTAAACCACTTTTTAAATAAAATTATAAGAAATGCGTTATTTAAGAAATAATCAATCGCCGAATACAAGGATCAGTGAAGCCGAGTATTACTTGGCATCATATAACGACGTACGTACGCTATGATAATTATATCTTTTAAGCTGAATCAGTAAATTCACTTTCGAAATTTAAGTGTATTATTATACTGAACTAGAAAAACCTAAATTCAATAAGGAAATTCGCTTAGATTGAAGAAAAGCTCTAAGTAGCTTACTACATCACTCTAAACTATGCTGAATTTCCAAACAATCAATTTTCTAATTGAAATCCTACAAACGAAATATTATCCTTTTGAAAACTGCGATACAGCAGTGTTGTATTATTTATCTGAAATTACAATAAAATAAAATTAAAATAAGGTTTATTTTAAGAATAGGTCTACAAACAAAAATTAATAATTGATACAAATACAAGTAAGTTGCCAGTTTTCCAGTAGTTTTGATGGCTGTTAAAAGAATACCAATCAGCACTTGGCCACAATGTTGAGAAACTAGAAAACAAAAAAAAACAAAAAAAAAAAAAAACATTAGAAATTTATACTCACAAATAATTATTCAAATCACTGATCTTACCTGATAAAACTACTCATCCTAGTAGTGCACGAGTCTTAAATAAAGTTACGATCCAACTCCAAGATTTTGATAGCTCAGTTATCAGCACCATCAGCATCCTTAGTTTGACTCTGGTAGACGCAGTAGACCATAATCCAACAAATGCAGAATTGTTTATACACCTAGACATACAGAAAAATATTACAAAATCATACTCATAAATAATTATTGAGAAATTCAGACCACTGATCTCTGCTTAAAATTTAAAACAAGGCAGCTTTTAAGTATGTATACCGTCAAACAACATGTTTTAGTAACATAGTTCATATTTACAAACAGAAGATTATCATCATGAACACTGAAAATCTATCCGCAAGCCATAAAAAATCTGTTGACTGAACTTATTCAGGGGACAAAGCGTTTTAAGTTAAAACGTATTGAAGATACAATATCAATTTAATATACAGTTCAAATTTATTTTAATATTTTCAATTAGTTCAATTATCCAAGAACGCCCACCAACACTCCAGGACAGCATCAATTCAGTTGCAAGATCGTCTCAAGGTGGTTCAAGCAGCTGGCAACGCCAACCAGGATTGCCGGATAGTGGAAATAGAGCTCCAGGATCATTCGCAGGTGGTTGAGCCAGCTAGAAACGCCAACCAGCACTTGCAGAAAGTTCAAATGTAATTCTAAGGTTGTCTTCTGGTGATGACATCAGCCAGAGATGCCAAGCAACACGATCAGATACCATAAATCCAGCTCCAGAGTCGTATTGAGGCTGTTGAAGTACCTAGAAACGCCAACCAGCACCACCAGAGAGAGATTTAGTTTTAGATTTTAGAAATTTTTATTCATGTACATTATGTTGTACAAAATTATTGATACAGGTAGTAAGTTGATTAGCTGTTCATTGATGAAGGGCGGTGTATGAGTATGAGAGTAATGGAGGCGAGAAATGGGTGACGAATGCTGCTTGAAGATGTTATGTACTCTCTTGTGCGAGGAAGTAGCGCTTAGCTTGCGTTTTGAACTGAGTGATAGATCTATTGTCACGAAGATGAGATGGTAAGGAGTTCCAGAGGTATGAGGCACTGATATGGAATGAGTTCCTCAGTGTCTCCGTGCCGAAGAGGGGGATGTCCAGGGTAGTCACCTCACCCCTCACAGGACGGAGTGCAACGTGGAAGTTAAAGAAGGCCAAGATGTACGATGGTGTGGCAGTGTTGAAAAGTTTTCTGATAAAACAGGCCGCAAAGTACTTCCTACGCCCGGCGGTGGTGAGCCATTGCAGTTCACGTCTGTAGGGGGTGATGTGCTCGTCCCTCCTTACACCAAAGATGTAACGTATTCCTGTGTTCACCAGTCTCTGTAGTTTAGTGTCAAGTTCTTGAGTAAGGTCACAGTATACTAGAGAGCAGTAGTCTATTATGGGAAACAGCAGTGCTTGCACGAGATGCTTGCGCAACTCTTGGTTGGTGCTCTTTCTGAAGAAGTATAGCCTATACATTAGTGAATGAGCACGTTTACACAGTTGTGTGACGTGCTCTTTCCAGTTCAATTTAGAATCGAGCACCACTCCCAGACTGCGCACAGACGATTGGTATTCGACCTGGGCTCCCCCTATATTGATAGAGGTGTTAGCGACATTTGGTAAAGCGTTAATGTAGTGGGGGGAGCCCAGGACGATCGCCTGAGTTTTAAGAACGTTTAGCTTTAGATGATTTTGTGCAGCCCAACCTGTAATCCTCTCGGCGTTAGCTGACATCTTCGCGGAACAAGAGTCGAGCTCCTCTAGGTGGCATTGGCTGTAGATTTGCAAGTCATTCGCGTAGATGAGATGTGATACGTCGGGGTCGAGGCAGAAACTAATGTTGATGTACAGGGAGAATAGCAGAGGACCCAGGACAGATCCCTGCGGTACTCCCGTGTTGAGAGGACGAAAGGTGGAAAGCTCGCCGTCATCACCAACGACTGCCTGTTTTCTGCCTGTGATATATAAGGCAACTTAGCGGATAACTTGCTTAGAGAAACAGAAGTGTGTTAGCTTTCGGAGAAGCTTGACGTGACATACAGTGTCAAAGGCTTTACTGAAATCGAAGAGAAGAAGAAGAGTTACCTTCTTGTTATTAATGCCACGCCTAACTTCATCCGTTAGCTTGAGTAGGCCGGACTGAGTGCTGTGGCCAGTGCGAAAACCAGTTTGCAAGTCGTCCAGAAATAGCCTGGACTCAAGGTACTCAGAGATTTGCTTATGCACCAGCCACTCCAGTGCCTTTGACAGGAAGCATAGAAGAGAGATCGGACGATAGTCAGTTAAAGATGTAGGAGAGCTGACTTTGTTTAATGCGTGCACTAATGACTTTTTCCAGTCAGAGGGGAAGCACGACTCGCTCAATGACAGGTTAAAAATATGACGAAGAATGGGAGCGAGTACTGGCAGGGCCTTCTGAATAACAACCTGTGGGATGCCGTCGCTACCTCTGGCTTGGGAGTCAAAGTGCGTTATTGCAGCTAAAACGTCCGACTCCGTAATCTCCGTGAAACTGAAGTGTTCAGGGAAATTCAGACTCTCGAGGGTACGCAGATAATCCTCAACAGCAGGAGCTTTCGGGTTGTTGGAAATGCCACTGAAATGCATATTGAGGTCTTCGTTTGAGAAGCGAGAAGGTGGTTTTAGCTTGGAAGATGTTATTCCAAGCTTCTTTAGCTCTCTCCAGATCTCGCCGACATCTGTCAGGGAGGACAGGCGTGAATGATAATAGTTCAGCCTAGCCTCCTCAACGTGTCTGTGAGCATAACTGTCGCGCCAGGTACTGTATCAGTGAGCGGCCACGAGGATTCTTAAAAATAACCATGTAATTTGAGTTTAATAATATTTCTCGCTGCCCCCAATGAAACAGGTTTTGCAAAATAAAGAAAATGCTCAAATTACGGTGATGACTGGCTTTCACAAATAGATTGACAACAGCCGCACTAGCGGCCTCTCGCATCAAGTCGTCGAGAATCAAGAGTTTTGGTTTCTCCGGATCGACACTGTAGTCCTCACTCTTTAACAGATCCTCGTGAAATTCAATATGTCCTCCAAAGTCTTTATAAGCCGGCTGCCATTCCGTATAGTAGAACAATATACGCTCAAATCGTGTATCGCTCAACTGGTCGATGTATTTGAGAAAATTGCTCAAAAACACTGTCTTGCCACACGAGGTGGGGCCGCAAATGAGACAGGTCCAGGGATGCTTCCAGCGTACATCCATGACGCAAACTGGGGGCAATTAGCCGATTTACTTGAGATTTTATAAGAGCCCTCGCCCGGGGAGCACAAGGAACAACCGCGCGTGCGGGGGCCCCCCTCTCGCGCGCATGCGCGAGCGGTAGCCGAGCTTGCTGACGGCAAGTCACTGTGTGAGTGCACGTTGTGAGGATTTTAAGTTTGCGCGCTCGTATGCTGAGAGAGTCCGGAAAGTCGACTATACTACTACATATCTACACTCTGGGGCAAACAACAGTGGTTTCAGTTCTTTCCGAAAACTCACGGGAGGTGCACAGGGGGAATGCAACAAGGTGATACACGTAGAGGACGGAAAAATCTGGTGGGTACAATCAATTGTAGACGTTAAGTTGTATTTAGATTATTTCTTATCTATTTCAATAAATATTTACACTATTTCTTATAACCGTATAGATAACTTATGTCGTTAGTTACAAAACGTCGTTTAGGGTATACGGGTTCACATATTTTACATTCCGGACGCGTGACAACATCGTGTAAGGATGTGCGTGCAATGGCATCAAAACACAGAAACATCGGTGGAATTTCACCTTTAACAAGTTTTCGTACGCGTTCAAAATTGATTTTTTCACACGTTAAAGCATTCAGTCGGATACCTTTTATTTTGCATACACAGGACTCACTACCATTTGGCATTCTGTATTTATAAGCGTAAAATTTCGGCCCACTCGAGACGAATGACGTGATGCATGTACCGAGACCGTACCCCGCTAACTCATCGGTAAGATTACCTAAAATTGGCCCCGTGGACGGCTCGTATTCGTTACTGCTGTCTTTACTCATATATATTATAGAATCTGTGTCATAGTACAGCACACGCTCACCCAACGGTTCAAGTTCGAAGAAAAGTTTCAGACGTGCAAGTGCTGTAGTGTAGGCTGCGATAACCACATTACACATCGGCGATGGTTCAACTTTAGCATCATCATTATGAAACCAGCTGACGTAAAGCGTGTCATTATCGATTGGTAAAACAGAGTTGACAACTATCTCTGGGTTAGTTAAGAATTCAAATAATTTCTGCGGATCTGTCACTATTTCCGTTTTCGTCAAGTTTTCGCGCTGACTAAACTTCCCCTACATTGAGTTAAGGCATAGCTTTGCGACAGACCTCAATCCAGCATTAAACGCTATTCGATTTTTATCTAGTTTTATACCCTCCTCCCGTTCAAAGTTTTCAATGTGACGATTAATGGCTTGCTCATCATTACCACAGTCTTGCGGATAACCCGATGCATACATTTTTTCAGCGAACAATTTATCTATGTATGCATTAAAGAGCCCACCTTTACCGATATTTTTATCAAATTGTGTGACTATACGACCAAATCTCAAATATTTTTCTGATTTTGTTACCATACTCCGCGGCTTTTTTCAACTCGTCAGCTACCCACGTTCCGACGAAGACACGATCATTAACATCTTCATGATGACAGTCTTGCTGACACATTGACTCGGTGCACGATTGACACAGTGGAAATAACAGTTTATTATGCATTTTTAGAGGTAAAATAGGATGATAGAGGTTTCTTGGTGGTCGTACCTCACACATTAACAAACCGTCAATACCACTTATGTCATTCTCGGGGCCAGCTAAACGCACGCACTCAGCCTCCCCAATGTAGAGCTTAGGATGGCCAACCGGATAGCGTCCGTATTTACAAATGTACGGGTATAGTGAACAGACATCTACATATTTAATTTTTTCGTCAGATTTAATACATTAAAGCCCATGCTAAGACATCGTCTGATTTTACAGTATTACCTGTCCGACCTCCGAAAAATGCATCTCGCGGTTCAAGCGGTGTATGCCAATCCTTTGTTATCATCTTTATGTACGTCATCATTCTTTCGTTTTGGCTATACTCGCGATCAAAATCACATTTCCACTTTTCAATCAGTCTATACCCATGTCTCCTAATTTTTTCCGACAATTTAATTGTTCTTTCGTACCGATCATTTAGACTCTCTCCCCCCTTAACGTCCGAAGAATCTTTGTTTATTGTATAACACCGGACACAACCATGCCAATAGCAACCGTGAAACTGTAGAACTACTTTATCCCCATTTTCCATTTCGCAATATCCGTCTACCAGAGGGCCTTCAGGTAGTCTTTTTTCACGTGATCTCTCCGAGTGCTGTATCGACCGGTTCATTTCATGTTCCATTCACACAAGCCACTGTGTGGCTTTCAACGGCTGTTTATTGATTCGTCTGTATCCGCCCTGTGGTATAATGCCTATCGTATATTTTTTTTAAATTTCTTCCGATACACACGCATACACGATGAAGCTATTGTGGCGCACTCTAAAAATGGGTCTGTCGAACCGTACTTAATAAATGTCTTTCTAAATTCGAGACATGCTAATCTTAATATTTTAACATCCTGCTTACAATATTTCAGTATCTTTTCTTGAAAATTGAATACGTAACTCTGGTCTCTTTTATCATTGTATCGAACTAAAACTGCCTCGCGCTCCTTGACACCCATCGAACCTGGGGAGAACGTCTCTACCGGTGGCATCTCACATAATTTTGATTCTCCGGTGTATTAAATAGGTGGGGAAACGTTCCTTTTTCAATGCCGGTCAGACCATAAGCCTTTGGTAAGGCGCTCAAACCCATGTGTAAGTAATGTAACTATCAAGAAATTTTGCGTGTAAAATCTCTAATAAAATTATTTTCGAACCGTTGAGAATCAATTTTTCGTCAATATCTTGAAAACCGCGAGTGCTACACAAAAACAGACAAAATTTTGCGAAAGCACGTCTACTAGAAATCTATCAGATTATATGTTGTGCAAGGCTATGCGTTGATATCCCAAATCGATTGATTTATCAATTTTCAAAAATCATCGTATTGGTTTGCGACCAGTTGTGTTGCATTGCTCTTGGGTGTACATAAAAACTTGTTATGCCGCGAAAGCATCCAAGTAATAATTTTGGAGATTTGGCCCCCCTAATTTCAGAGATTTACGCCTCATACGTATTAGGATAATAGAAGGTCGAGGAGGTGCACTATAAATTATTTTTTCAAATGTCATTATGTCGTGTGGTGAGAGAGAAAACGCCATTACTACGCTTGACTAGAAGGCGTTTTTTATTCGCTTCGGATTAGGTTTCGCTAACCACTTAGGGCTTAGGAGGTGTGTGATAAGACCCGCCTCGCTGCAGCTGCAATATGCTAAGGCCCGCCTCGCTGCAGTTGGATCTTCTCTCGTATACCTTCTTTTGTCACCTCTTCTGCGCACATATTCTCCTAATACAATGCGACTGTTTTGTTGCTTATTTTTGTCAATTAAAATGCATTATTGATCGGTTTACCGATTGATTAGAATGTACATACTGGGTAATGTCATAATGAACTTTTAAATTAGATGAGAGAGAGAGAGAGAGAGAGAGAGAGAGAGAGAGAGAGAGAGAGAGAGAGAGAGAGAGAGAGAGAGAGAGAGAGAGANAGAGAGAGAGAGAGAGAGAGCATATGCTGACGTTGATTTTGTTGAATCGACTGCACTTTTCAATGCGTATCGTGGAAAGAAGATGCGCGTACTCGGGGTGAACGAGATTAACGCTCAAGTGGCCGAGCTCGTGGATGTTGAACAGCCGATCGTTGTCGCTGCCGCTGCTGGTCACGCATCACCACCTGTGTTACCGGAGAATATGTGGGATGACATCGATATCGATGAACCTCTCGAGCCAGCTGACTTGATCAATTATGTGGAAAATGACCATCCTTTTTTCTTGAATGATCTTGGAGAGATCAATGAAGAAGAAGACGTGGCTTTCCGGCGACTTCTAAGAGACGCTGAGGAAGACTCTTCGAACGAGGAAGCTGAAGCGAGGCCGAATGAGGAAGAGGTTGCGGATATTCGGCAGATGATGGATGCCGAAGAAGAGCTAGAGGAAGAATCGGATGCTGAGGAGGAGGATAGAGTGATCGATGAAGACGAGGAGTCCATTGGCGGTGATTCAAGTATCGAATCGATAGGCTCTGTTGATTCTGAAGCTACCACCATCCGGAACGAGCCAGATATCGATATTGAGCCACCGATGGATGAGGAGATGGCGATGGAGGAGGAGGAGGATCTCCTAAATGCCGATCGGGAGACGCTCGAGAGGGCTGAAGTATGTCTCCGTCGCTTGCGCGCCTTGAAAGCAAGATATTTGAACGGCGTTATACAATTAGTGCGGCTTGTCAAGAAACAAGCAGTGCACGCGATTAAGCGACGCTTAAATCGTGTAAATAATCGCCGCGCTATGATGGGCCGTGAAAGTGCGCGTAGTCGGGAAAATCGCGATCTATCGCGCCGGCGTCGCGACATGTGCTTTGGTTGCGGAAAGCTTTTTTATTTGCAACGCACTCGTCGCTGGTCGCGGCATGAGGCGTGTGGTGATTTGCTATGCCCGGATTATAATGAACAACCGGAGCATTGCCAAAATGAAGATATTTTCAATGATTTATAAAAACATTTAAAATAATAATGTAAATAGTGTAAATAATAACTATGATCTAAAAAACAGTTCGTGTAGTGTAATAATCGGATAAATTAATTTAGTGCAACAGTGGAAAAAGAGGTGTCAGCAAAAAATGTAAGTAAATTTTTTATTAATAATGTATGTCTGTGTGAGAGAGGGAGAGTATGTATATAAAACTTGTGTGCGTGTGTATCTGTGTATGTGTGTGTGCGTGTGCGTGCGTGTGTGCGAGTGTGTGTGTGCGCACGCATTTTTTATAAGATAGTGGCGGGGAAAAGAAACCGTCAGTCCTCTGCTATCCGTCGGCGCGCGAGTATTTACTAAGTATCACCTGTGTGCATGATTTTTATCTAATGTGCCTCTTAAAATCAGAGTCACTTTGGACAGTATAAAAATAAATGGCTGATGACATCGCCAAAGTGCCCCAGGGCACCATAGTGAGGTACATGCACACACACATACGTATACACACATACACGCACACATACACACGAAAAAAGCAGTGTGTCTGGTGGTACTATGGGATAGCTGCCTCAAATTTCATCCTTGAACTTACAGGTCAAGGATGAAATTTGAGCTGTCTGTCCCTAGTGCCAACAATACTACGGAGGAAGCAACTACTATTTCATTATTATTTTGTCTACTATTTTTACCATTTTTTGTTTCTCATCATCTGTCGCCTATTCACTTTACCAAATTTTAAATCATTTGGTATGATTTCTGTAATAATTAACTTTTCCAAATTTTTTTTATTATAGTTACCTGTGGTAGATCCATTTTTAGAAAAAGTTTCGCTCTCTGATCTTGGTAAGTACCTCAATACAATATATTCTTAAATTTAATGTAAATAATTCTACTGATAAATATTTTGCATGAAATATGTAAGTCAGATAACAAAATTGTAAATGAATTTCAGAAAACATTCGCTAAAAGTGATACATTAATATTTGACGCATACATTTCAAACGCTTCCGTCTCAAAATATTTTAAATTTAAAAATATTAGAAATAATGATATTTGTAACAATTTTGCAATGCTTTATTTTGCAATGCCTCATTTTTTAGCTTTAAAAAAAAACCGTGGAACTACGGTTAACCGGGGCACACTCGCACACCGAGGCATACCGTGGCATACAGCGGTTACCCGGGGTACACACCACGGTTAACCGCGGTCGACCACAGTGCGGAACGCTAACTTATATATTGTTTTTACAAATTTGTCGGTAGATGGCGTCAATGTGCGTGACCTGTGAGGAGTGCCTAAGTTTGACTTCGCTATTCGCTTCCAGCACGTCTCTGGGCAAATGCGGGAGCAGTGGGTTCACATACTGTAGAAGCGGATTTGACTAACTCTAATAGTCCGATGCTTCTCGGGAATAAGGGGGTTAGGATCAAAGCATCCCCACACCGAGGTAGTGGGGATTAGAAATGTTTTCGTAAAAATCCGCAAACGGGTATACGGGTCATGGGAGAACTAAATAAATAAATAAAAAACCGTTGTCTATTCTTTGACATGTAGCTTCCTGTAATATTATGTATTGCCTAATATCAGAATTGTTTTTACTTCATATATATATATATATATATATATATATATTAGGGGGGGTCCCCCCTGCTTGCTCCGCTCGCCAACCCCCCAATTTTAAATTTAAAAACAGATTAATGAATAAAATATTACATTTCTTAAAACACATATACATTTAAAAAATATATAATTAACTTTATAAAAAAAAAATGTTTAATAAAAATTTAAAAATTTAAAATAAAATAGCCTGTGAATTAATAATTGGCCAAAAATGTTGGCCAACGCTTATCACGAATATTAGCCAACATTGAACCAACGGTTCGGGAAAATTGAAAATGTAGTGATTTAAGGTTATGAGATTTTAATACTATTGAATGTATTTATAATTTCGGTTTGTGATATACCTATAATAAATCAAGTGGCGCGGGAGCGCCACGAAGGCGAGTTTGAGAAGCAGACGACACTTCGGCGATCGCGACACTGCATACTTCTATATTGATGTCGTTATTTTTCATTGTAAAGAAAAATATGCTTATGTCTATTGTACCTCACTTATTTTACGTATATTAGCATATCTTGCAATGAACTTTGATTTTTAACAAAAATATTGGCCAACAAGTCATTTTTTTACAAAATAATCGAGTTGGTATTTCCAAATGCTCGATTTCAGTATCTCTTTTTTGTTCAGTATGACCATGGTAGGACCGTGAAGTTGGCCGCTGACGAGGCTTGATGATAATGCTTTCCCAGACTTTTCTTCATTCTACCTGCAATATCAAGTGGCGCGGTAAAGCGCCACGAAGGCGAGCAAGAGGTTGTCGGTGCATACTCCGGAACAGTAAGAGTAACTAGGTAGTCAGGGTAGCCGGTGACGATGTCTAGGTGGGGTGCACCGTGGTTTTTGTGTCTAGGTGTAGAAATAATTAGAGGACGGTGTCTAGGTGTAAAGAGTGGCCGATGACGGAGTCTAGGTGGTGCGCTCCGTGATTTTTGGTATCTAAGTAAATAAATCATACGAGGACGGTGTCCAGGTGTACAGGGTGTCCGATCACGAGGTCTAGGTAGTTCGCACCGTGGTCTTCGGTGTCTAGGTGTAAAAATCATTTGAGGGTGAACATATAAAAATGTGAGCAATAAAAATCATTTGAGGGTGAGTGTGAATCATCAGAACAATCAGTGATTTCATCTTAGTGATAAAAATGTTACAAACAAGCCATGGTCGAAAGGTGCTAAAGATGCTTATATTTTATTTTTACGACAATTACGAAATTAGTCAAAAAAATTTACTAAAAAGGACTGAAATCTCTTAAAAAAATTAACTTTTAAAAAAGTAAAAAGTTAGGCGAGTTTGATATATTCCGCAACGAAATTACAAATAAAAAAGAACTGAGATCAATCAAACAAAGTCAAGTTTATTATATTTAATCATAATGAAGAAACAAATTTTCTTTTGTTCATTGAAGGGCATACTTAACTCAAAGTTAAGTTATATTATGATCAATATTAGGAACAACTCTCAAGATACTACGTAACTTGCCATGCCCGTTTCATTGTATATATATGCAAATCCATGGCCAAGTGGAAACTTCTCTGGGTCTAGAAGGCACGCGTACCAGACCAACTTTTTTGGGTTCCGTAGGCCATCTAGAACACGAAAAATTTTACGTTCTCGCGATTTTGAAATACTTATTTTTTTGCCGGGCAGTTTAAATTCCCTTATAGGAAATTAACATGGGAAAGATTAAACGAAAACTAGCCATTGCTCAACTTTATAGATACTCAATGTTGGAGGCGCAATCAAAAAATGTGTATTAATACAACCGAAGTATCAGAAAAAAGCTTTAATTTGAGCCCTGGTGGATTAAAAATGTTTGCCTGGATCAAAAGTCGTCTAGGCTTGAAAATAGCAAAAAATCATGAAAACTTCGATTTTTTACGAAAATCAGTGATTTTTCCCATTTTTGAAATCCTCATAACTTTTGATCCGAGCGGTCGATTTCAACAATCCAGCCCTCAAATTAAAGCTCTTTTATTCTACTTTTGTTTTCAAAAATTTATATTAACATTTTACTGGTTTCATCAGCTATATATATGCCTATCAGTTATGGTTGTTTTTTGACCTTTTTCATTGCCGTATATAATATAAATTTTTGAAAACAAAAGTAGAAAAAAAGCTTTAATTTTAGGGCCAAATGGTTAAAATCGACCGCTCGGATCAAAATTTATAAGGATTTTAAAAATGGGAAAAATCAATGATTTTCGTAAAAAAAGTTTTCATGATTTTTCGCTATTTTCAAGCCTAGACAACTTTTGATCTAGGCAACCATTTTTAATCCACCGCGGTTTAAATTAAAGATTTTCTGATACCTTGATTGTATTAATACACATTTTTTAAATACGGAACCCAAAAAAGTTGGTCTGGTACGCGTGCCTTCAAATTTCAAATTGTCTCTTCCAGACCCAGAGATTGGCCGTGGATTTGCACATATACTTATGATGTTTGTATGACGTTCTAATACATAAAAAGAAAATTCTAGTTGTTCACCAATAAACAAAATGAAACGGGCATGGCAAGTTACGTAGTAAATATCTTGAGAGTTGTTTCTAATATTGATCATAATATAACTTAACTTTGAGTTAAGTATGCCCTTCAATGAACAAAAGAAAATTTGTTTCTTCATTATGATTAAATATAATAAACTTGACTTTGTTTGATTGATCTCAGTTCTTTTTTATTTGTAATTTCGTTGCGGAATATATCAAACTCGCCTAACTTTTTACTTTTTTAAAATATATAGAATATGCTAAATTCTTGATGTCAACGTGAATCTTCACCATGAGTAAATGCTCAGGTCACCCGGAACTCTCAAAAATCTTGTCCAGGTGTTTATTATGGAAAAAAATATTAGGCTAAGTAGTGTGCTTTGTGGTTTGCGGTGTTTAGGTGTAAGTTCTGCTGGAAGATGAAGGACACGTTACCCGCGAGTCTCGTAGACGATGTCCACGTGTTCGGCGGAAAAAAAAAAATATCTATGTACATTGCCCAGTAGTTTTCTATGTGTCGGTGTAAGTTCTGCTCGAAGATGAAGGACACGTTACCCGCGAGTCTCGTAGACGATGTCCAGGTGTTCGGCGGAAAAAAATAATATCTAGGTACATTGCCCAGTAGTTTTCTATGTGTCGGTGTAAGTTCTGCTCGAAGATGGTGAGCAAATCTCCCAAGACTTTCCAAAAATTTTCCCAATATTTTCAAACAGATTTTGAAGTTTTGTACAGTAATTATTTCCACAGAGTGCGCTACCTATATTTTTTTTATTTTTCTTTCGTCGAAGACCTAGACATCGTCTACGAGCAGAACTTACATTTATACATCAAAAACTACGCGCTACTCAAGTCTTGTGTTTTCCTCTTTCGAACACCTGGACATCGTCTACGAGAGTACCGGGTGACGTGCTCGTCATCTTCGAGAAGAATTTACATCTACGTATCAAAAGCCACGGAGCGCGCAAACTAGATTTCATTTTTTTCCTCCGCTGGACACCTGGATATCGCCATCGAGAGTCCCGGGTAACGTGCTCAACATCTTCAAGAAAAACTTACATCTACACATCGAAAGTCATGGAACGCGCTACCTAGGTTTTATTTTTTAAGTAAGCTTACGGAGATATAATTTAAATTGAATCTAACCTCAAACCAGTATTTCAAATTTTACCATCCGTTTACCAACCGAATCACTTGTAATGTGACGAAATAAGCAGTATTTAAGAGTAACTGTTGGTTAAAGCGTTGGCCAATTTGTTCGGATTTGGCCAAGCGACGGCGAATTAGATCTTTACGTTTCTACCAGGGAATAACCATAATTTTATATAATTCAATTATGTCATTAAATTATATGAAATTATTGGTGATTTTTATACAATAAAATTAAAAAAAAACCAACGCACCTGAAGTATATTATCTATTTAGTCGGGTTCTAAACCGGCGATCTACCACACGAAGGGATGCCAAGTCTGCTAACTTACTATACTTGTTTGGGATTCTTAAATTTCGGCATTGGTTTCATCTTATGGGAGCAAAATTACACTTAACCTTCTTCTTCTCAAATAACAGTGAGATTGATTTAAATAATGTCGATAGTCACAAGAATTATACCTATATTGCTACAGAAAGTAGCTCTCCTCTACTTGTATTTATTTCATACATTCTGCTTTTACTAATATTTATAGATTTAATTTATTTATTTATCTGTTAATTTATATAATATTGTCAATTTTCGACATTGGTTTCATCTTATGAGACCCATAATCTACTAACCTACTATATTTGTTTGGGATTCTCAAATTTCGGCATTGGTTTCATCTTACATGGGGACCAGAATTACATTTAATCTTCTAAGCTCAAGTCAGTAGTTGGAAAGATCATATTATATAATTGATACAGAAAATAGCTCTGGTTCTGCTTTTACCAATGTTTATAAATTAAACTAATCTATTAATCTCTTAATTTATATAATTACTTAACAGACAATGTGTCTTAATGCGTTTATTTCTTCTCATCTTGCTTTATTACCTTATCAACTGTTACTGTTATTTATTTAATGAATCTGTACTATTTCTATTTTCTGAATTAGGAATCAACATTTTTAATGCAGCCATATTTTACTATTTACGTAGTAAAAGTATGACGGTCTCAAACCCGATAACGCAGAGAGAAGACTTTGATTCAATTGAGAACATGTAAACAATCTACTCTAGAGAGAAGTAAATGACTAATAATAATAATCAAAGCTGTTCTAATATATACCGATCATAATATGACGTAACATTTGTATGAAATAACGTCAAATATGAACATATAGGGGAGTAGAGAGGAAATTGAGAGGAATTGGAGGGGGGATGGAGGGGGTAAAGGGAAAGCGGATGAGAAGTAAAGGAGGTAGAGGGGAAGTGGAAGGTGTGGAGGGGGGTGGAAGGAAAGTAGAGGGAAGTGGAGGGAAGNTGGAGGGGGGTGGAGGAGCAAATTATGAAAAAATAACGTAAATTTTGAAACAATTTAACGTTATTAGGTGGAGGGAAGTGGAGGGGTAGGTGGTGGGGGTGGAGGGGCAAATTATGAAAAAAATAACGTACATTTTGAAAAAATTTAACGTTATTAGGTGGAGGGGAAGTGGAGGGGAAGTGGAGCGGAGTGGAGGGGGTGGAGGGGATTTCAATTTAAAATCACGTTTACAACTATATAATATAGGAAGATATATATATATATCTGTGGCCGACAGGCAAAATGCCATAAGTCCACTTTTCGTGTTTTTGAGAAAACGCGCTTTCAATGTTCAGACTTATATGTAAAATCAGAGCAAACGAGATGTGGCGCGATACGGTACAGGTTAGTTCACACATTCAGTGCACATATCCACGCGCCAGTATGACTGGGTTAAACCTTTGCTGCTTCGTGCAATGTCACAAAAGGATCGAGTTATGTCGTTATGTCGGGAGCTCTAGACTTATTCACACTGCGGTTCTCGCCCGTAAAACGCGCATTTCAAGACTTATTGCGAGGCAATCGGCACACCAGCCATACAACGTTACTCGAATAAGTTCTTAAAACAATTCCACAATACTACTTACAGTCTGCAAGCCCATAACTGCAAAATTAAATGACATAAGTCCATTATTGGTTTTCTTCCCCTAATATTTACTGATTATTGGTGGTTTTTCCGAATTAACCTTTGGAATATCTGGAAACGGGTGGAAAGGCAATGTTTTGTTGCAAATCAACAAAACCAAGTCCCAGAGAAGCCACCTCTACAAAAAGAAACTTATTTGGAAGTGGACTTATGTCGTTTTGTCGGAAACAAAATCGGAAAACTGCAGTTATGGACTTATTTCTTGAGTGTATCTTAGCATTAGGGCAACCTTTTGGCAAACCCCGACATTTTTACATGAAAAGGGACTATTTGAAGATATGAAATCCATATTTATCTCGATTTTCCCGAACATTGGACTAATGTCGTTTTGCCTGTAGGCCACAGATATATATATATATATATATATATATATATATATACTAGTGACGCTTTGCCCCTCTGCTCGCTTTGCTCGTCAACCCCCCCCCTCCCCCCAATTTTAGTTTTGTGTGATATTTATTTTTAAAATGTTATTTTCATGATCTGATTATTTCGTTCTAGTTAGTGCCACTTGCTAATGGCATTTATAATATTTTTTTTTCCTATTTTTTCGGAAATCGTTTTAAAATTAATTTTGATTCATCCCATTTTCGATTATATGTTACAATTATAAATATATCTGGTCCGCCACTTTTTCTTATAAGTTATTGTATGCCCTGTGGCCTCTCATATGTGTTAATGATCGATCTTTTTGTTTTTACGTAGCACAATGAGGAACAAATCTGTTTTTCATTTTATTAATGTGTTTTTATTTTTTTTAGTATCATTGTGATTCTTTAATATTTTTTTGTGATAACATTATCGAAAGAGTTAATAAAAATAGTAAATGTGTACCTAAAAGTGAATATTATTTCCTATATTTTCACTGCAGATAATTTAAATTACAGTTCATCGTTCTTTTGTTATGCACCAAAATTGAAATGTTTTTAAACCGTTATAACTCTATCAGTACACTGTATAAGTTTTACAAAACTCATGATTGTTATAAATAATACTTACTGCGTGTATATCAAGTTATTTCACTAATTATCTTCTGAGAAAAAAACTAAATTGTTAAAAAGTAAAGATTTTGTTTCCTATCTCGGGAAGCTTTGGATTTTACAGACCAAGTTAATTCAGGAAAGAAGACATAAACCATAATAAAAATTTGTATCCGGACCGATTTTCTTGTTATCTTGATTTTTGTATGAATTTATCGATCTCTTCAAGTTAAATATACTTCTTAAATCTTTACTTAAAGCTGCTCATTAGCTTTATTTTATTTATTTTTTGTCAATATTTTTTCGAAAATTTAAGGTTAAATCTTACACCAAAGTACACGAGTTACGATTTTTACTCCAATATTTTTTAAATGATATTGTTTCGTAAATTCAGCTTCATTAAGGATACATTCAAACAATTGAGAGCTTACCTAATCAATATGGCGGCACAAAGGATGAAAATATGTATAGATTAACGAATGTATAAATGCATATAAATTTTCATACATAACATTACCCCTTCTGTTTTCTCCAAATTCATAATACAGATAAATAAGAAAGACAGTGCTTTAAAATAAAAATGGATACATGGTGTCTAAATTGATGTACTTAAATGCCCGCTCTTTAGGTTAGATCTTGATCCTTTGAGCCGCCATGCATATTGAGGAACTTCTGTTTTAAAAACTACTTAAACATATACATTTTTAATTAATCATATTAAGGCTTAGAGACCTATCAGCAAAAAATTGATTTATAACAAATTCTTATCCTTTTTTCTACTGTATATAAGTTCGAATCACGTGTTTTTAGAAAATGTCCGTATGGATGTGTGTAAGTGTGTGTATGTATACCGCAATACTATCGAATCCAGATTATAAATCTCTACAAAATTTGGCATGTATATTAGACTGGTCCTTATTAGTAGTATATGGGCTGGTATGGAGAGACAGGGGCGTGGCCAGATGGCTGGCGCCACAGTAGCTACTGTTGACATAAACAATAGCACTTGTTTATGTAAACAGTAGCTACGTGGGTCAATTAGCATGATTAACGGCCGCTACTGTATAAACAACCGATAAAAAAGTGTGTCATCGTTAGGGGGCATGACCTACTTTCAATTGTTTAAATAAATAAATTATTATTTAAATAATTTAATTTTGGCGCCTGCCACGTTGACCTATATATATATATATATATCTTTCTATATTATATAATTATTTTGTGTATACTCCCCCCCGCACCCCCCCATACCCCCCCGCAGCCCCCCCGCAATGCCCCCCCCGCAAAATAAAGGTAAACTTCTTTCGTTTTCATGTAATTTGAATAATTTGAATAATTCTCGTCCAATCTTCTCGGAGATATCAATTTTTACCGATTTTTAATAATTTCTGTGTTTTCAATCAGGGTTGTCGACGTCTTGATGATTTGGCGAAAGGAAACACGCTATGGATGGACCTTCGAACGGTCCATTGGTTTTTTCTTGCGTGCGACAACGTCGCTAATCAGCTCTATAATGTTGGAATCTTGTATGGGCTTGCCATCTATACTGACCCTGCCTGTGCTATCCCACTTGAGTCGATCGCCGGCAACTGTTTTCCAGTGTTTTAGCAGAAGGCGTGTTTTTTGAGCGTAACTTTTCGGCACACTGTCGAGTATAATTTCTTCAGTCATAGGCGCCGACGTAGCCTCTATTTCGTCGTAATCGTGCTTGGCGGCGATACGTTCAGAATCTTTGAAAAGCAGATATCGACGCAGTATTTGTAAATAGTTTTGACATTTTTCACGCTCGTCAGTAAACTTATTCGAATGTAGAATCGCGTGCATCTCAGAATTGAGTCTAGATAGATTGTCGACGCATGTTTGAACCGAGTTTTCACATGAATCGTTCACTGTTGTGGCTGCTGCTGCTGGTTGAATGTTTTGCATACGCGAGAACATATCTTCGGGCACGATGATCATTTTTCTCGCGCGATCCATTTTGTAGTCGTCACGACTAATCTACTGCTGCTGCTGCTGCTCACTTGTTGTTAAGGAGGTTCACCACCGACAGTCCCTGCCAAAAGTTCGGCTCGCTGCTGCGCTCTCTCCGCATGGCGTCCCCCTCTCCGCAGCGCAGAGAGTTTTGAACGTGCCTCTACCGGTCACACGCACACATGTTTAGGCGCGCCGCGTCGGTGAGCGAGAGATTCACACGTACACGCCGGCGGCGTTAGTGTGCGTGCGCGCGCGGCCGTCGACAGCCTACTTTAGATTACAATAACTCGGAAACTAGACGTCAGATCATTGCTCACGAGGTCTCAAAAGATTCGTAATATCGTCCTTAGCCTTACGTTAGTTTTTCAACAAGATCGTAAGAAGCGTTCGGCTACAATCAACGAAAATGTACGTTTCGCGCGCCCCCCCCCCCCTTATATCTCAGCTTCTAGACGTCAGATCGATCTGAAATTTTGGGTGTGTATGGACAAAACCATTACGAAGCAGTGTGCAAAGTTTCATTAATTTTCTAAGAAAATGATTTTGGTGGTGAACCTCCTTAAAAAGCTTCGAGACGAGTGCTCCGATGATAGGTGCAAGTAGAATCGGTAAAAAAGCACCACCGTGCTGTAGCAGTACTCGTTTCTTTTTCTGCCAGTCGTGGGTTTTCTTATTATTGCAGTTTGTCAATTTTCTCAACATGTTTTTGTGCTTTTTAAGTCGTCGTTTATGCGCGTCTTTGATTTTGAGTACACCTTGCAAGATGTTCAAAGCGCACTCGCAAATGCAACGTACGAGTCTCTTATCGGCTGTGCGTCGTAAAAGAGCTGCACGCTGTTGACCGTCCGTGTGACCAAAAGCGTTCAGTACGGCGACTCGTTTTCTATTGAAATGCTTACCCACGGGTATGCAACATCCAGCTCGTTTCGATGTTGTTGGCGCCATAGCTATTCACCTACTGTCTAGTCGCAGACTCATGCATACGCTTTTTGTATTTATTAGCGAAATTTAGCGTATTTCGGCACGTACGCGTACTGAATTTTGTCGCTTGGAAATATACACGTGCGAACCCTATACTCATCCAGTGCTGCTTGAGTCAAATCGAGAAAAAGATAGGAATGAGGTCCGCGCGTAGCGTCTATGTATGCCTCCTGCAGGAACTTTGAATCTTCCGGATAGATTTGTCGTGCGAGGTGCTGAATCTGAGCTCTATCGCGCGGGTTTTTAAATATCACCAGATACTTTGAATTTAAACTTATGTCGCGCTGCGATTTTCCCTGGTGAAAAATATTCTGCGTCACTAGAAAAACCGATAAATTCAAATAATGAGACGAGCGCGAAAACAAATCGAGAACTATATCGTTCGATGATTCACGTATCAGATCATCGAGAATTAGTAATTTTTTCTTCTCCGCGTCCTCAGAATAATCGCTTCGCTGCGGTAGTCCTTCTCGAAATTCGATAGGTACAGCAGAGCTGCCGCCAACTTTGAATTCGCTACGGTAGGCCTCTTGCCACTCGGTATAGTAGAGCAGAACCCTTTCGAAGCGAGCGTCGCACATCTGCGGCAGATGCTCGAGAAATTTTTTCAGGAACCAGCTTTTACCAGCTCCTGGGTCCTGCTATGTGTGACGAGACGTAAGTCTCGCACATGATGTAAACAAACGCAGCGCCGAGTTAGTCAGCTGACGCCAGCGAGCGCGCGCGCGCAGCGAACAAAGGCCAGTCCGCACGAGCGCGGGACTCTACTAGCAACTCAGCGGTGACGCGCCAGGCGGCGCGAGCGGCGCGCCGCGAACACGCCTATATAAAGCGACACAAGGGACTGGTTGTCTTCCCAGCCACCATGCGCACACGGGGCTGAGAGAATAACTAAAGCCCGCCGACGATTCCCCAGGTCGTGAGCACACGTCCTGGAGAAGCACCGGTCAACTCCTGTCCGTTCAATACCGCCGACCTCTTGAGATTCACCTGGTCACTGTGAGCACACAGGATCAGGAGGAGAACGAGACGAGCGAACTCGATCCGTGTAGCCGTGCGCACACGACTTCATGGACTCGAGGGAGACCTGAACCTCCGAAAACCCGTTGTTTAACCCGAACCCGTTTCACCGTCCTCCGAAACCGTATCCGTAAAACCGGTAGTCGCACCGAAACTACGTAACCCCGGTAACGACGCGTTAATGTACCGTAAACCGCTATAGATTAAGATAAATTGTTTGTGAAGGCGAAATATTCTAAATCACCGCGATATCGATTTCTGTTACAGATGGAGACTCATAATTGATTTATCAACTTGTTAACTTAAACATTAGAATATATCTTTATTGTTATTATTTGCATAAACAAGTCTCTTCAATTAACCTTTCCCCTAACCAAATCCTGGCGTCCGGCCGACTACTCAACACACGGGGAAAGTCGAACCGCTACATATGTATGCCGTGAATGGATGCTTGCAACGTGTATCCATATTTTCAACTGAATAATGTTCTCTCCATCACGTGCTTTTTTATTAAAAAACTAAAACCGCGGGCGGCGGCGGCGGGCGCGCGCGCACGGACTGATACGCGTATACTCACGCGGGACCGCCTATACGCGTATACTCACGCGGCCGCGTATACGCGTATATTCGCGGCACGAGGATCAGTGTATACACACGCAGACTACGTATACGCTTATATGCGCGGCACGAGCATCAGCGTATACCCGTGGCCGAGCGCGTGCGAGCCGCCTGTACGCGCATACGCGCGACTCGAGTATAAGCGTAGTCGACCGCCCGGGGGAGGGGTCTGATATTAATAAAACGTATGAAGAAAACAATAGCATGTACCGATGCACAGATTATTTTTTAAAAGTTAAAAATTGAAAATTATTTAGTCAGACAATAATGTAAACAAGTAATTTGAACATAAATTATTTAACAACAAAATATTAATCGTGAAAAAGACAAAAATTGATTTATTATTAGAGCACTAAAATAGTATAATGAGAGGGTAAAGGAGAAGGATACGGTGCATTAAGAAAATAAGTACAGTAAAATATGACATTATTTTTTCTTTATTAAAATTAATAATAAATTTATTTGTACAAAACTTATAAATATATAACGCACGCGCACGCACACACACACACACACACACACACACACATTATTCTTAATTTGTATACCCAAACTGAAGCGATATTGTCGGTGAGAGATAACGACGCTTTTTTAAAACTATGCTACAGGTTTTAGATTCCCGACGTGTCACAACAGCGTGATCGGGCATTCTTCTAATCGAATCAAAATTTAACCTAATGTTACTGTCATCTCCATTCTCACGATCACGCTCATCAAAATATTCATCAATCATTCGCTTAATACTATCAAAATGAATACTTATAGAATTAGAATAATTTAATCGTATACCCTTAACTTTACATTGTTCTACGACCAGCTCGGTAACCATAGAATTTTGGTCCACCCGAAATGAATTCGATTATGTAACAGCCCTTGCCAAATCCTCGCAATTCATCAGTCATGTAGTCGCCTAGTAAAGAGCCCAATGGCATACGATATTCCGCAGGAACTCTAGAATTAGTTACGAAAATACACGAGTCTGTGTCGTAATAAAGTGCTCGTGTACCGAGTTTTTCCAAATAATCATATAATTTTAATCGCGCCTGAGCAGTCGTATAAGCAGCAATTGCTACACTAGTGTACGGTGTCGCTACCACAGCATCTTCTATAAACTGCCAGTTCACGTAGAGCAACTCTTCATTGACGAAAAGAATCGATAAAACTTCTTTATCCTCGGCGACAAGAAGTTTGAGCAATTCTTCTCGCTCTTTTATCACACAAGTCTGCTTTAAATTACTCCTTTGGCCAAATTTGCCCCAGAACGAATTTAAGCAGAGCTTGGCTACTGCGCGAAGCCCTGCCTTTTTCTCGATTTTTGTCGCGTCGAGAAGAATACCCTCTTTTTCGTGATATTCTTTGATGTACTCCTGCTTTGTCTCATCTTCTATACACCACGTCGGATAACCCGATGCCTGCTGCTTTAGCCGCAAGAAGCAGTCGACATAGTCAACGAGTGTCGACGTAGTCAACGAGTCACCCGTGCGAGAATCCAATACCGTGATTTCATACTGCCAAATCACGTATATTTGACTTATGCGATTGCCTATAGTGATCGCTTTTCGCAACTCGTCGGCTACCCATGTCACTAAAAATTCGCGATCACTGACGTTCTTGTGATCACAATCCCCCGATCGCGATTCATCTGCGCACGTACGACACAGTGCAAACAGAAGTCGGTTGTGCATTTTTACTGGAAGCAATGGTAAAAATAAATTTCGCGGTGTTAAAACGGTGCATTTAATCAAACCCTCGACCTGCTGCAAGTTATTATTATCACCGCCCGTTAATGTGTCGCACTCCGAACCGACAAAAATCTTCGGATGGCCTAGTGGAAATCGGCCCCGTTTATACACGTAGGGATACAGAGAACAAATGTCGGTGTACTGTATAATTTGTTCTCCCTCTACAGCGCAACGTGTGACTATGTTCTCCGTACGGCCACCGAAAAAAGCCTCACGCGAATTTTTGACATTAACGGATGCTCGGTCACGTATTTGGCAATATTCGGATTTTCGCGTTTTACGCGATCGAACTGACATTTCCACATTTCGCGCGTCTCGTAACCGTGAGAACGTATATTTGTTATTTTGGCGCGAGTTCTCTCGAGAAGTTCGTTAAAGGTGCGTCCCCGAGCGGTTACTTTGTTCCGATTGTTTTTAAAACAATCTGGACACCCGTGATGATAACATCCCTGATACTCGAACACGATGCCCTTCTCTCGATCATCTAGTGACGGTAAGTAGCCATCGACGAGAAACCCTTCGGGGAGTCGAAATTCTCGAGCACGTCCCGCGTGTATAATATCACGCACTGCACCAGCCACTCTATGACTTTTTGAGATTGAGTGTCAGCGCGCCTATAACCGGTTGCCAGAACAATTCCTATGGTTTTAGGCTTCAGAAAATTTTTCCGGTAAAGATGCGAGAAGGCCGAAGCTATCGTCGTTGCGGAAACAAATGGATCCGTATTTCCAACTTTAAGGAACATTTTTCGAAAAGCTAAGCAGGCGAGACGCAATATTTCTACATTCATTTTGCAATATTCAAGAATTTCTTTCTTGAAATCGAAAATGTATGTAGGAGAAGCACGCGTCTCTTCGTACCACGAAAAAAAGAGTTTTGTTTCGTCTGCCGACATTGTATCTGGCGAGTAATATTTACAATCTGGTAGCGGTCCTCTATAATTTTGATTCTCACGAGTGTTGAACAAGTGAGGAAAGTAGCCTTTTTAGCTACTTTCAGGGAGTCGGAATGCTGCTGGTAGAGCGCTCAACTTCATGCTAAAGTAACTTAGACTATCGATAAATCGCGTGCGGCCGTATTGGAGCGAAACTATATTTTGACCGTTCAAAATAACAGTAGGTGGATTTGCTTTTTTATCTTCGGCTAAACGCTTTAGAATAAACTGCGCGTCAAATGCGCGAGCATTGTGGGCTATGCATATAATTTCTGCGAAGCATGATTTTTCACGGATCGCAAGTGGCAACAGCTCGCTGACTGGATCGTTCCAGAAAACTTGTTCGCTCACTCCGCAGGTAGAACACAATTCACGAATATCGTCACGATCCAGGCAATCGGTACACACTTGCTGTGTCACACAGAGGTTCGGTACATGCTCGCTTAGAAGAACGTTTCCTTTGTACGCCGAATCTTGACGCGTCTCAAAGTCGTAAAATATAAATAGATATTTTTTTTTTACAGCGACTACGTTAATTTTACGAGTTGTGTTCGCGGCTGCGTCAATGGGCTGAATGTAGCAATATTCGTTATAACCGTGTTTATTTTGCAGTGTTTGCACCAATTAACACCACATGCGTGCTTACCTCGCAAAGTATTAATAACTGTGGAGCAAACATTGCAAATTGTAATAACATCATACATTTTTTTATTTTTAGCCTTATAACTTCCGTCCGTTTTGTGATAGTTGAAACAGCGCTAACCGAAAAAGCTTCTGTTACATTCGCGACACTCGATTTTAACGTCGTTAGTAGTTATCCTAGCTCTATGGCGAACCCAAACATCGCCATAGTGCTGGGGTAGTCGGAGTGTGTGATGTCATTTTCGAGGAGGGGGGAGGACCTAGACGTGCGTTTAGGCGATGAGAGAGCGGGGGCGGGGAGGGAGAGCCACGCGCGCGTGGCAACGAGTTGCATGAACTCGGCGCTGGATGCTGCTGAGTCGGTGCATTCCGCATCTATCGCGCCGACCCTTTATCGTTTTTTTTATATTCGAGCATGCTCTCTATGAAAATATAATTCTTCGGAGAAACATGCGTGTCTCATTTTCTTTTTTTTTTTACTAGTACATAGTGGGAAAAACAGTTCGTTTTTACATTTTCTGACACCGATTTTTTATAGCGATTTTTTTTTAGTTTTGAGATTTTAGTTTTTTTCCCATAAAGTCATTGAAAAAGTAAATTGGTTAATATGTACCTGAAAGAGAATAAAAAATGACCTATCTTATCTCGCACAGCGTGCAACTCGTGTTGAGAGAAAAGGAAGAGGGGGGTCTAGACATATCTCAAGACCCAATAGATCGGGCAGTGAGAACGGAGGCGGGGAGGGAGTCGTCGCACGCGCGCGCTGCAACGAGTTGCGTGAACTCGGCGGCGGGCTGCTGCTGATCCAGCGCATCTATTGCGCCGACTCCTTATCACCTCTTTTATTTTATCGCACACAATGCGATCCAGTGCTTTCTTGGTCTCTGTTATCATGTTTTATAAGTAAGTACACGTGTACTTACTTATAAAACATGACACGTTCTCTGAATTTTAATTCTATATTTTATAAAATATTCAAAAAATAATATTGATTGTACTTACACTTATTGAAGACTCCTTGGACTCCTTCCACTCTTGTCCTCACAATAATTATACTACACTAATCTATTGTATATTATATTTTTTTTAAATTATAACCAGTCATAGTAAGAGTTTTTAAAATCAACACATTATTTGCGACACACGCAATCACATCTGACACAAACCCACACACAGCACTTCTCACAAAATTTCCAGTTTTGTTTTTTTGCACGAGGCGCAGTTGTCGCCTCTTGTCACCTCGCGTGCTCTGAGAGAATTTTTTTTGAGCTACTACTGCCCGGCTCGATACATACAAAACATCTGTATGTGGCTCTTCTTTTTCTTTTTAAACCTCTGAAAGAATTCTCAATTTTTTCACTTTTAAATTCAATTTCACGTTCTATCTTAATAATAGGATCAAGCACTGCCTCAAAATCTATCTCTAGCGGTTCGTCGTTTTCTATTGCTTCTTCTGGTGCTTCTTCTACGTTTTCTTCTAAGTTTTCTTCTTCTTCAACGTGTTTTCACTTTAACAAATTTTGCTTCCTCCTCAAGAGGAAGCTTTGTAATAGTAAAATTTTCAGTTTTGCTAATACTTCGTGGAGACGCATTTGGAGATGTTTGGAGTACGAATCATACGTTTTTAGAATATGTCCGTGCGGATGGCTGTGTGTGTGTGTGTGTGTGTGTGTGTGTGTGTGTGTGTGTGTGTGTGTATACGTATACCGCCATAATTTTGGAACCATGCGACGGATCGTAATAAAATTTGACATGCATATATTTTTTCTAATTCTGAATTTAGGTCATTTTTTGGTTTATGATTATGATCATTTGATGGCCATATTGTAGCCATTTTTCTATTTTTGAAAAAATATTTTCGCTTTTTTATAATGATATGATTTATACAATATATTCAACAATAGTGTATCTAAAAGAACATAAATTTGTCTACTTTTGCCGCAAGATTTTCTAGATTGACCGATCTGTTCATTTATGATATAGAAAGGTAATTTTTCGATAAACGATATATACTCTCAAAATAAATAGTTAAATGTTTGAAAAAATTCTGAAAATAGAAAACAACAATTCTATAGTTGTACAAATTTAAGAAATTTTGGCGACTAGTTTTGGGATAAAATCCAAAACTAAAAATGTTTTTTTATGTCGTACGATTAGGGAGTAAAAGGTTTAATTGAGTTGAAATTTTAGGAAAGATTGATCTTTTGATCACTTCGGCTAGGTTCTTTTTGTAGCTTATGAAACCTTTTAGTTTAAAGATATTAAGATTCAAATTCTTCAACTCTCCCTGTATACTCTGTGTGACTGAACATCTTATTTTTGTTATAAACATATAATTTGATAATAAAGCTTAGTATATTTTGAGAGTTTTCATGGTTATAAAATGTCCGTGCAGATGATTTTGTCTGTGTGTGTATGTGCGTGCGTGCGTGCGTGCGTGCATGCGTGCGTACGTATACTGTTATAATTCTGGAACTACGTGATCGATCGTAATAAGTTAGACGTGCATATATGTTTCTGATTCTGAATTCGAGTAAATTTTCTTTTTAAGATTTAGACTATTTTATGACCATTTCATGGCCATTTTTCGATTTTGAAAAAATATTTTGCTTTTTATTATGATATGATTTATACAATATTGAACAGAGTGTACCTAAAGACTGCTACCGTCTTAAGAGAGCTCCGGGGTTCAGTCCCGAGCGGATCTCCGGCGGACCCTCTCTCCAGGAGCTATGGAATACAGAAAATATTACGAGGGTCTAAAAGGCGACTGCAGGAGTACTGAAATGAGCTTTTAAATTTTAATAGGCGATTATGGGAATATAGAAAACAACGTCAAGGGTCTGAAGGCGGCTGTAGGTATGTAGAATCTATTGCAAAGGTCAAAAGGCGACTGTGAGACTACAGAAAACGATTACGATGGGCTAAAATGCGACTGTGCGGAGTGCTGAAATGAGCTTAAGATTTTTAAAAAGGCGATTATGGGAGTATAGAAAAACAACGTCAAGGGTCTGAAAGGCGGCTGTGGGTATGTAGAAATCGGGAAAATAATTAATCAAAAAATGAAGCCACCCGCAATTTTGTAATTTGCAGTTGTTAATGTTATTAACGATACTGGCAATTATGGTATTTTTTTATTACGATATATGTAAGTTATTTTAGGAGTTCACGGAGCTCTATCCTTTTGATATCCACCTTAACCCCCACTCCCCTGATGCCCCTCCCCTACAAGTGTCTTCCTAACCTATCCTTTTAGTATCGAATAGTAGTGAATATTTAAATCAAAGAATGAGTTGATTGTCCCATGTAATTATCTTCCACTAGCAGAATAGGAGGAAGCTAAGTGCCAATGACTTGGCAGCGGTTTTTTGTGTGGTTCCTCTAATTGTTGACAGCCAAACAGAAAACCAGTAATAAAATTTGTGTATATATTTTTCAAACTTGAAATTTGTATATATGTTTCAAACTCACTTTTATAAATTTGACGTTTTAGCATTTTTTTATTATTCAGGAAACAAGTGGCTGATGCCATATTTTTTTTATCACGATAAATAACACAATCCAACTAATCATAGATTACGCTACGAAGCTGCACTCTCTCGTAGACTTCGCGACAGACTGAGACGGTGTTCCAGCGCTCATCCCTTGGACCACGCTTATCGGCATAACGCAGGATCGGTTACCAGACAAACGTGACTAAGTCTGACACATACACACAACACGTCCAAGTTCTTAAGTAGCTTTATCACTTTTTTCACTACAAGCGATATATAAAACGCTTGTTACGCTGTCGCTCTATTTGACGCACGTAATTTAAGGATAAAATACATCCTTTTTCCGCTTTGTAGTATACAACAGCATGGGTTGGTTTGTCGGATGTACGGTCAATCACAGATATCCCCTGTTTTGACCGTAAAAACCCGTTTTCAGCAACATTTTGCGGGCTGAAGTGGTTTTTAGCCGCTTCGACCCTTAGCCTTGTAAAGCTGTAGTAGCGGTAATGGTCCTTCCACAACAACAATTCAATAACTATATCCGACAAATTTTCCGGAAGGATTATCGGGTAGTCACGTTTTCGTCGCACATGCAATTTTGACACTAACACAAAATCAGGCCGCGGTATCACAGCCTTTTCTACAACTGGCACTGTTTGAAGTGTTGGCTCAGACTGATGTCTCAAAGATGCCTCCCTGGATATGGAAAGTCTGTCTGCTATCAGGTATCACATAATATCGAGATCACTTTTCCGCTTAAGCGACATACCTTCGCATGAATGTTCCGCTTTTTCTTTTTTTTATGTATTTGAAATCTGTGTATAGTGTCAGATAACGCAAGATAGATTTGTCACTGGCGACATGTGATATTTTACGCTATCTGACAGAAAGACGATATTATGCGAGTGCTATTTAATAACATTTTTGAAAACTAGACTTTTTCTGCAAAATTAGATGAAATACAAGATTTAGCTGCTATTGTATTACATGAAAGAATTTTTCCATCACCCTCTAGGTGAAACGTGAACTTTCACGCAATAAACAAAGTATCTATAACCTTAGCGAGAATCAGTTTGATTTTTTTTTGCAGAATTTAATGAAATTTGAAGATTTAGGTTCTACCGCATTACACGAAATAATTTTTTCGTATCACATAACGAGGCTAGAGTGAAATTAAATATGTTGTCAAAACATTTTAAAGAAATTCTCTATAGTTTTGATTTCGCTGAAGATTCTTCTCCCAGCACTACAGCGAATAACAACCAAACCAGTATTTAAGGAGAGCTTTTACCAGCGATTCGCCAGTGTGTTTTAGACTTGACGGTCTACATCAGTGTGTGTCATAATGTTTCGAGCTACATCGAGTCACTTAGTAAAAGTCTTGCGATCCGTTTTGCGTATTGCAAACGTTCGCGAACCACATATTCGTACAATGTGTGGCTCTGTGTGGAGTAGTGATTTAGATCGTTTACCCCTACACACTTTATGCAAAAAATTTCATTTTTTACTGCTACATTGTCGTATAGCAACAGTTCGGTACATGTTTAATATAGGCCTCTTCCACAACAAGGATGTGCTCAACATAGTTGTACAGACCGTCAGACAACGAAACGATCATCGAGACCCTCTAGCGGCCGAGTTGATCAGACGCCATTGTAAGTAGTCAAACTTTATCAATTATAAAATTTATTTTTACATAGAATTGATAAAATTTATTACTTATAGTAATAAATAGAATGTCGGACGATTACGAAGGCGATGATTTTATTAATCGTTGTGAATACGCAAATGTAACATTACATAATCCATCGATACAGGGACAGAATACTCGTAAGTATTGTATGTGTTATAAATATTTGTTTATTTTAATTTATTCTGGCACATCCCAATACTTTAGTTGTAGAGCCAGAGTCATCTTTAATTATCCCCGATATTGAGCAAACGGATCAACCACACCTCGGCCAGAATACTCGTAAGTATTGCATGTGTTATTAATATTTGTTTTTTAAATTATTTATGGCACATCCCAATACTTTAGTTGTAGAACCAGAGCCATCATCAGTTATCACCGTTGTTGAACAAATTGATCAACCTCACCGCGTTCCATCTATACAGCATCAAAGTGATTGTAAGTATTTATAGATATTTTTCATATACATTTTTAACATTATTTAAAAAAAATTCTAATACTTTAGATGAAGAACGTGGTCCATCTTCAGCTATCCTCGATGCTAGTCATCAATCCGACCAACAATCGCAAAGTAGGTATCAAATAAGCTGTGTATACGTGATTGTTTTTTTAATTTTTTTATACAAACTCATCTCAGTGTTTTAGTTTCATAATCAACTACAGCGAGGTCCAGTCCGGAGATCAATGAAATGTACCAAGATATACTTAATTGTAAGTATTGAATGCGTTATAAAAAATAGCATAATGTAAATTTAAATGCACATATCAATACTTTAAGATTTAGGACCACCCATACCAAACAATGATGTAGCCCTAGAGGAAGAAGTGAATGGGGACGAGTTTAGCGATACGGATACATCTCTCGAACATGGTTCTAACGGTAGGATCACAGTCATAAATTATATATATTTACAAATATAATATTCGAGGAACTAAAAATGTTGTTAATCCTACAGGTCGTCTATTGCAGCATGGTGAAGGATCGGATCCCCGATTTATTGTAGAAATAGAATCAGTGCGTCATTATTGTCGATTTGGATACGAAGGAAGGGAGATTCAAGGTACTATTTCGCATCTACCACCAGACGCAAATGTTTATGATTGGTTGGAGAGTTGTATGCGCAATATTCATCGTCAGCTTTGCGATAGAGGCAGACCTTTTGAAAAATCATAGGTATAACGTTAAATTCAGAACATTTCAAACATGGACCACTGTGGCTTTCATTCAGACCTATACAAAATATTTACGTTGATGATCTTTGGCAAATGTTATTTAATACTGTGCAAAGTGCAAACGGTTTCAATGTAACCGATAGATTATCAATCAACTGTGCGGTAGTTGAGAGTGTGGCAGGAAGTGGTCGTGTAAAGCTGACGGAGGAAAGTGTGAATAAAAGATCGATCCTCTGTATAAGAAATGATGACAATCTATGCCTACCACGTAGTTTGGCTGCTGGTTATGCTTATGCGGTAAGAGGTCAAATACGTACAGGTAGCTTACACGATTATTGGAACTCAATATGTCAAAGCCGTGGAAGAGTTCAAAAAAGAGCTGCAGAAGAAATTTTATAATTATCGAGTGTGCAGATACCAGTCGAAGGAAGTGAAATCGAAAAAATTCATAAATTTCAAATATTTTTCGCTACACTTGGCACAAATATAGTTGTCTACAATTTTCCAACCTTTGGGCGAGGACATCCACCTCTTTACAACGGCAGTCGATACGTCATAGAAACACACGGTCGTATTGTACATACATTAAGAATAATCACAGCCACACAAAAAAAAAAATATTTTGGCCTGGGGGTCTGACTATGTATACTATATGTTTTTGGGGTCGCTGAGTCCGAATCCAAGGTCGGTTTAACCCAGGCACGTCAGGGTTTGTCCATAACCTCAAAAAACATTCCAAAATCTACTGAAATCGTTAGACCCGATAATCCCAAACGATTTTATAACTTAATCCATCGAATCTTAAAATAAATTCGTCAAACCATAATCCTGGAAACCCCATAACCGTATAAACCCCAAACCCTATAACCTTAAAACCCTATAAGCTAAACCAGCGGCCTTATATGAACCCTTAACCACTAACCATAAAATCGTATAACCATATAACCCTATTAACCCCTAACCTATAACCCTATGTCCCCATAACCCTACAAATACCTAACCTATAACCTTATGTCCTTATAACTTCTAACCCTAAACCTTATGACCCAATAAACTCCTAATTCTATAACCTTATGACCCCGATTAATCCCGAAGCCCATTACCTTTTTACCCCGTAACCTTTTGAACCTTAACCCTATAACCTTATGACCCCATAACCTTATAAACCCCTAACTCTATATCCTTATGACCCTGTAACCCTATAAACCGCCAACCCGGTAGCCTTGTGCCCATAACCACTAACTTTAAAACCTTATCACCCCATAACCCGTAACCTATAACCTTATGTCCCCATAACTCACAACCCTAAAACCTTATGAGCCAATAAACCCCTAATCCTATAATCTTATGATCCCCTAATCCTACAACCCAATTACTTTTGGACCCCTAGAACCTGACCCTATAACCTTATGACCCCATAATCCTATAAGAACTTATAACTTTATTTCCCCATAACCCTTTGAAGCCCCATACACCCCCAAGTGAAGTAGCATTCTGGAAGGCATAAAGGCGGGCCGGATCCAGGCCAAGGCATCCCCACCCCCGATCAGACATTCGGACAAGTAATGAGCTCGGCGCCTAGGCATCTTGCATATCATTCGACGTCTGAATAAATCTGATTTTTGGAGAATAAATTTACTGAATTTAATTGAATGAATTAAATTTACATTACGTCATTTTCTCAATAATCCTGTTTCCCGTGTGTCTGCATCCAGGGCACCTCCTCGCGGTGACGGCGGGCAACGGAGCGAGCCCGTTATCCGGCTGAGTCCCTGGATCACGGCTATCATGCCGTCATGGCAGGCACACGTAGAAAGTGGGTTACGATGCAGGGAGTCGGAAAACCAGTATCGGCGGCTGGTCAGGGTGGGAAAGCGGGCCCGCAGTCGTCGTCATCAAGTGACGGCTTCGGGATTAATCGGGGTCATAAGGTTATAGAATTAGGAGTTTATTGGGTCATAAGGTTTAGGGTTAGAAGTTATAAGGACATAAGGTTATAGGTTAGGTATTTGTAGGGTTATGGGGACATAGGGTTATAGGTTAGGGGTTAATAGGGTTATATGGTTATAAGGTTTTATGGTTAGTGGTTAAGGGTTCATATAAGGCCGCTGGTTTAGCTTATAGGGTTTTAAGGTTATAGGGTTTGGGGTTTATACGGTTATGGGGTTTCCAGGATTATGGTTTGACGAGTTTAGTTTAAGATTCGATGGATTAAGTTATAAAATCGTTTGGGATTATCGGGTCTAACGATTTTAGTAGATTTTGGAATGTTTTTTGAGGTTATGGACAAACCCTGACGTGCCTGGGTTAAACCGACCTTGGATTCGGACTCAGCGACCCCAAAAACATATAGTATACATAGTCAGACCCCCAGGCCAAAAAAATTTTGCTTCCTTCCTAAGGAAGCCTTGTAATAGTAATTTTTGGAGTGAGTTTGTGTAAAAACATGTGGGAAGTGTGTTTTGATAAATAATTAGTCGAAAAATGGTGTTTTTAGAAAATGTCCGTACGGATGTATGTATGTGCGTGCGTGCGCGCGTGTGTGTGTGTGTGTGTGTGTGTGTGTGTGTGTGTGTGTGTGTGTGTGTGTGTGTGTGTGTGTGTGTGTGTGTGTGTGTGTGTGCGTAATGTTATACGCTCTGTTTTCAGCTTCTACTTGGGGATTTTAACGCCACGCAAGATCTCATTTTCTTTTGTTTTTTTGCTAGAGATAGTGGACAAAAGTCCGTTTTTCAATTTATAATACGCGTTTTTCTTTAATAGTGAGTTTTTTAGTTGTTGAGATTCCAGTTTTTGCAACAAATTATCGGAAAAATTAATAAAAGTAATTGGCTAATATGTACGCTGAAGGAAATAAAATTTGCCATTTTTATCGTGAAAAATTTATATTATCGTTCGTCGTCTCTTTTTATTTATACACCACATACAGTGCCAATTGCTTTTACATCGTTATAACTCAAAACTAAATAGCGAATCATTCTAAAATATAGGATCTTTGCAAGTAATTAACTACTACTACCACTAATTTTAAGTCTTTCATGGGCAGATCCTGAAGAAAACATCAAAAACTGACAAAAATTGTTTTTCTTACGTGCGCGTAACTGATAAAAAAAGGACAATAATTAACGTTCACATTTTGGAACTTTAGTTAGCATATAATAGCACAATGATCCCTTTCTTTGGGATTTTATAAACTATGTTAGTTTCAGATATTGAGCTTCAACTTTTGTTTTCACACATGTATATGCTATGAGATCCACGTGATTGCGATAACTGGAGTAAAAAGGCATTAACTAATGTAATTTAAAATTTGTGCCGTATTTAGCATTATAAAGCACCTTTATCTCCTTTTTCTTTGGGTTGTTTATGATACCAGTTAGTTTTAAAGATATTAAGCTTCAAAATTTTGTTTTCTTACCCTGTATACTCTATATAACTGAAAACTGTATCGCTTCGATCTCAGTTTCCATTAATGGATTTTAATCTATACTTAGACTCGTTTTTTGCTGTTTTTGTTTTATTAATTCGTTAAAAATAAGATTTTCAGTTACGCATGTGCGTATATTCATGGCGATTTTTCGATCACTGGTGATTTTAGATACGTTCCGCGAACTATATCCTTATCATTATATCTCGGAAACTAAATTTTGAACTTTTCTTTAAAACATCATGATTATCGGCTAGTTTTTGCCAATAATTTCCGCCCTGATCATTATAAATTTTAACGCAACCAAATTGTACAAACAATATTTTCAGTTACGCATTGATTATGTAATATAATTATTTCAAAATAATTTTATCCATCAAACGAAAAAGCATAAAAACTTTATAGAATTATATATGAAGTAAAAACAATTTAGCTATTAAAGCGATACATAAGGTTGAAGGAACCTACGTGCCAAAGAATTGGCAGCGGTTTTTTTTGTGTGGCTGTGTAATGTATTATGAGCGATCTAAGCATTATCAGTCAATCCTTAATTTGATCGGAGTTATTGGGAGTAATGGCTATGGCATACCCTGTAATAGAAGTCATTGGCTTGCTGAAGATTATAGATGTTCTAATAAATGTTACAAATGTATGGCGATACCATCATGCGATATGACCGAAAATCCGAGGACATGCATGGTTTGCAACAGATCATTTTTCGGCAATTCTTGTTTTCAAAATCATCTAAGAAAAAGATCATTTAACAAAAATAGCAGTGTCTGTGAGAAAATAAAATTTTGTCAATCTTGTTTTAAAACGATACGTCTAAACAAAGGTAGAGAGCACGAATGTGGTGTATCTTTTTGCTCGACATGTAATTAAACCTACCAGTAAATCACATGTGCTACGTACGGACTTTAAAATTAAACGAAACTTTAGAAAAAGTGTTATTTCTGTTCTATGATTTTGAGACTCAACAAACATCCGAGGTACTTGGAGACGAGAATAAAAAAATCCATGTACCAAATTTATGCATTGTGCAACAATCGTGTACGTATTGTTTAGAGAAAATGTAGATGTATGCTTGCTATATCCGTACATTTGTAAACGTGGTAAATATCCTATAGGCCACCCAAAAATATACGTTGGGCAGGAAGAGTGTCAGACACTCGTAGATCTAAATAATGACATTTCTAAAGTAGATGGTTTAATTGTTTGTGACGTATTAGCACCACGAGATTTGTATCACCCTGTATTACCCATGAGGATGCACGAAAAGCTCATATTTCCACTGTGTCTTACATGTTGCGAGCAAACGATTCAAGAAGATTGTCCTCATGACGATCTAGAGGAACGTGTATTACGTGGTACTTGGGTTTCTGGGGAGGTCAAAGTAGCTGTCAAAATAGGGTACATCGTTAAAGATGTGTACGAAATTTGTCAGTACGAAACGACACAGTTCGATCAACACGAAAAAAAGGGAGGAGTTTTTGCCGAATATATTCACGAATTTTTTGCGCAAAAGATTATGGCTTCCGGGTATCCACTAGACTGTGTCTCTGATGAAGATAAAGAAAGATATGTGCAAGAAGTAAAAGCGACTAAGTTTAGACAAGGATACAATATGTTTTAACGCTGGACTGAGATCGGTTGCAAAACTATGTCTCAATTCATTATGGGGAAAGTTCGGTCAACGTGAAAATATGACGAAAACAGAGATCGTGACAACACCAGAAAGGTTAATGGAATTACTCACGTGTGCAAAGATAGAAGTTAATGGGATCTTGCCGGTCAATGATGACACACTGTACGCCAACTGGCGTTACAAAGCTGAGGCTCTTACACCATCACCAACAACAAGCGTTGTTATTGCTGCATTTACTACAGCATACGCGCGTCTCAAGTTATTTGACTATCTCAACGCTTTGGGATCTCGTGCACTGTACTACGACACAGAATCTGTTTTTTATATCAGTAGAGACAGTGACGATGACTTACCGATTGGGTCACAGCCAGGTAGTCTAACGGGATGAGCTGGCTGACAAAGGTATTGGTACGTATATAACAACATTTTTATCTGGAGGCCCTAAGTTTTACGCCTACAAATATAAAACCCCAGATGGGAGTGAAGGGAATGTGTGTAAAGTTAAAGGAATTTGGTTAAACTATACAAATAGTCAACAAATAAATTTCGAAACGATTCGTCAGTTGATCACTACACCAAACACCAAAATAGTTCTATTAAATTCTGTCATCCGCCGAACTACTTTTCATGATGTTATATCACAAAAAGAAACAAAAACATGTAAACCTGTTTAAATAACTATACTACAGTGGAAGAGTTTTTCGCAGAATTCGAAAAAGTAACAAATGAATTTAATTCGGCTGGTGGAAAACTAGAAGAAGTCGAGAAATTAAGATATCTAATCAGAGCCTTGCCACCAAGTTACAGTTACATTGGAGATTTTATAGACGTTATACCAGAGGATCAACGAACAGTCGACTACGTCAAGTCGAAGATTAAAGAGAAAAATATGACTCAACCAGAGTCTAATCATAAAGCCAACGTCAGTACCTTTGTGGTACAAACTAAAGGAAAATGCTATACCTGTGGGGAACCAGGTCACCACAGTAGACAATGCACGAGATCACAGCCGCAGAGCAACCGAGGACGAGGTGCTCATTCCAGTCAAGGTCAACGAGGTCACCAAAGGGGCTCCAACAGAGGCTACAACAGAGGCTACAACAGGGGCAACAACAGAGGTGGAAACTACAGAGGTCAAGGTCATCAACGAGGCAGAGGTCAAGGTCAACCCAGAGCTGAATCTTCAGGCGAACAACAGTGTGACAACTCATCCGAAGCATGGCTGATACAGGTCTGCAATCCAGAGGTAAATCAGGTAACTGCGTTAGAAAATAGTAGCGTAAATTTAGGTCAAATTAATTGGATTCTAGATAGTGGCTGTACAGACCACATTGTAAATAACGATAAATTCTTTGATAAATTCATTTGTTTAAAAGAACCTGTTGAGATAAAATTGCCTGATGGTAAACATTTGAAAGCTACAAAAATTGGAACTGTAAAATTATACTTTAAAAATTATTACAACAAAAAACAAGTAAAAGTAAAAAATGTTTATTATGTTCAAGGCATTAGACAAAATATATTGAGTTTATCTAAAGTAACTGAAAATTGCACAGTAGTAGCTAAAAATGACAATGCAAAAATATATAATAAATCTAGAGAATTAATAGCAGTTGCATATAAAAAAGATAACTTTTGTTTTATGAAAAGTTTTGTAACACGAAAAGATATCAAACAAATGTATGTAAATTCTATAACGGGGCTGCTCTGCTTGGTGTCGGTAGCCGCGCAGACGTTAGCTGCGTGCAGTGCAGCTACCGGAGCGGAGAGACAACCGCGTAATAATCGAGACCAAGTCTCGTTTCCTCGGGTTTTATCGAGTTCGTAGGTGGACCTGCCAAGGTCGTATTTTGGCTAGCTGCAGTTTGTTCGCACGTGCACCGTGAAGCGATGCGCGTGCCCGCGGAGGCGGCGGGGAACTTAATAGGATTACGGACCGGTGTACAATCAAAACACGCTGAGTAGCGTAGAAAATGTAAAGTATATTGTTCAGTGAAAAAGTAGGTACACGAGCACACACGCGGGTGTGCGAGACGCAGACGAACGAAGCAGTTAGAGACCGGGAGGGCACTGGTGAGAGAGAGAGAGATGCAGAGCTGACACTTACAGTAGACGAGAGTCGGCTCAGCCCCAGGACGTCTCCTTCGCAGGCGAGTGGTTGGAATTGCTCGGAAGCCTCGGATGTAGCGGAGTCGCACGGAGACCTCGGGCAAGGCGCAATCGATGTCGGACCCTCTGAGTTGCAGTCGTGAACCAGGAGCCTTCGCACGTCGTTCTCACAAAGTTATTCGCCTTTACTAATAGAGGAATAGCGCGCACGATGTTTACTCTCTGCGAGCCTGAACGAATCTGAATCTCTTTCCGCGAGACGCGGCACGCGCGCGAGGCTCTCTCTCTCTCTCTCTCTCTCTCTCTCTCTCCACTTACCGTGCTTACTCCCGTTTCACTCTCCGCCGTTCGCCTGTAACAGAGCTGTAATACATTATTATACATTATGGTATTTATGCTGGGGAGGTTATGACGAGTTAACATTGTTCCTCGTCATAATTCAATTAAACTAACTGATAAAGAAAAATGGCATAGGGCACTTGGTCATGTAAATTTTCAATACTGAAATAAATTAGTAGAAGGCCTGCCAGAAAAAATTGAAAATACAGAAATGAAATGTGCGAATTGTATCGAAAGTAAAATGTCTAATGTACCGTTTGAAAATAATAGAACAAAAACTACTGAAATTTTAGAATTAATTCACACAGATTTAAATGGTCCACATAATACAATCGGTTATGGTGGAGATAAATATTTCGTTACTTTTGCTGATGATTACAGTAAGTGTACAAGAATTTTTTGCATTAAAAACAAATCAGAAACTGCCAGTTGTCTGAAAGAATATGTAAATCTAGTTGAGAATAAATTTCATAAAAGAGTAAAAAAGTTGCAATGTGATAATGGCAAAGAATATTTGAACCGCGAGATTTATGATTTCGTAAAGTCTAAAGGAATAGAGTTAGTAACATGTCCACTGTACGTCCATGAATTAAATGGAGTAGCGGAACGATATAATAGATCAGCTATGGACATAGGTAGATGCTTAATGCGTGAAGCGAAAATTCACAGACGTTATTGGCCCGAAATAATGAAAACTATTGCTTATTCAAAGAATCGTACAATTGCAAATACAGCGGAAAACAAAACTCCTTATGAAACATTTTTTGGAATAAAACCTAATGTAGATAACTTGAAAATTTATGGAAGTCGAGTCTTTGTAAGAGTTCCAGAAGCGTTGAGAAAAAGCAAATGGGATGATAAAGCCCAATTAGGCGTATTAGTAGGTTATGTTGGAAACGGTTATAAGGTTCTAGTCAACGGTAGAGTTATTCATGCTAGACATGTACAAGTAGTTGAAGAAAACACCAAAATTGATGAAAAGGATAGAGATTTGAAAAATAGCGAATCTGAAAACGTAGAAAATGTAATACTGACAAAGGAATCTGAAACAAATGAATATGATGTAAATTCATATCAAACAAAATCTCTTATCTCAGACCTTCGGGGAAAGTAGAGAATACGAATTAAATTTTGATATTGCAGAAAATAATGATTCAAGCTTAACAGTACAAAGAAAATCTAAAAGAAAGAAAAGTCCTGTAAATAGATATGGAAATCCTGTAACTCATTTTATATATATAAACCACATCGATGCAAATGTGCCGTATACATTTGAGGAGGCGCTAAACTCAAATGAATATAAACAATGTAAAATTGCAATGGATTCCGAAATTAATAGTTTAAAGAAAAATAATACTTGGCAAATTGTTGAAAGACCAAAAGAAAAAAAGGTTATTGATGTAAAATGGGTGTACAAAAAGAAAAGCAATAATGTTTATAAAGCTAGATTAGTTGCTAGAGGTTTTCAACAAAAGGAATACATTGTTAATGTTTATTCACTAGTAGGAAAAATGCAAACTTTAAACATTTTATTGTCTTACTGTTGTAAGAATAGTTTATTCATTGAACAAATGGATGTAGAGACGGCATTTTTAAATGGTTATGTAAAAACAGAAGTATATGTTAATGAACCGAAAGGCTATGAAACTGGAGACAATAAAGTTTGTAAATTGCAAAAGGCACTCTATGGACTCAGAGAAAGCCCAAGAGCTTGGTATAATTGTTTCAATAAATACATGGAAAATTTAAACTTTGTTAGAACCAACTATGATAATTGTCTGAACATAAATAATACAAGCAGAAAAAGCATAAAAGATACAATATATATATATATATGGGTGGTTCTCTGTCAAATCGAAGATGAAAATTTTTTTTTGGTTCAAACTTTATATATATGTTCTATAGGATGCCCGTGGCTCCCAAAAAAAATTTCAGCGCGATCCCTTCACTTGGCTTCAAGTTATAGCTGGTCAAAGTTGGTGTTTTAAGCGATTTTTGCATTTTTTGCCTATTTTCAATGATTTGTAGCTCATAATGGATGCATTTTTAACTAAAACTACCCTGATACTTTTTTTTGTTAAATTTTCTAAATTTTTCAATAAATTTACTTTTAAAGTCATATATACATGTTTAGGCTACCTTATTTGCATTTTAAACCTTAAAATGTGATAATCGAAGGGTTTGATCCGGACTCCGACTACTATCGTACGGTGAAAAGATACCTTTTTATAGTACAAATGTACCTGTACAAGAGCCAGAATGGCAGAAGCCTTTGTTTTTTGTTTTCATGGTACACCAATAGTGAAAAACCCTCAGAATTGATTCAAATAACTCATAATAGCTGTGACAAAGGACGTCAGATTCCTTTTTACTAACATAAACAACCACTGTGATATTTTTATGATGGATACGTCCTTTGTCTACAGCTATTATTAGTTATTTGAATCATTTCTGAGGGTTTTTCACTACTAGTGTCCCATACAAACAAAAAACAAAGGCCTCTGCCATTCTGGCTCTTATACAGGTACTTTTGCACTATAAAAAGGTATCTTTTCACCGTACGAAAGTAGTCGGAGTCCGGATCAAACCCTTCGATTATCACATTTTAAGGTTTAAAATGCAAATAAGGTAGCCTAAACATGTATATATGACTTTAAAAGTAAATTTATTGAAAAATTTAGAAAATTTAACAAAAAAAAGTGTCAGGGTAGTTTTAGTTAAAAATGCATCCATTATGAGCTACAAATCATTGAAAATAGGCAAAAAATGCAAAAATCGCTTAAAACACCAACTTTGACCAGCTATAACTTGAAGCCAAGTGAAGGGATCGCGCTGAAATTTTTTTTGGGAGCCACGGGCATCCTATAGAACATATATATAAAGTTTGAACCAAAAAAAAATTTTCATCTTCGATTTGACAGAGAACCACCCATATATATATATATATATATATATATATATATTAGAATTTGTAGATGATCTCCTTATTTGTTGTAAAGATAAACATATAATAAACGAAGTAAAAGCTAGCCTAATGAAAAGATTTGCAATGAAGGATATGGGTAAAATTACCCAATATATAGGCACTGATATAGATTACAGTAATGATAGACACAAAATGACCAAATATATTGAATCTTTGGCTGCTAAATATAATCTAGTCATATAGACGAACGAATAAAGTACAGAAACTTGATAGGAGAACTATTATATATAAGCTCAGGCACAAGGCCAGATATATCGTACAGCGTTAATTATTTAAGTCGATATCAAAGTTGCTATGATCAAACTATAACGAGTCGCCTTTTGTGCTCTCGTTATCTCTCTCTCCCCTACATTCCATTGTAATATTCACATTCAGATTATAAAATATTATTTAACATCCATGTAAAGACTTTGCTTTCAGCAGCAGGTAAGTGAGAGGACAGAGCCAGTCGAACGCACACACAGCGCGAGAGAGAGCCGCGCGCGTGTGTGTGCATGCACCTATATAGGATGAGTGAGAGAGAGAGTGGGAGAAAGCTCCCTCTGACCATGCGGTCGTGCGCCGCGCCGCGACACTTGGTAGTAGACCACGGTCCCGATCAGTCGCACTGTCGAGCTCGCTTTTGTTCTCGCTTTGTACGATTCCGCGAATCTTAGCTTCGGCGACGAAACATCGACCGGAGGATTGCTGCCGCATCCGTGACGAGTTGGAGCGTGTCGCTGGATACGCATCGCGCCATTGGATCTCGCACGCTACCCGATACAGCGTGCCGGACACGAGCTGACTAGTTGCTTGCCGTTCGACTTCCCGCTGCACCCAGCCACACTCGAGGCCACGAGGCGTCCTTCCTGCCGTCCAGCGAGGAGCCCCCGTCACCCGTTCTGGCACTCCGGTCGTTCCACGAGGCATCTGGCGAGACCTGACGAACCGATTTGTACAGGTACCCGGCTAGATCGTATTACTCTCTCTCTCTCTCTCTCTCTCTCTCTCTCTCTCTCTCTCTCTCTCTCTCTCTCTCGGCGTTATTTGCTCTGCTTCGTCTCTCGCTTATCTCGTGTTGCACATGTATTAGAATCATAATCGCTACATAAAAGAAACAGTTACCGCTACTCGGCTTTTGTGATTTAGCTCCTGACTCTATCCTTTCCCGTGCGTTTCCCTTAGAATAAACTCGCGAATACGCTACGTAGCATTATCACTCACGACGCCTCCGCGGACTCACGTGCACGAGGACGTGCACGTTCAGCATATACTGCGCTACGGGCCAGGTTTCGCATAGCCTTCAAGAAGCCTGCAACGAGCTGCTGCATCTATTCCTCTCGCACATTGACAGATCAGTGGATGCGCCACTGATCGCTTATAACGGTATACAAACCCTGTTATATATGGCGCCCTAACGTTTTGGATTATTAAACTGTAAAATTATTTGAACAGCTACAAAATTGCTGCGTAGTTTATCGCGAGCGCGAGAGGAATTTCCGAGAGCGAACGCGCGTGTTTACGAGTTTCGTCTTCCAAGCGCCCGCAGTGCTATAGACGTGCGCGCGCGACCGACCGTATTTACCCTTGGAAGAGTCAGGCAGCGGCGAAATATAAACACAGTGTACACTTTCTAGCGTCCTAAAATTGTATCATTGAGACAATTTACGCTGTAGAATTCTAGAATATTTTGACTCGAATTTTCGACCTTGATTACGTCACGGAATATTCTGCGAAGAGACTGTATAGTATATAGTCGTGGTATTAGGTGTACTACGAAGTCAAATAAAGCGTGCTACAGAGCATACCGACGCCTGAGTGGAATATGGGCGTATCTCGGAACCCGCTCCGAGAAGGGCGTATCTCCGAAACCGCTCCGAGAAGGGCGTATCTTGGAAAACGGTCCGAGAAGGGCGCATCTCTGAACCCGCTCCGAGAAGGGCGCATCTCGGAACCCGCTCCGAGAAGGGCGCATCTCAGTACCCGGTCCGAGAAGGGCGTATCTCGGGATCCGCTTCGAGACGGGCGTATTTCGGGAGCGGTTTTCTTTCCTCAAATTTTGTAGTGGCAGCCCTGCAAATATTTATAATGCGTTTTCTGCCAAATAACGCAGTTAAAAATTCCGAAAAAATTTGGAGTCGACTCCAAGCTGTCACGCGTCGTATATATTGAGTAACTATAATAAATGTCAAACAATACTCAATAGACCGACAGTTATTTTATATATTATTTAAAACGATATTTTTGTAATATAAAACTCACCTGCACCTGTTTGGGCGATGGCTCTCCCTACTGAAAAAATTGCGCGAAAATCGAGCGATTTTTTTCAGTAGGGCTACCAGCTCACGATACATTAGTAGATACATTAGGTTTAAGGGTATCATTTTGGATAATTTCATAAAAAAATATTGTACAAGACAAATATAGAAAGAAGAAAAAAAAAATATATATATATATATATATATATGTATTATATTGAATAATTTTATGTACAAACAAATAATAATATTTATAACATGAGAAGAAAACAAAATAATACAATTTTTTTTAATTTAATTATTATAATTAAAAAAATATTTATAAAAATTCAGGGATGGCAACAAAATGAACTTATTTCATTACTAATTCATAAAATGAATGAAATTCTTTAGGAATCACTTTGTCAACGTAGCACATTTTTCGCAAATCATTTCTTTTCTCCTTGTCGAGTGAGATTTTACTTTTGCTTACTTGTGTCAAAGGATATAACTTTCCGATGCATTTATTCGTCACAATTAAAATCGACTTTGGTTGTTCGGCATATTCGTATTTGACCAATACATTGGTTTCATCTTTGGAGACAACAATTTCTCGCAAAATGCTAATTTTAACTGCCTTCCAATTTTGATCATTGGCCAGCAAGCGGAAGTTTAAAATATCCTTTAGCGACAACTCGTTGACAATATAAAAGGGCTCGTTTTTTTTAGCACTTCTCATAATGTCACACCACTGATTTTGAGTAAAAACCACCTTATTTCGGCACGAATTTTCTATAGTGGCGTGCATTGAATCGCCTATTATAATAATATTTGCAGGGCTGCCACTACAAAATATGAGGAAAGAAAACCGCTCCCGAAATACGCCCGTCTCGAAGCGGATCCCGAGATACGCCCTTCTCAGACCGGGTACTGAGATGCGCCCTTCTCGGAGCGGTTTCCGAGATGCGCCCTTCTCGGATCGGTTTCTAAGATGCGCCCTTCTCGAAGCGGGTTCCGAGATGCGCCCTTCTCGGAGCGGGTTCAGAGATGCGCCCTTCTCGGACCGATTTCCAAGATACGCCCTTCTCGGAGCGGTTTCGGAGATACGCCCTTCTCGGAGCGGGTTCCGAGATACGCCCATATTCCACTCAGGCGTCGATACATGCTCTGCTATTATAATATTTTCTCACGCACATTTAACTGCTCGTAATATTTTTGACCTAACAATTTTCAAAGAAAATCTAAATGCTAGATTACAAGACTGGATTAAAAATTTGTCAAGCGTAGAAGTGAACGATGCGCTAAATCAATTAGAATTACAAACGAATGGAACTCTATTCGAGCGCGCGAACAGGCTACTACGGAGATTACATGGCAACTATACAGCCGAAGATTTCATACAAGACAGTAATACAGATGAAGATGTAGAAAGGCGAGACGGGAGTTGTCCTGCGATGGAGGTACTGTTGCCAGCGCTTTAGTTGAGAAGTATCCACGATGGTGGCTGGCCGTGGAGGTCGGTCAATTTAAATTAAGAGGACTCTACGACACCGGAGCTTCACGCACCGTCCTTGGCCCCATCGGCATATCTCTCGCTACCTCGTTAAATAGGCGCGTGAAACCACATGTGGGCCCCGGGGCTAGAGCAGTCGACGGCCATTTAGTGCCGATAATGGGTAGCGTTACATTGCCCTTCACTATTGGAGGGATAACTCATTTGATTGACGTCCTTATCTTGAATGAAGCTGACACTGAGTGCACGTGCCGTTATAAAACTCACTATAAGTACGCGATACGATTCTTGAAATATTTGTACAAAACTAAATACTTGAAACTAACATATTGTGATAATGTAAATAGCGAAACACTAGATTGTATGGTAGATTCCGATTTCGCAGGCGATAATGTAGATAGAAAATCCACAAGTGGATACGTAATTAGATTATATGGTAATGAGTAGTACCCCGGCACCATGGAGAGTAAACAAAACTGACCTTGACCCCCAGTGACATCACTCGGGGTCACTAGAGGTCAAGGTCGAGTTTGTTTACTCTCCATGGTGCCATTTGCACTTTGGAGAGAGCCCTCCCACTCCTTTCCTCTCTATCCAAAGTGCCTCTGGTTTTTAGAGGCACTTTGGAGAGAGCGCCCCGCCTCTCTCCTTTCTATCCAAAGTGTCTCCGAATTTTCGAGACACTTTGGAGAGAAACGAGTCCCCTCCCCTCCTCTCTATCCAAAGTGTCTCTGATTTTTAGAGACACTTTGGAGAAAACCCCCTCCACCTTACCCTCTTTCTATCCAAAGTGCCTCGGCGTTTTTCAAGGCACTTCGGAGAGAGCGTCGGAGCGGCATCCTGTGGTGTTGGCGATCCGACCGCATCGACGGTTGGCTGACGACTGACTTGGTTATCCCTGTTCAGGTGGCAGCCTTTATATACACACGTATGCAGTCACACCACACACACACACACACACACACACACAGCACACACACACATACACACGCACACAAATTATTATTTTTGTATACCCTTACCTTTTTTATGATGATGATGTGTTGAGTTTTTTTTTTTTTGTTGATGATATTGTTAGTTAATGACACTGCTTCACTTAACCTATTTTTATACTAAAACTTACACACGTTATCACTATTACTAAGCACATGTTATATCTACCTATTATGTATATAGTTGTTTGTGGAGATTACTTCGCCCCCCCGCCACCCCCCCCCCCGCAGCCCCCCCGCACCCCCGCAACCTCCCTATTAGCAGTTTTCTAAAATTTATTTAATTTGTTAGTACAATTTTTTTGATTTTAGAAGTTTTTTATTAGCAAAAAAATTTACTAACAACAATTGTAATAGTACATCGCGAGTAAGAATGCGGATCATTTATGCAGCACTTTTTGAAGTTCATGCGTTTAACGACATTTTTTAGTCGTGTACTTCGCGAGCGGTATTATTATTTCTGATTTTCTAAAATATATTGAGGCTATGATTAGCTAGCGACATATTAGAAGATTGATGTATAAAGGTTACTTTTCCTCGAGCTGCGTACCAACGGAACGACTCGCAGGCCCTAATACAATATCATTTTCGGCCATAACATAATTTGTCTTTGCGGCGGGAGCGCGTTAGCCTCGGGGAAGATGCTACATTCTTTTGTAGAAAGCTTGTTCAAGCCCTGCTAAACAAGCTCAATAGCCACATCAGTATCAAATTATAATAACAGTATGAGATGAAACTATGATATAAAGTGAGATATAACTTAAATTTTATTTTCTTCTTTTTCCACACCACGCTATGAGCGTGAAATAGACAGGTGGAAGCGTTTCTTTTTTTATATTTTTTGGTGGTTTAAGTTGACTTAAAAGTTTGACTTAGTTTGAAGTTAGATAGATTCTTATTAAGTTTTATTTTGGCTTTTGATTGTTAACACTTTGATGTGCGTATACTTAGCATTGACTTTGTGCTTTTTGTTTGTTGACACCTTGGATGTGTTTATACTAGGCATTGCTTTTATCTCTCTCT
>CM053170.1:45917671-45938929 GCA_012977825.3 Pteromalus puparum
CAGTAGCAGCAGCAGCAGCAGCAGCAACAACGTCAATGTTTACCAATAACAGTCGCACCACCATCATCACCACCACCACCACCACCACTGTCAAAGACGGCTATCACAGATGAGTGTGGGGCTAGTAGTGGCAGTAACGACAACTACCTCAATACAGTTCAGACACCGGGCTCCGAGGTATTACGACTGGACGACGAGATGAACAAGATTTTGAACTCATGCGGATTGGATGATGGACAAAAGTACTCCATGTACCAACAGGTGTTGCAACGCTTCCTACACTACAAAAAACAAAGTAGTGAGGACAATGAAGCCGGTAATGAGTTGTTGTTGCCGACAGTCGATAAAACATTACCAGCACCGCACTCTATTACTACAAATAGTGATGGTGAAGTTATATCTGATCTGCATATTATCAATAGTGTACCGCCAAGTCTTCGTGAAAACGCACGAAATCTAATGAATAGTCTACGTCGATCTGGTAGCATTGCCTGGAATAAACTCGGTATGATTACGGTAGATGGCGTGCGTGCACGAGGCGTTAATATTGTAGACTTAGTGAACGAAACTGTGAGACGTAGAAAAAGGCCGCCTTCTCGTGGCTTCGATCAGTTTGTTCGCGTACTCCGTAAGGCACACGTACCTCTAGAATTTATAGGGAATAACCAGCTTCATATTGCTGTAGCGGCTGCTGCAGCAGAAGAATCTAACAGTAGTGGTAATAACAACTCTCTGCTAACTGCTTACGACACGTCATTATTATCTGTACCGGAACGACAACAACAACTCGTATCCAGTGGAAGCGGTAGTGACGAGGAGGAGGAGGAGGAGGAGGAGGAGGAGCAGACGGACTACGACGGAGAGAAAACACTAGATCCAAATAATTTGACATTTTTGAATTATCGCAAAGGTAATAAGAAGAGAAAACGAGGTGGTAGTAGTCGTGCAGCAGTCGACACCACGGTAGATACTTCAATAAGATCTGTAGCGCCACCTGCTAAAAAACAAGTAGTACTAAAAGAGCCTAAGCTCGGGCATATAAAATGGCAGCACCACAAAGAGTAAACGCGGAGTCATTTAGTGTGCTGGACGCACTAATCAATCGAGTGCCTTTCGAGATGCATGTACCGGGATACCAGTTTCTCGGGCCGGACACTCATCTTGAGGAGAGACTGGCACGCGGTGAGACCGGCAGAAATCCTCTAGATAGAGCCTGTCTCGAGCACGATATTGCATATTCGCGCAATAATGGTGGTGGTGGGGGACATACTCAAGCCGATCGCCGACTGGCTGAGCGTGCTTTTTCACGTATGCTATCTGAGTCGTCGGATAGTGAGGAGAAAAGCGTTGCTTTATTAACTGTTTTGTGTATGGTCGGTAAAATCACTTTTGATAGAGTTTATCGACGATTCAGACAGGCTATAAAACGTACAAGGAGAAAGAGATCGAGATTAGTCGGTGGGAGACAGTCAACGAATGGAGAGCAAGCTTGAAAAACTGTACTATGGCTTGCCAGCTCCATCAGCATACGCTGGTGGAGACAGACTTGTACGAGCCATGCGCAAAAAATTTCGCTCGAACGAGGTGCGGGAGTGGCTCGAGAGGCAAGATGCGCACACAATGCATAAAATGGTGCGATATCGTTTTCCTCGTCGCTCTTACCGGGTTTTCAGCCCGTACGAATTGTGGGAGGCTGATTTAGCAGACTTTCGCTCTCTAAAAACGTATAATGATCAATACAGTTACTTACTGGTGGTCATTGATGTGCTTTCAAAGTATGCGTGGGTTGAGCCACTTCGTGATAAAACGACTAAAAGTGTGGTCTGTGGTCTGGAGCAGATTTTACAGCGAAACGATGGTAGACAGCCTATATACATTCAAACGGACAAGGGCAAGGAATTCATTGGACGCGAAGTGCAGAATTTGCTGAAAAAAAGAAACATTATTTATCGTGCTGTGCGAGACCCCGACGTTAAGGCAGCAGTCGCCGAGCGTTTTATCAGAACTCTTAAAGAACGAATATGGCGCTACTTCACACATCTCAACACAAGACGCTACATTGACGTGCTGGACGGTATTGTACAGTCGTACAATAATTCGTGGCATAGTGCAATAAGAATGACGGATAATGATCCTAATACGGATGGAGCCAAATCTCCGAAACTACTGGCCGAATTTTTACGCGGCATAACAATTTTTTCATGCAAATCCCACCAGCTACGCAACACACCCGGTTGCGGGCCAAAAACACCAAATTTTAAAAATCGATCGATTGGTAATATCGAAGAATCACCTTGAACTATATACCATTGGGTAGGTCCCCCGAAAGTAAAAATCTCCTTTAGCAAATCCCAAAAATTTTGTCCGTTTTTGCGTATAGTGTATATTGCGTATATAACTCGGGGTGTTACAATACCAGTGCGTGGTTAGTCCGCCGGGTATTTCGTGCACTGCTACAGCGCGTCATGGATGTACGCTGGAGGCATCCTTGGACATGCATATACATCGTGCAGATGAGCGATACGCAATTTGAGCGTATATTACTCTACTATACAGAATGGCAGCCAGCATATAAGGAATTATCGGGTAACATTGAATTTCACGAGGGATTGCCAAAGATAGAGGACTATAGTGGAGATGCCGAGCGGCTGAAACTCCTGATTCTCGATGATCTGATGCGCGAATCATCCAGTGCGAGTATGGTCAATCTATTTGTCAAGAGCAGCCATCATTGTAATTTGAGTATTTTCTTTCTTTCGCAAAATTTCTTTCATCGGGGTCAGCGAGAAATATCGCTGAACCCAAATTACATCGTAATTTTCAAAAATCTTCGAGATATACAGATATCTCGCAGATACAGCACCTGACCAGACAGCTTCATCCCGAAGATCCGAAATTTTTGCAGGAAGCCTACAGCGATGCTGTCTCTCGGCCATTTCACTATCTACTGCTGGACTTGAAGCAGGATACGCCGGAAAATTGCCGATACCGCACATGCATCTTTCCGTTTGATCAGCATCAGTATGTGTACGTGCCGCGCAACAGGCTAAAAGCAACTCCATCACCGACAATGTGCCAGTCGTTCGCGTGTAATGGACCGAGCAACATCGATAGCTGCAATAGCATCAGAACAGCAGCAGCAGCAGGGTCGCCATCACTATCCAATCAGACGAAAGTATCTAGATATACTGAGAGTGCTGTGCTGTCATCTTGATGTGGTACAGCGCAAAGCTCTTTTGCATCAAGCCTGTCCCAAACTCGTGATAAGTCTTGCTGAGTGTGTACTGAATATTCTGCGCGGAAACGTACCGTTGAGCAGACGCTATAACAGTCAATTACGTAAACACGCGGCATTACTGCGCAAAATCCTAGCACCCGGGCAGACGATGGAGGGCCGCAAGAGACTTTTAATCAAAGGTCAACACCTGGTGCCGGCAATAGTGAAACCTATTTTATCAGCATGGAGCATGCTATAAAAATGATTTTGGTGCCTCAAGAGTGTCTTGAGGGTGTAAGGCAGCAGCAGCAACAACAACATACCGCTGCTGACTGCGGGCTGGACAGCAGATGCAGTAGCGGCGGGAGTAACAGTTGTAGCAGCAGTCGGCTTAAGTAGTAAAATCTTGAACTTACGTACGTATACTATTTGCAGTATCTTCCGGTAAATTATTGCAAGAAATTAGATTTTCAATATTTTTGATACATTATACAATTTTTGTTTCGTTCAGTTCGTTTTTCGGATTATATTTCATGCCAAGTGATGTTACATGCATGCCGTTAATAGGTATTTCGGTATCGGATAGGTTTTTGAACCGGTTCGGTTCTGAATTATTGCTATTTCCGGCGTGTTTTTTGAATTCCCTATTGTGAATATTATTTAATTTTTCACGATGGTTAGTGTTATTAGAGTCTTGTCTATTGAAAATGTTGTGCGTTACGTTATACGTAACACACTTATTAAAAAAATAACAGCACAGGAATAAAACACACAAAAATTCAGGACACTATTTTTGAAAATAAACTAAAAGAAACGAAAGAATTCATCAAAAACGCGATATCATGTTCACCTTAGCAGACAAAGGAAACGTCACAGTCGCTATGAGTCGATCTGATTATTTAGAGAGAATGGAATCACAATAGTCCGATAGAAATACGTACACAATAATAGCTAAAACCCCATCAATGTTTTTTTCGGTAGGAAATATGGAAAAACTAAGTTCACTCAAACCGACACAGCATTGCCACGATGCTACGGCTCACGAAAGATTCGTAAAAAAGACATCTCGTTACGTCCTACAATATCAACTATAGGCTCACCTATATATTTCCTATCGAAAAAACTTTTAAAAATACTTCAAAACAGTGTGAAAAAACCTGCTTTTTACGTAGAGAATTGCTATGATTTCATCGGTAAAATCAAAAATATCGACGTACCACCGAACTTAATCAGTTTAGATGTAACATCACTCTATACAAATATTGACAAGGCATTAGTGAAAAAAAGCATTAAAAAAAGATACATACAAATTGCGCAGAAGTCCGAAATACACTTACTGAAATTCTGCTAGCGTGTGAAATTCTTATGGAGAATACATTTTCAAAGTCAAAAAATAATGTAATTTTCGACCACACAAATAAACTCGAATCGCACTTTCAATTTCAAAAATTTAAAAATGAAAGACAATGAAACAAACATTAATAAAAGATTAATTTCCGAAATGTTACACATACACCTACAAGAAAATGGAATCAACAAAAAAGAAGATACACAAAATTTAAATACCGTACACACACACACCTCTTACATCAGCTGAAAATAAAAGCAACGCATGACTCATCTCCGACGTCATAATAGAGAAAAAAATGTCAACATTGTTTCTCTTCTCTCTGCTCTGTGCTGCTATGTACCTGTATTCACGGCGAAAGTCAAATATGTATCCATGCGATAGCTCTCCGACGCTTAGTCGCTATTCGGCGGAGAGACAAGCTTCTAGATCTTTGAGAGGGCTTTGACTAAATCAATATTGATGATTCGGACATACATTTATAGCCGCACAGAAATTTATATATTTTATCTTCAGAACTCTCATCGTTCATTTTAAATAAATCAAGAATTATTTAAACAATAAAAACCTTTAAAAAAGTAGTATAATTTAATAATATTCATAGTCAAACGTATTTTTCAAGAATCGATACCTAAATAAAAAATATTAACTTCTTTTCAAAATGCTACAAAGAATACATTTACTGATTTTCAAGAGGATTAATGAAAATGTCTTGCACAAGCAACATTTTGAAGGTTTTAAAACAACTAGTATCAAAAACCTCATTTTTATATAAAAAAACATTTATTTGTATTTAAATTAATTCTTTATATTTTGATTGTTCATTATAAAATATGCATAATCTATATTCTTCTTTTTACCGACATTTTCTATCGAAGTATATGTTAGATATAAGTTGTTGATAGGCTGCATATATTTATTGTATATTAAACCTGCGTCGTATAGTGGTACTTTATTAAATTTCAGTAACTTCATTGTTTTTGGCTAAATCTGATAGCATAGATTATAAATAGAACCATTAAATACTTAAATTTGAAATGAGCTAGATTAGATGAAAATGGGCTAAACAAAAAATATAACATCTGGGCCAATAATAAGAGCAATAATCAAGATAAATGCTCGTAGAAAACCAGCCCTGATTAATGAAGCATCTGATACTACTATAGTGGTTCGTGCTGTTGAATTATCAAATAATGAGCAGTATAAAAATATAAAAGTAATAGAAATAACAGCGAAAATTTTTAAGTAGAAATTAGAAAATGATATACATGTTAATGCAGGGATGCATAATGAAGTTTTTATAAATTAATTTGCCTATTTTTATATATATAACACACACCAGTTTTGTCCATCCCTAGAACGAGGGATGATAACCGCAAGACATGCCCAAGCTAAGAAGTAATGCCTAAATAGTTGTCAGAATCGTTTTCAGCGACCACGAAAACCCTTTATAACATTTTTCGGCGATTTTTCTATTTTTCACCCCCTTACCCCCCATGCCCACCCCTAACATAGGGGTTGATGGCATTCTAATAAATATTTCCTCAATCGGTATTATAAGGGCGAGTATTCAACCAAAAACTTGTATCAATATCTCTATTTTTCTTTGAAAGGTGTCCTATTTCAGCCCTTGGTTTCACCCCTACAATAGTGGGTAATGACATTCTTAATAATTTTCCCTTAATCCTTATTACTTAAACTTAGACCATACCAAAATTTGTATTGATTCCTCCATTTGTTCTGGAGATATTAGATTTTGAACCAAAAAATGCGATTTGACCCATAGTGCGCCGTCGGGCGGGGAAGCGCCTCTTCTCTCGAATTTTCCATCTGCAACTCTCCATAATTATAAGACCCTCGGCTACAATAATTGTGACATCGATGTATCACACATTTTCTAAATTAATAAATACATTACAGCTTCCTGATGAGGACGACATTGATCGTCAAAACGTTGAAATGAAAAAATTTTGTTAATTTTTTCCACACACCACCTGCCTCGGGTAGACAGATAGAGTCCCCAGCGTCTTATTTAATAACATATAATATTTCATACACTGAATAAAATTCAATTCGTGTTTGGTTCAAGGGTAAAAATAAAGAGAATATATCTCAGATTAGAGAACTGGTCCATCCAGAAAAAGGATTATCAAAACTTTCGCCTGATACGGTAAATAAAAGACAAAAATCTTTCTTCAAAAAATGTAAACACTGTCACTTTTTAAATTTAAGGAAACTTATCCACCTTAAAAAATGTTTGTCATGCTGTCTTATTAAAAAAATAATAATAAATAAATATTTGATTTATGTTCAAAATACATTAAAATTTTCAATAAAATAGAAAAAAAAAACAGAAATTTTGCGTCTACTCCATAAAACTTTGTACGATTAGCTTCTTCTAGGGATGAATAAATTTTTAATAGCGAATAAAAGTGTTAAAAATCACCTAGTAATAGGCGATTTTAATATTAATTTACTAGAATCTGATAACCTGAGTCAAGAATTCCTATATGTAATTTCTTGGAGAAAGGGTGCATCCCTGGTTTTGTTGGTACTACCAAGCCACCAGTCGGACTCGCAAAGAATTCCTGTATTGACAATATCTTTATTAAAACAAACAATTTAAGAACAGCTACATATAAACTATAACTTTTAATAACAGATAACTACTAGATTTGTATTGCAATATATAAGATTGAGAAAAAAATAAAACAACCATATTGCTTTATAAATTAGAAAAAGTTAAAAAAAATTGTTAGGACTAAAAACTGGAAATGAATTTTTGTCAATCGAGGATCCCAAGTTGTCTATGGATAAACTGTTAAGCGAGATCAAAAACTGTATAAATACAGCTACCACTAAAAAAGGAAGAATAAAATAGGTGAAAGAAAAAGCTAGATCACAAGTGCAATAATAAAATCACGTGAAACAAAAGAGTTTTTATATAAATTGTGGCAACTAGATATGAAAAATGACCAGCTTAAATTACAATACAAAAAATATGCTTAAATGAAAAATAGCCAAATAATGATGAATAAATACAGTAAAATGCAAATAAGGTAGCCTAAACATATATAACTTGCATTAGTGTTGACAGTTTCAACAAAATAAGTAGTAGTAGAAATTATACGATCATATATAGATATATATATATATATATATATATATATATATATATATATGGGCTATTTCACGTCAACCCGTGAAAAATTTTTCAATTCCCGGCCAAAATTAGTATACTAGTCCAGTATACCCCCCAAAAAAACACAAAAAAATTTCAGACCTCTAAGTACCCTCAGTTCCAAGTTACGGCAATATCAAAAATTGAAATTTTCTGAATTTTTGCTTTTACTGCCAACTAAAACGGCTTATAACTCAAAATAGAAGCATTTCAGGAAAACACCAATTGATATCTTTTATTTTGTAAATTTCCTGTATAATTTAAAAAAATTATTTTTATTACCTATATAGCATGTTTTGGAGTAGTTTCCATGTGATTCAACACTAAAAATCAAATTCTGGCTACACGCCACCAGTTAAAAATGTGAAACAAAGTTTTTGCATTCCTTATCATTAAATCTGTAAATATAGACTTGGTTTGAGATGGTTCGAGCTTTCTACCATGAATAATACACTTTTTAGTACTCAAAACTCATTATTCATGATTATAGCTATGTGCCAGTTTTGCAAGCTGGGTGATTTCATATGATATTTACTGTGCAACTGATTTTTACATAAAAACACGATAGTGTGTTATAATTGTAAAGCATTTTTATTGTTTCATATTAATTATCCAACTTGGATTAAATTTCCATCCGAGGAAATTATTTATTTAAGGTTATACTTGGTATTTTATTCCAAATAACTTTTATTAGGATCTAATCAAATATGATTACGTTATGCTTTTACACGAGTATTTAGGTTATGAACTATATACATAACTTATACACTTATATAAAATAGCTAATTATTTATAGATATACGACTGCTAGACCTATTATATTAATGATATGGAATTTTTCATTTCTCTTTCTTTAATCCTATCATTGACTTCATACCCACTTTTATATTCAACCTCTATAATTTTGCATTAAATGATAAGTTAAATCTATGTACTTTATTATGGCACCATGATTAATAAATAGGTTAAGTACTTATTACAGTCACTACCGTAGCAAGAGAAAGAGTGGTTTAAAATACTTGCTATATATTTGTTATCTAGTAAAATTAATACAAAGTAAAACAATGGGAATAATATCACCTTAATAAAACTTATAAAAATTTACAGTACAGGATCACCAAAGAAATGTATTTTAGTCGTATGAGATCTAACAATATCTTGACATATACTTGATAATTATGGTGTTATTTGCACAGAAACTTAAAAAATAGTTTAGAAATAGACTACAATGACACTTTTATTTATCTGCCTTGGTTGGATAGTTCGAATCGAACCCCATGGCTTGAGCGTAGAAATTTATCCATAAATGGTTATACGAAAATCAAAAATATATCAGTTAATTTATAAACTAGTTGATATATTGTTTCAACATGTCAAAACAAATTTAGATGTAAAATTCCAGCTCATTAGCTATAATAGTTTTAAAATGAGAGCCAAAACAAAGTTGTGAAATCCAAATAATCGTAAAACAAGTAATTACGAAAATCATATCATTAAAATAATAGATCGAGCAGTCGCATATGTATAAATTATTAGCTATTTTATATAAGTGTATAAGTTCATACACCTAAATACTCGTGTAAAAGCATAACGTGATCATATTTAATTAGATCTTAATAAAAGTAATTCGGAATCTAAAAAAATTAACTTTTAGAAAAGTAAAAGGTTAGGCAAGTTTTATATATTTCGCAACGAAATTACAGATAAAAAAGAATTGAGATCAATAAAGAAAGTCAAGTTTATTATATTTAATCATAATGAAGAGACAAATTTTTTTTGTTCATTGAAAGGCATACTTAACTTAAAGTTAAGGTAAATTATGATCAATTAGCAACAACTCTCAAGATACTTACTACGTAACTTGCCATGCCCGTTTCATTGTATGCTTATGGTGTTTCTATGGCGTTCTAATACGTAAAAAGAAAATTTTAGTTGTTCACCAATAAATAAAATAAAAGGGACAAGAAAGAGGAGGGAAGGAAAGGGAAGTGTCTAAGGCAGGTTTTATGAAAATATAGGATGTGGACATTTTTTAGGCAATCGAAGGACTTTTGGCAAATAAAGTGGCAAGGGAAACTTCGCTGTCTATAGTATTTAAGGACCTGGTGCATCAGGTCAGTTCACTTTTCATTCGCAAGTTCTTCATCTTTTTTCAAGCCAAAGTGTGAGATGACAGCAAGTAAAGAAATCAGCGCCAGCAGCGTGAGGGCAGCTGTAGAGAATTTAAATTAATTATTTCATAAATGAAAAGAGACATTTTTTTGTAATGGTTAACGTGCTGGTCAGTCATTCTTATTGCATGCTTTTTTCATACAAAAAACTATTTATATTATATATGTAAATATTGTTTTTCAAATTATCACAATAAAAAAACTGCTGCCAATTCATTGGCACGTAGCTTCCTCCAATGTAATTTATTGATCCAATAAATAAAATATTGTTTTCAAATACAGTATGTGAATGCTATTTTAAATATTTCCAAGTTTATTTATTTTGCTGTAAAAGCGATTTTCTTATAGCAAAAGATATATAATAAACAGAAAGACCCGATCAAAATCTCTTAAATAGCGAAGTTGCAGAATCGATCATTTAATTTTGAAGATATATATATGTGTGTATGTGTGTGTGTGTGTGTGTGTGTGTGTGTGTGTGTGTGGGTGTGTGTGTGTGGGTGTGTGTGTGTGTGTGTGTGTGTGTGTGTGTGTAGAAATCGTAAGAAGGTGAGCACAAGCGAGGAATAAATATAAATATAAAGCCAAAACTCTCAAATTCGCCATCCCACGCGTCATGAGTTTTAATGACAATAACCTACAAGAAATATTCACGAGTAGCGTACGAGTTGCTATAAAGAAATGCGTGGCAATGAAAATAATAATTTTAAAAAAAAGTGAATCAAAGTATTTCACGTCGTCTTACTCAAGCTGTCGCAGCAGCAACATCGCGCAGAAATTGAATTACGATGGATTTTTATCTTATCGGCCTTTTTCTGCTAGTTCATGGAGGAGCAGATCATCCTGACTTTTGAGAAAAATCGGTTTTTATATTTCAGCTCTTTACTTGAGAACTGCTCTATCAAATCGTTTAAAATTTTAACAGCAGATAGATTTGTTTATCGTGAATCACCAAATAAAATTTTGAATTATTTGACTGCATTGTTTTAGAAATATAAGGAGTCAAAAAATTTTCGATAAAAAATGTATATCTTAATATCTTAAGAACCATAGGGGTTTCAAAGCTGCGCAATGAACTTAGCTAAAATATATAAAATATTTACCTTTTCCTAAAATTTCAAGTGCCATAAGGCCTTTTCACGCCCGTAATTTAGGCACAGAAAAAACTCATTTTCTTTTAGTTTTCGATTTATTACTAAAAAAATAAGTAGTCAAATCACTTAAAATTTTAATGGAATATAGTTTGACACGTGAGCCATTAACATGCTTTTTTTCGTGATGTTATAATGTTTAGTTTCAGAGATATGAATTTAAAAAAAATTCACCTTTTCCATTTCATTTGCCGAACGGAGAACACACACACATATCCATACGGACATTTTCTAAAAATACGTAATTTTAACTTCAAACATCTCAAAACATCCCTGGTAGAATCGGTAACCACTTAATGGCCAGTTCTTGGCATAGAATCTAAGAACTAGACAGTTTTATTTGCCATTTCTTAGGCAGAATGTAACGCTTTTTCTCCTACTTAATGGGCAGTTCTTGGATTCAATTTGCGTACCTTGTTTTTATGTACAAACTACCCATTATAGTTGGTCGAGTTACACAGCTGAGTTTCACGTGGCTTATCGCGGTTCGAGGGTAGAATTGGAAAGTCGTGGCTAGCAGGCTTCGATTCGAGTTTTTTGGTTATAGGGAAGTATACAATAGTTATTTGCATCTGAAAAAATTCTGTCGGACCGGGGATTTGAACCCACGCCCTGCACGAGGACAAATAAATAAGGTCGTGCGCCTTAACCGACTGAGCCACGCAGACGTTCTTCTACACAAGCCCTACAAGCTTCGCCATATGTTTAAATTATTAAAATTATTCAGTTCATGCCTAAATATTAATAATTTTGTATCTTGCATCCAAAAAACTAATTGATCTATTGATACTTTCATGAAATATAATTCTCACCTATAAAAAATACACAAAATATCGCTACTTTTGAGGAATTTAAAATGTCTAGTTTTTTCAACATTTTAATTAGCCAGTTTCTGCCTTTACCACCATTTTAAATAGGCGCTTTTCTACCAGGGATGCTCCTATCAAATTTTAGCGAAACTGAAAATTTTACTATTACCAAGCTCTCTCTAAGAGCAATTGTATGCGTTCAAACGAAATCTTATTATATATGTTAAACATTAACAGTATAGATACCATATATTAATCGTATTATACGAACATATATAAGAATTTTTTATGAAGTATATTATGTGATATGCAAAAATCATCGTCTAATCAATACTGTACATGAATGAAATAATGATTAAATTTCAAATGCATAAATTGAATTATTTGCAAAAATAAATAAATTAATAAACAAATTAATTATATAAATTAAATAATAGTCTAGAATAAAAAATCTGATATTTGATTTTGATTTCGCTTTGTAAAGCTAATAACTATTCGTAACAAAATTATTCAGTTGAGAGCTAATCGGGAATTTAAGAAAAACATATTTTCGTGCTTCATGGTTTATAATTAGCTACTACTAGTCTTAGATCAGATCGTGCCAAAATCATGTGCAGTTGTATTTTGGTCGCTGACTGACTATGCTCACATTGCACTATTATTCCAACGCACGAACCGTGCGAGCTACGTGTTGGTTTGATGATATCGACTATGAAGATGACGCAGCTCCGGTTTACTCAGAAGACTTAATTAAAGAATTTGATACAAAAAATCCTCCTCTCGAAAATGAGCTTGCCTGGATTTTATCGAAAGGTAGACAATATTTCAATTAGGACGAAAACATATTTCAATTAGGACGAAAACATAAACAATATTTTACTTATAATTAATATTTAGCGATGTTAATTTTTTTGTTTTGTTTTTTGCTTTGTTTTTATAGTATACTAAAAGGTTTTTTACGAACTTAAAATATCTTGAATTGCACTCATGTCGTTACTTTGCTTGAATGAGCTTATAAATAAAATCTTTAGTCTTTGAGGCAGTTTATTATCATTATCCTTATTAATCAAATTGATAGGTAGTGGGTATGTTCTATAATAAAAGCAATGTATATTTAAACATTTTAAATTTTTAAAAGAGATTTTTAATAAAATATCTATTTACCAGCGATTAGCTTTTCTTTTTTTTTACCTACAGAAGACATTAGCTTGGCGATTTCAAATGGTATATTTTGTCTTCTTATTTATTAGTTTCTTTCTTATGAAGCAAAAATTGTTTAAAAAATTATGCTCTCTTTTTCTTTTGCATAGCTACAATTGTTAAACTAAGCCTCAATTGACATCACCCTCCTTTTTCAACCTGACACCTTATTTGATAATCATGATTTTTTTAAACATTTAGTTTCCGATTTATAATGGTCAGATAATGGTTAGGCGGAAAAAGTCTAAAATCATTATGAATCAGAATGCGTCACTAAAAATCTTGTTCTTCACGAATTTGTAAAAAAAACCCAGAAAATAACAAGCCAAGGTATAGATTAAAATCAATTAAATAGAAGCCGATATCTAAGCGATCCAGTTTTCAGTTATACCGAGTATATAGGATGAGAAAAAAATGTTAAAGCCTATCATTGAAACTAACTGATTTTATAAACAGCTCAAGAAAAGAAATCAAGGTGCTATGCAATGATAACGAAATTCAAAATTTGAAATTGATTGCCTTTTCACTCCAGTTATCGCGTCACGTAGAAAAACGTCTTGTTTCCTTTTATGATATTTTTCTCAGGATCTGTCCCATGAAATGACTTAAAATTAGTGGGATATACTTCTTTGAACCTCCAAAAATAATTTTTTTTTTTCTAGAAAGGTTTGACATTTAGTTTTCAAGTTCAAACGATTTCAAAAAATGCGCTTTATGGTGTATAATAAAAGAACGACGAACGATAATATAAATTTTTCGCGGTAAAAAGATTGGTAATTTTATTTTCTTCAGGGTATGTATCAATAAGCAATTTACTTTTATCAACTTTTCGTACAACTTTAAAATAAACTGGAATCTTAAAACTAAAAAAGAAGAAAGAAATTAAATAAAAAGAAATATTTGTATATTTGAAACTGATCCTTTTCCCTTTGAAATCTACAAATATTTATTTTGATAACATAAAAAGTGAAACACTCATTTATTTAAATTGAATACAAATTTACATCTATTTTAATTTGCATAAAAATTTTTTTTTATTTTCTCAATTTTCGAAGATATATATACTACAATATATACTTCAGACAAATGACAGAATGGCCAATTCGTGTTCTAATGTTAGAAAATGAAACGTACAGAAGCTTCTTGAGAATAATTTTGCAGTTTCTAGAAATTTGAATCTTGTGTTTTCAGAAAATGCAGAGTGTGTGTGTGTGCGTGCGCACGCGCATGTGTGTGGGTATGTCTGTGTTTGTGTGCACTCAAATTATATTTGTATCTCGTTGATACAAATATAATTTGACCCATATGTTTCTTCATTTCGAATTCAAGTGTGTAGAATGTAGATAGTAAATTTTTAATCCTTAGAAACTTTTGTAGGTTTTTTTATGCATGAGATATTTATTTTTTAAATAAATTTTTTAATTATCTTTAATTACCTTAGTGAAAATAGTTCGCTGTGCGAAATCATGCCAAACAATGCCAAACTATGCTAAACCATGCCAAGCTGTACCACACTGGCCAAACTATGCCTCACTGTGCCATACTGTGCCAAACTATGCAATATTATGTCAGGCTGTGCCAAACTATGCAAAATTATGTCAGGCTGTGCCAAACCATGCCGATTTATGCCAGACTGTGCCAGAATTTCGACAATACGTAAAGAAAAATTTTTTCATTATTCAAAAAATTTGATGCATTATGCCATATTGTTCTATACTGTGCCATACTGTGCCAAACCGTGCCAAACCATGCCAAGCTGTGCCAAATCGTGCCAAACCATGCCAAGCTGTGCCAAATCGTGCGAAATGTCCGAATTGGCATAGGTCTAGCATAACAAGGCACAGTTTGGCATGGTGTGGCACAGTTTAGCATAATGTGCCACACTATGGCACAATTTCCATTTCCACTAGGGTAAATAAAAATGTTAAAAATGTGTTAATTTTTAGAGTAACATTAAGATAATCAACAAAGATAAAAAATATTTCATAATAATGTAGCCATAAAGTAGAACTTAAGGATCTGTTTTGCAGACGTAAAGTTAAATCTGACGAAATTTATATGTAGAGTAAAGAATGGTATGTAAAAATAATGTTCGCACCTCGGCTCTAAAACCTTTTACATAAGACCGTAAAGTAAAGCTTCTAACAAAAATAAATAAATAACTCTTATGAAAAAACCTTTTTGAAGGGTAAAATAATAACGAAAGTTGAATGAACACCCACCAACACACACTGTTCACCTGCATATTTCTCTTTAATCATCTATCCCAGATAAACTCCTCTTAAAAGTAAATCCTGTTTTTCACACAACGTCATCTCGAGCACGATTTAAGACGATTCAAATTGCGCGGGCACAGCACGCTACCATTTTTGTCAGTGCGAACGCGCTGGGTCATCACAATATCTTGTTATATATATATATATATATATATCCCCTACTATTGAATATATAGGCTATTTCACGTTAGCCCACATATATATGTGTGTATATATATATATATACATATGGCTATTTCACGTTAACTCGTGGAATAGTATATTGTGTGCCAAGGGCGTAAAGTGGGCTTTTTTAGGCCGAGTGTGGAGTTTGCAGTACGAGTCAAGGCGAGCTAGCCCGAGCCGAAGGCGAGGGCGTTTACGAGCCGCAGACGAGTACTGCAACCACACCAGGCCAAAAAGCCCACTTAGCCCTTGGTGCACACCATATTTTTTGTAACGCAAGTGAAGATTTTTGCGTTTTTTTTTTAGATATTGAGTGCGACTGATGCAACTTTTTTCAGAATCGGCGACCACACTCTTAGTAGACTAATTTTTAAATTTATATATATATATATATATACACATATATTACATACATACATACATATATATATATATATAATATATACTAGGAGGGTTCCCCCTGCTCGCTCCGCTTGCCAACCCCCCCAATTTTAAATTTAAAAACAGATTGATGAATAAAATATTACATTTCTTAAAACATATATAAATTTAAAAAATATATAATTAACTTTAGANAATCATGTCTCTAAATTATATGAAATTATTGGTAATTTTTATACAATAAAAGAAAAAAATAAAATAGAAATCAAAGCACCCGAAGTATTATGACCCTAATACAATATACTTCTGACAGTACCTCTTGGGTGGTGTGGAAAACTGTCATCTAAAATTTATCATCGTACGATATGACATTTCCCTTGACGACTTAAATATATAGCCATTATCTTTAAGAAATTTCTTTGAAATATATTTGTTTGGGATTCTTAAATCTCGGCATTGGTCTCATCTTATAGGATCAGTATTACACAGAAGTTATTGGATTATAGGATTCAGACACTCAGTAGATCTATTTAGCCGGGTTCTAAACCGGCGATATATATATATATGTGTGTGTGTGTGTGTGCGCGCGCGTGTGTGTGTGTGTGTGTGTGTGTGTGTGTGTGTGTGTGTGTGTGTGTGTGTGTTTAGACTACCTTATTTGCATCACTGTATTTATTTATCATTATTTGGCTATTTTTTAGTACTCTATCATTGATTGCAAGAAGACTAAGGCCCAACCCAAATCAGGATTTTACAGGCACATTTGCACTATAAAAAGGTATCTGCATGAATTTTTTGGAAATGCAAATAAGGTAGCCTAAATATATATATATATATATATATATATATATATATATATTGCGACGCTGTGCCTCCCAACACAGGTGCGCAACACCTAGCGCCTCAGCGTGCACTAGGATTTCTTCATTTCGCGGGATTTTACACGCGATCGCTGACGTATGGGAGTACGCTGGGGAGAGGTGGAAGACAGGAAAGAAGTCAAACACAAACAACACTTTATTCACGTTTCTGCACTTGTATTTGGCCCAGCCCTTCCCTACAACGTGGTGGCCTTAGCCGCCCACGCAAGGTAGCCACGCAGGGCCCGCAGATACTCGCGAACTCCGCACACACACACTCTGCCACGCTATAGTCCTGAGGCTCTCACCTCTGAACACAGCTGACCCTCTCTCTCTCTCTCTCTCACGTACCCGCGCTAGTCCCCAAGCCGTAGCCGGTGACGTCACGCAACTCTCCGTCTCTCTCTCTCTCGCACACACACACGCGCCAGCCGCACGGCCGGCTCTCCCTCGTCTCGTTCCCTCTCTCTCTCTCTCTCTCTCTGGTTCTTCGCTACTCCGCGCGCAGGCTATGCCCGACGTTGACGGCAAGCCCGTCCTGCTGCTACACACGCACAGCGTTCCCGCGCTTTCTTCGCGTCTTCGCTCTCTCTCACACACACACACTCGCGAGCACTGGCTCGACGCCTCGCGCAGATGACGTCGTGGTGTGCGCCCGCACCACACACCGACACTCTCGTCTCTCTCTCTCTCTCTCTCTCTCTCTCTCTCTCTCTCTCTCTCTCTCTCTCTCTCTCCCAAATGCAAGGTAGCCTCGCTGGCCTCGCGGCCGCTGGTTTCCCGCTTCCTCTTGTCCTCTGTCTCTCTTACTCTCTCTCTCTCTCTCGCAGACTCGACGACGGCGGCCTTCCTCTCGTTCCGTCGTCCTTCCTCTCGTGCCTGCTCGACGGCGGATGGCGACGGGACGGCAAAGGCTCTCCTGCCGACGTCCTTCCTCCCGTTCTGGCTCCCTTCCTCTCGTGCCTGCTCGACGGAAGATGGCAGCCGGGCGGTGAGGACTCTGGATTGCAGCAGTGGCGGGCGGCTGGATGGTCGTCTCCGGGGATGGACTCCTTCCTCGGGATGGCGGTCCAGGTCGTGATGCTGCTGCTGCTCTCCTCACACACTCTCTCTCCACACACTCGCACACTTAACACTCGCGTGCGATTCTCTCTCTCGTCGACGTGTCGCGTCGACGGGATCCAGACGAGAACTGCCGAGTCACGCTGCGTTCGCGCGCTCGGCGACACTCTCCCGGCCGTTAGGGCCCGGCCGATAACGTAGTCCGATTGGCCAAGCGAGGCGCGAGACGGGCTGATTGGCTGCTCGTCTCGCGCCAGCTCGGACCGGCGAACTTCTTCCCAGAGCTCACGACGGCTGGCAATTTCCGCGAATTCCCGGGACGTAGCTCACGTCCGAGAAACGCGGGCTTCGCACACGCCGACTGTCTCTTTCTCGGCCTTATGCGTTAAGGTTCTCCTCCAACACACGTTTTGCGTGGCTGCGACCTTTGCAACGTCGCAATCCCCTCCCCTTAACTTTGCTTCCCTCTCAAAGAATTGGACCTTAAACCACCCACTTGGTCCCGGGTCCAATCTTTCCTCTCCACTCCACCTCCTTATCTCTTTCTCACTTCTCTACTCTGCACATCTCTCTCTTCCTCTTCTCCGCATTTGCATCTCTCTCTTCCTCTAATCTACTCCGTATCTCTCTCCTCCTCTTCTCTACTCCGCATCTCTCACCTCCTCTACTCTACTCCGCATCTCTCTCCTCCTCTTCTCCGCACCCGCATCTCTCTCTCTCTCTCTCTTTCTTCACTCCGCACCTCTCTCTCTGTCCACTCTCCTCCTCAGACTCTTCTCCTGAGCTCTCACTGCTCTCTCGCACACTCGGCCGACCTCCAGAGCTGCCTGGCTTGCAACGTCGCAATATATATATATATATATATATATATATATATATATACACTAGTGGGGCTTCGCCCTCCTGCTCGCTCCGCTCGCCAACCCCCCATTTCAGATTGTTGTTTTCAAAATTTTTTTTTATGATTAGTTAAGTCAATTATATATATATGATGATCAAACGGCTGTTGAACAGAGATTAAATGCATATAATAATAACAATTTAATCCAATCACATATTGAGACTTTGACTAGAATTTAAAAAAAAAATCCTACAGCTAAAAATTTATAAACACTTGCATCAAGTAGCTAACATTCAAAATCTTCCAAATTATAAAGTGATTTTTTTCACGAAAAGACGGACAACAAAAACATTTATATAACAAACCACTAACCCCTGAATTGGTGCTATTATAGTTTTAGACTCAGGTTTACCAGAAAATTTTGATCTTTGCGTATATCCTAAAGAATTACCAGAAAATCATTCATAAGATACATATTTAAATAAATTATCGCAATTTGTTGATCCAATGGTTTTCCCATTACCGTTTCCACTAGGTGATTTAGGATAAAGTACCAATTATTTTCAAAATTATCAGCCAAAGGAGAAAAAAAGCTCACTCTTTTGCAATATTATTCATACAGACTTGCATATCGACCGAATCAAACAAATTTTAGTCCTTTATTGTATGCAGGAAGATAAACTCAACAATTTTTAGGTACGACCGCGACACGGAAGTGCCTTACAGTTTTGTGTGCGAAAAATGTGTGAGATGCGAAATCTCACGCAGTTTTCGACCGATCGGGCTGAAATTTTAGGAGGAGTCTCCTCTCGCAAAACCTAAAAAACTATTTTTTTTATCCCGATCCTCTACGTAATTTTGAAATGCGAGCACAATTTGTTCGATTTTTACGCGTATTTTTACCTACAAATTTTGGTGTTACACGATTATTTCTGAGAGACTTTAGTCGATTTGTGTGCAAACTCCCCTCACCACCAGAACCTGATGGTTCTATTTTCAGCTTAATCCCGCACATGTACGCAGAATGTGGCCACCTCCAAAAATCGCTAAAAACGGTTTTTTGGCTCTAACTCGAATTCTATTGCATTCTGCAAAAAAAAAAAAGTTAAATAGAAAAGTTGTAGATCTTTGAAAAATACACCTTTTTTCCATTTTTACATAAAATCATGAAAATGCTTAGAACTCGAGTTAACAGCCCAAAATCGATTTTTTACAGCTAAAAATATAATTATTTGCCATAAAACGGATTTACGTTTTACATAAAAATGTTAAATGTAAAAGTTGTAAACAATTTTAAAATACAACTTTTTACCGTGGCAAAGATATTTTTTAACACTTTTTGACATACAACATTCCTAGAAGCGATTTTTTGATACATAAATTCTATAATAACTTCGCTGCAACATGCCCCATCTGACCCAGTGCGAAAAATGTGTGAGATTCGATATCTCAGCCTGCTCTGAGAAGCCTGACATGTCCCTCTAAACTATGCTATTATAATACATTTTCTAAATGAAACCCTATTACTAAATCAAATCTTGATAAAATCTTGAATCTTCTGTTAACTATCTTTAAAATCCTCTTGAGTCATTCCATGTTAAATTGTTTTTTTTTCACCTACAAGAAAAATAGAATTTAATTAAGAAAACTAGAAAACAATGACTGTATAATTTAATTAACTGTTAAAGAAAAACCAGCCTCTCAAATACATGATTATAGATACGTATAGTAGAAGTATAGTAGTGCCATAGTCTTGAATGAAGTTACGTTCCAACTCCAAGATTTTGATAGCTCAGTTATCAACACCATCAGTATCCTTAGGTTGACTCCGGTAGACGCAGTAGACCATAATCCAACAAATGCAGAAGTTTTTATACACCTAGACATACAGAAAAATATTACAAAATCAAACTCATAAATAATTATTGAGAGATTCAGACCACTGATCTCTGCATAAAAATTTGAAACAAGGCAGCTTTTAAGTATGAATACCGTCAAACCACATGTCTCAGTCACATAATTCACATTTACAAACAGAAGATTATCATCACGAACAGTGAAAAGGTATCCGCGAGCCATTAGACATCTGTTTATTGAACTTATCATAGGGGACAAAGCGTTTCAAGTTACAACTTATTGAAGATACAATATAAATTCAACATACAGTTCAAGTTTATTCTAATATTTCCAAAATTACCTTGTCAGATAGTATAATCCATATCCAGATTCGTATTAAAATAGTTGAAGTATCCAAGAACGCCAACGAATACTCCAAGACAGCATCAATTCAGTTGCAAGATCATCTCAAGGTGATCCAATCGTTGGCAATGCCAAACATGACTGCCGGATAGTAGAAATAGAGCTGCAGGGTCATTCGCAGGTGGTTGAGTCAGCTAGAAACGCCAACCAGCACTTGCAGAAAGTTCAAATGTAATTCTAAGGTTGTCTCCTGGTGATGACATCAGCCAGAGATGCCAAGCAACACGATCAGATACCATAAATCCAGCTCCAGAGTCGTATTGAGGCTGTTGAAGTACCTAGAAACGCCAACCAGCACCACCAGAGAGAGAGAGAGAGAGAGAGAGAGAGAGAGAGA
>CM053170.1:45938954-45962604 GCA_012977825.3 Pteromalus puparum
TTAGTGTACGAGTCATTCGACTATAAGTAGAATCTACGAGATCTGCGAAGAAATAAAGGATAAGCCTGCCAACAATGCAAGAACTCAGTATTCCTTTTATGGAAAGCTAATGCTTCCATAAGCTACGCACACTCCTCATGAAACTGCCTCACCATGCTTACGAACATCGCATCGTCGTGCCATTGACCGGGTGGATACACTTTTGAATACACATATTTACTCTTACAAGCAATCAACGCAGCGAGCGGGCTGATGTCCGCGGGCGGGATCCGAGGCGGTGAGCAGATGTTGCTTTGGAACAAAACGTAAGGACACCCATAGCCGCAAGGGGCACTGACTGTATTTGATTTAAAACACAATAAACATGCTCGGCAATCGCGATCGTCGTTTCCGTTTTCTCAACTACGCACATGAACACTTATCGCACGAAGTGTAAAACAGAGAGCAAAACAATTGCCGTTGCCGGGCAGCCGGAGGTGAGAACGAAGCTATCACAACGTCGAAACCAAAAACAGAAGCCGCGACGCTGCAATTGACATCAGTCCCCAACCGGATAGCACGAACAAGATCGATGCGCAAACAATGCTGCGCCAATGGTCGCTCACGGCTCAGCAGTCGCTTCGACAGAGCAACGACGAGAACTGGTATCGGATTGCTTCGCTGAGTAATAAAAACTAATAGCTTTATATCTGTTCATTTTTAAAGCATCTTTGCGCACAAAAATCACACTTTAGGAACGGTGAATTCGGGAAGTTAATGCGTGACGTCACAGTCACAGCTTAACATATAAAAAATCCAATGTAATTGTTCAACGCGAAAATAGGCAGTCCGGAATTAGGACACCTTATGAAATTCGCGTGTAATTTAATTGCAAGTGACTTAAAAGATAATTTTTCTAATCTACGGACAAAAGTGTCTTCAAATTATTTCGTTGCATAAAGCAGAATACAATGTTAAAATTTATATGAAATGACTATTCCAGAAACAATAATATTAGAAAATCATAAAGTCAAAACGCCTAAAATATTTGTATAGGAATACTTCTGGAAGACTTGTATGGCCACACAGATAAATTGTGCCTTCCTCCTAGAGGAAGCTTTGTAAATAGTAAAAAATGTTCGGAGTTTTCGCTAAAATCTTTAAGAAACAATGGTTTGAGTGTAAGAAGTCGAATTACGTGATTATAGGAAAATGTGTGGAAGTGTGTGGGTGTGTGTGTGAGGATGATGTGTGTGGGATGTATACCGGCATATTTACTGGAACTACTTGCGTCATATATAATCCAAAATTTAAACATGACATATTTATTTTGAATTCGGAAGTCGGGAAACATTTTTTTTAAATTTTATTAATAATGTTTGTTATGGCGATTTTATTTATATTAAAAAAAAATATTTTATCCGTTTTTCAGTCACAGCCCGTGTTACGAAAATAAATTCAAGGACTAAATGCATATTTCAAAATAATATTAACTTACTATTCGCCCACGATTTGGTCCGTCGAGATCGAGACCGCTACCGATTCGGAGATGTCACAAATGAAAAAGGTGATTTTTATTGTTTAAACTTCATATGCGTACCTGAGAAATAAACATCATACCTCAACGAAAAAATCATGTCAGATAGGGTCAACATTCAAACTATATTCATTAAAATTTCAAGTGATTTCTACGTATTCATTCAGGTAATAACTCGGAAACGAAAAAAAAGAGTTTTTTGTTGTGCCTCGATCTACGGGCCAGGTAAAATAAGCCTAATTGCCACTTGAGATTTTGGAAAGTAGATATTTTATTTGTCTTGGTTAAGTCATTGCGGCAGAACTATTTAAAAACCACTATGGTTCTTCAAGATATCAAAGGTTATGAATTTTTTTTAAATTATTTTGATTTTCTATATCTTAAAGACAATGTAGATCAAAATGCCATCAAAATCATGTGGTGAAGTTCATCATATAAGCAAAGCATCGCTAGTTAAAATGTTTAAACGAATTGTTGTTAGGGACAGTTTCTCAAATTAAAGAGCTAAAATTAAAAACCGATTTTTTCAAAAATTTGGCTTTTTCTTCTAAGGGTGTGGTTGCACGTTTTAAAGTCCCTCACTATGAATTTATGTTATACTGATATGTATATGTATGTGTATATATATATATTGCTACGTGGGAGGAATTAGGTAGTGTGTTGCGTCGTGGTGAGGTTCTCGGCTGTGCCGTCTAAGGATCAAACCCAGGGACGTGGAGAGGAGTGCGGGGTTAAACTAAAAAGGCCAAGGAGTAAGCTTGAGTAGTTTGTTTCTTGGCTTTTGCCATGCTACGCACGTTATTGTGCGTACATGACAATATATAAATATATATATATATATACCGATTTTTCTCAAAAATTTGGCTTCCTCTTATATGGATGTCTAGTGCTTCTACAACAAAATAATTAAACTTGGAAATATTTAAAATAGCATTCATACACTGTATTTTAAAACAATATTTTATTTATTGGAACAATAAATTTCGTTGGAGGAAGCTACGTGCCAATGAATTGGCAGCGGTTTTTTAATTGTATACGAAAAAAAGATGAATAATCAATGTTTTATTGATTTTTTTTCTAATAATTAGATTAAGTAGTAAGGCTAGACAGCGAGCGCGAAGCGCGAGCGTCGGTGGTCGTGCCTTATGCGCAAAACGCCAAGCGCGAGCGTTTCGCGATGCAAGGCGGCAAGCCACATAGCGGCCGAAGGCCGGGTTGTGGCGCGCTAGTTTATACATTCTTACGTGATGATAGAAAATAATCGCTTGAATTATTTGAGAAGTAATCAAAAAACATTAAGGATAGAATGTTATCAAGGCTTATTAGATGCAGTAGTTAATAGTGCTTTAAATATTTCTAATAATTTTGAAACGAAAGAAAAAATCGGGAATCTTTTTATACTACTATTAACATATATTGGAAGTCCTAAATATATGCAACAACATTATCAAGATGCAACGGCTATTATAAGAAAATGTGGTAGACCAGATTTATTCATAACTGTAACATGTAATCCGAAATGGAAAGAATTAAAATTAATTTTAAAACGATTTCCAAAAAATACAACTCCAAATGATATACCTCACATCACCGTTAGATTATTTCACACAAAATTACAATCAATATTGAATGATATAATACAGTAAGTGTGCGGGCACTGTTACTCCGGGCGCTGTTACTGTGCGGGCACTGTGACACGGCAATGTGCGGGCAATGTGACACGGCGCTTGGATCTCCAGGGCCGGTGATATGCTAAAACGGGGGCCCCTCGCATACCTATGATCATGATATTTTTGATCACTTTTAAGAATACAACATTGAAATTCCCGCCTGTTTTCTCAGAATATCAGTTTGTTTTCTTAAAATTGAGATTAATTGGCTTAGTATCAGGATTCTGCGAAATTGAATCAGAGGCATTGTAACGGTTTGCACACGGTAGTCATATTTTTAATGGAAATTTTAATAAATTTTTAATTTAATGACCATTGTTTTTTTTGTACTTGTGTGATTTACTGTATGTACTTTGTAAATTTGTGACTGTAAATTTTGTGACTTATTTTTCAATTTTATACATTATAAAAAATGTCAGGCAAAAAATGCCTTTCATCGTTGCATCAAACAGTTGTCAGCAGTCGTTTGGTAAACGAGTCTCCAACCGAATTGGCAAAAACATTCAATGTTTCACGAAGGACAATCGGAAGGTTGAAAAGAAAACTGGAAACGGAAAATTGTCCACCTTCTACTTCTGTCGATGAGCCTTTGAGAAAAAAACAAAAAAATCTTACTCTTGAAAATAAAGCTGAAATTATAAATAAAATTTCAAATGGATCTACAATTTCAGAATTAGCTGTAGAATATGAAGTAAGTGTCATGACAGTACATAGAATATTAAAAAATAAAGTCTGCATTCTTCACCGAATAGAAGATTTAAAAAGTTGTGATGGTGACATTTCTAAGACAAAAGTTTCTGGCTTAGAGAATACTCTCTTGGACAAGACATTATTCGCTTGGGTAACTCAGCAAAGAGTAGCAAACTATCTGCTAACGGGTGATCTGATTGCTGAGAAAGCTCGTAGAATAAATGAAGAAATAAAAGGTCCAAGTGACTTCTAAGCTACGCACAATTGGATTAGAGCTTTTCGAAGGAGACACAACATTAATTATGCGAAACTGCAAGGTGAAAAGTTGTCAGCTGATGCATGGGCAGCTGCAAGTTTTTGTAAAACATTTAACACATTTTTAAAAGATAACAGTTATAATCTTGATCAAGTGTACAATGCGGATGAAACTGGATTATACTGGAAGGGATTACCAAATAGAACTTTGGTTTGTGCGAATGAAAGAGGAGCAGCAGGTGGAAAGTCCCCAAAAGACAGAGTAACAGCTTTGTTTTGTGCAAATGCTACAGGTACTCATAAAATCCGTCTTTTAATTATTGGTAAATCTGCTAAACCAAGGTGTTTTAAAAATGTCGTTATGAAAAACTTGCCAGTCACATATAAATCTCAGAAAAGTGCTTGGATTAACAGACCAATTTTTAAGGATTGGTATGAGAATGTTTTCTTGCCAGAAGTGCGTCTATTTCATCGGGGCACACCAACAAACTCAAGAAAAATTCTCTTATTATTAGATAATGCACCTTCGTATCCCATCCTCGAAGAATTGAATATTATAGACGATGAATGCCAGGTTAGTAAAAATTAAATTAAACCCAAATTATACTTTTACATGTGATATCAATTTACATTTTCATTTCATTTAATAGGTCATGTACTTGCCTCCTAACGTAACTTCTCTCATACGACCGATGGACCAAGGAGTTATTGAATGTGTAAAGCGTTTTTATCGCAATAGGTTATTGAGAGCATTACGCATCCACAACGATGAGGAGAATGTTTTAAATCAAGTGAAAAAGCTAACCATTAAGGATAGCTGTTACAATCTGGCAGACGCATGGGAGTTAGTAAGCTCAACAACTCTAGATAATGCGTGGAATAATCTTCTGAAATGTAGAGAATGGTGTGACGACGTAGAAGCTAGACACGCTGATGTTTAGAAAACATTGGAACTCATTCATCGTGTTCCAGGATTTTCCACCTGCACGTATGAGCAAGTACAGTCATGGATAGAAAAAGATAAAAAAGAGTGTGGCTGGAAATTATACGATGTCAATGAAATATTGCAAAGGTAAAGGAAATATTCAAGAATATTTTATGTATCTAAGTGTTTTAAATAGATTTCACTTTTTGAATGTTTTTTTAGGATCAAGACTGGTTATCATGACGTTAAAGAAGAAAGTGAAGAAGAAAATATTGATGACGAATCTGTGGACATACCTGATGATGAAAATGAAAAAGACGTACCAACTGTTCCAGAGGTTTTGCAAGCACTTTCTGTTTGTCAAACATTTATGGAACGTCACTGGGAGTTTGACAGAGAAGACCTTATTGCGCTTAGAAATATAAGAGATCAAGCTTTATATATTCATGACTTTACATTATATCAATATAATGTATAAGAATTTATTTTATTTTATTAACGAAGCTTGATACTCTCAGTTTTTTAAAAAAGCACAAACTATTAAATTAATTAAAGCCTTTGACTGTCTTCAGTATTGACGTCTGCAACATCAATCCTGAAAAAAGTACACAAATTTTCACAAAGAATTGTGCTCTAAAAAATATAGACTGCATATAAAAAGTCAGTAATACTTATCTAATGTGTACGATGCGTTGATACTTTCAATCACGTTAAGAAATCTTTTTGTTAAATAACTTTGCAGTAAAATGAATGCTTCACACTTTTAGCTCGTGATATAATTGTTATTATTATACCGAGATTTGGGTAGTTTTAAGCAATAAAACTAATATTTTATATTAATTAAAAAAACTCTTTTATCCCATGTGTGACTTGAAATTGGAGGTTAGTTACATACTGAGCATGCTCGCGGTGGCGCGAGGTTCGCTGTGCTCGGCAGTTGCTAACCCACAGATAAGCGCGCGAAAATTTGAACTGAATAATCATTACGTTAATTGCATAGATTTTATAATATAAGTATTCTACTGTAGAATAATTATATTGTACAACGTAAATTTTTAAGTGTAGGGTGGCAGCTATGTATAGATACGACCCTGTTATTTCAATCTGCTTCTTTCTGATTGGTCGGTTTCGTATGGGCANCTGTAGAATAATTATATTGTACAACGTAAATTTTTAAGTGTAGGGTGGCAGCTATGTATAGATACGACCCTGTTATTTCAATCTGCTTCTTTCTAATTGGTCGGTTTCGTATGGGCGGAAAAGTCACAGTGCCCGCACACTCCGGTCCCGAGGAGTAACAGTGCCCGCACACCTACTGTACATGAAAAATATTTTTGGTAAAGTATTAGCTTATGTATATACAGTTGAGTTTCAAAATAAGGTTTACCACATGCACACATTTTAATAACATTACATCCTGATAACAAAATAATCACATCTGAACATATTGATAAATATGTATCTGCTGAAATAATTTCAAATAATGACAAAAACTTAAGAAATTAATTATTAAACATATGCTGCACGGACCTCATAATAATAAAAGTCTATGTTTGAATAATAAAAACAAAAAATGCACAAAAAATTTCCGAAATTTTTTGCTGATATAACTACAATACAAAAAAATGGTTATCAACAATATAAAAGAATAAATAATACTTCTGATAATCGTGTTTATAAAACTCGATTCAATGAGAAAATTCCAGTCAGTAATGAAATGGTTGTACCATACAATAAGTTTTTATGAATGAAAGATAAATGTCCTATAAATGTTGAATATTGTGCTTCTATACAAAGCATAAAATACATCTTTAAATATATCCATAAAGGTAGTGATAGAGCATTCGTTAAAATTCAAAAAGATGATGATTGTAACAATAATGATAAATTTGATGAAATTAAAAATTACGTTGATGGTAGATATTTAAGTCTAATGGAAGCAGCTTGGCCATACAAAATTGACTATTTAACATGGTAAAAATATGACGGTCTCAAGCCCAATAACGCAGAGAGCATTCTGAGAGCATTATGTAAATAAAAAAACCGCTGCCAAGTCTTTGGCACTTAGCTTCCTCCTTTTCCGTTTTTTGATATTGTTTTAAATGTAATATTAGATTGTGCTAACGCCACACGAGTTGCACTTACTATTCCAACTATTCCAACCTTGTGGGTAGCAGTCTTTTAGGTACACTATTATTGAATATATTGTATAAAATCATATCATAATAAAAAGCAAAAATATTTTTTCAAAAATCGAAAAATGGTCATGAAATGGTCATAAAATAGTCAGAATCAGTTATCTGGAGACTAGGGTTGTGCGAGTTCCCGAAAAGTCGAGTTTCCCGCCCGAAAATCTCGACTTGACGAGCTCGAGTCGAGTCTCGAGTCGAGTCTCGAGTCGAGTCAAGACTAGTTACTCGAGTTTTTCGAGCTGTTCGTAAAACTCGAGCAACGCGAAAGATTCGAGTAGCTCGAAAGACTCGAGCAGCTCGAAAAACTAAAGCAGCTCGTAAAACTCGAGCAGCTCGAATGACTCGAGTAGCTCAAAAGACTCAAGCAGCTCAAAAATTCAACTATCAAAGAATTCATGTTGCCAAACTCAGTTGTGCTGCTTGCCACCTGGGTACCTGTATTTAAAACGGTAATAAAGTAATCGACATTAATCCGCGAAAGAATTAGATGCGAGGGCGACATTAATCAGAATTATGCGTGCACACGAGATTGAAGGGCGAACTATCAGGTGCGACTTCGGAAGTGCATCAAGTAACGACGGAATCAACATGGCGGCGAACATGCTACACGACTTTTGTGTGTTATATGACACGTCAAAATGAGTTACGTAACACACTTTATGCATTTAAAATATGAACACAAGAGATATGTTTAAAAGTAAACGTTAAAAGCGTGTACTTATACGTTAACACACTTAAGCGTGTTATTTTACAACACATAATGTGAGTAAACGCTCATGTGTGTTAAATTACACATTTTAGTTGTTTAAATTAACACACTTGGTTTTTCAGTGTAAGTAAGAAAATAATATGTTGAATGTATGAAATGAAAACTAAAGAAAGTCTAATTATCAAGTTGTGTTTCGTTATGCAGAAACAGTGAAGAAATCACATAAAAGTAACATTTATTCGAAGTGGCTTTGTGCTTGCACGTGTTAATGGCACAAAGGGTTAGTTGTGAACCATTAGTAGTTATTCGAGTTTCGCGAATGCGACCATGGGAAAACCGACTGAGCTGGCCCAGTCGGATAGCATGTAGCTATATTTTTGTAACCCGTCGGTGGCGTGTTAATAGTTAGGTGCATGAAATCCTTCCTAAAGTCAGACGGATTTCCCCGGATCAGTCACGAGGATATCCCCGGGTGCAGAAATTAGTAAAATATAAAAGAAATATAAAAGCTGAATATACTATAAAACTGCAGATACAACGAGGAGTCTCTGAAACTGCGTCGTTGTAATGGAAAGCTTCATTCCTCTCGTTTACTGGCACGTGGGAAAATGGCGTGGCTAAAGTGTAAAGAAGAAAGCTGTGGTCTGGTAGATCGTCAAGAGTATACTGCCTCGTGCGAGTACTCGTACCGCTCGCAAAGCCGTGGAGATGCGCAGCTAGAAAGAGATAGCGCGATGCGTAGAAACGCAATTCCATTTACATGCGAATTCAGCGCGTCGGTGGAAAACGCCCACGCGCTGCCAAAGACTAACCTATCCTCTCCAGCGGCATCAGACCCGCGAGCGCGAGAGAGATAGATCGAATGCAGGGACGTATGAAGTCCCGTCGGGGCCCCTGACTAAACGCAACCTCGTGGTCAGCTGCGCCGGATCCCCTATCTTTATCCAGCTCCTGGATATGGACGTTGCAGTAGGAATCGCGTATTTGCGCGAAATATAGCTAGAATAATGTCCAAGGACTTTAGAATGTTTTAATTTTCAAATTGAAAACCCTGCGGAACTGGTGTGGGGTGTTACAACTGAAAGAAATAAAGTTTTGTATATTTTTGATTAAATAAAAATTAAAAATGTCTTTCTTACATCATTCAAGTTGCGAGTGCTTAAAATCGGAGCTTGATTTGTTTTCATTGCCAATGACCCAGACCACTATCGAATCATCATCATTTGTGGAATACAAGCCTATTTCATCACTCTCCGATCAAGCACCTTTAGAATTTTTAGTCGCCGCAGCAGGCGAAGAATATATAGATTTAGCTCATACGATGATCAAACTAAATGTTCAAATAACACCTCACAATGCGGACACGGATGCAAGTGTGGCACCTGTGAACAATTTCTTGCACTCAATGTTTAGTCAAGTTTACGTTTTTTTCAATCAAAAACTTGTGACACCGTCTAATACCATGTATCCTTATAGAGCGTATATTGAAACTTTGTTGAATTACGAGCCTGATGCAAAAAGTTCGCATCTGTCGACATCATTGTGGGCAACGGATACAGCAGGGAAATTGGATGAGAAGCCTGCCGCTAATTGTACGAATAGAGGTCTTTTGAACCGTCAAAAATTTACTAGTGCTGGAAAAGTCGTTGATCTTTTAGGACATCTGCATATTGACATATGTAACCAGGATAGATTTCTTTTAAATGGTGTAGAAATGAGAGTCCGTTTGGTACGTGCAATGGACGCTTTTTGTTTAATGGACGCATCCGATAAAAATTATATTATAATATAAAATATATTATAGTGTACATATAAAAGAAGCTAGTTTACTTGTGCGACGAGCAAAAATTAACCCTGGTGTTTTAGTAGCACACGCTAAAACATTAGCGACAACAACTGCAAAGTACCCTCTGACTCGCGTCGAGGTTAAAGCATTCAGTATGCATAATGGTATACTCGGCGAGAGTTTAGATAATGTAATTCTCGGACAATTACCGAAAAGACTCATCATAGGATTTGTTAATAATAAAGCCTTTAACGGCGATAGATTATTGAATCCTTTCAACTTTCAAAATTTCGGTATTAACTATTTATCGCTTTATATCTATGGTCAACAAGTGCCGAGTAAACCGCTACAGCCAAGCTTCGCTGCGACTACACCTCTTTACGTAGACTGTTATCACACTCTTTACTCTGGTACTGGAATACACTTTTTAGACGAAGGAAATGATATCGACAGAACAGATTATCCCGAGGGTTTTTGTTTGTTTGCATTTGATCTTACTCCTGATATGTCTGCTTATTGCGGTACGCATTGGTCTTCAGTTCGTAACGGAAATGTGCGTATCGAAGTACGTTTCGATAAATAATTAACACACAGTGTAAATTGCATTGTTTATGCTGAATATGACAATGTTTTAGAAATCGATTCTATGCGTCAAGTTATTTTAGATTACAACTCATAAGATGTGCGCGCGTGGCTTTTTGTAATGGTAAGAACGAATCACAGCACTCAGCCTCCTCCCTCTATTTCGCTAAAGTTCTACATTGGAGGAAGGGAGGGAGAAACCGTAAAGAAGGAAGAGATCTGCCTATATAACCTTTCCGGATTTTGGTGGATGTTAGTTCATCTCTAGATTTTGAGAAAGAAACAGTCGATAGCTGCAATGGATTTTATCATCGATATCCAAGCTTTTCACGATAAAGAAGGGTTATTTTTACCCAAGGAGATTGCTGTAATTGCAGCCGATCGCAATTGTATCGCGCATCGGATTGTGAAATTACAGCAAAAATTAAACCGTGTGATTACAGTGAATTACCTAAGGGAATAATTTCGACTAATTCTTATCTTTCGTGTTATCATCATGGTATAGAATGGTACGATGGTGAGGCCACGTTGGAGGACATTTACCCGTCGTTACGCTATATTGCCAGAGATGCACACAGCATTTTCATACGTGGCTACCAGAAAGCTAATCTACTAGAGCGTATTTTAGGAAGACAGATCACGAACCTTGAAGAACTCACTACAGATTCAGCAGGCGCTGAGAGGCATATCAGCACAGACCGTTGAAGTATTCCCAGCAGATCGGTTACCCAGAGTGTGAACGAGACCGGTCGCTATTATTGCTAATACTAAAGAACACCATCTACCTGGTGCTTACTTGATAGCAATTTTTTCGACAAAAACGGCCATGACGTATTTACACTCCTACGGTATACAACCAACCGTGTTGTATCACCTTGAAGAATTGCGACGAAATTGTACACTATTCACGTTGTCTACAAGTCGGTTGCAGAGTTTCGATTCCGACGTGTGCGGCAATTATTGTGTGGATTTTTTGTATTATATGTGTCGCTATAATTGTTCTATCGATTTTTTTGAACTCTTTAGTGGCGGCTCAAGGAGTAACGACAAGTTATGCATGGTAATTTTCCAAAAAATTATGAAAAGTATAAAAAAGAAAAAATTCAAAAGTGTATCAAACTCGTATGCTTATTGCATTCAATCTTGTAAATCCGAATCTTGTAAGAAAAAAAGAATGTGACTTTTGTTATTTTAAATTGCAACGTATTCCAAATATATTTGTGAATTTTCTCAATTATGTAATCGCATTTATTCTAGATTTAAGAACTTTTTCATGTGTCACGCGTTTTGTAAAATGTATTTTTATTAAAAACAATCAACTGATTCAATAAATTTTTTGAAAAAAATTTGTAGTTGTGTTTTAAATTATTTTTACTTGAAAAATATGTATTTATTAAAACATATAGTTTTTGGGAAAACAAAGGTGGGAGGATAACCCAGGTTTTTTAATAATAAACACAGTCCAAATAGAATTAACTGACGACGTTTCGTCTCCGGTGAGAGACCTCTTCAAGCCTTTATTAATATAAAAACAAAAATCATACATATAGAAAATTTTGAAAAAATATAGAACATTTTATTGCAAAAAATATATATTTCATAGTCTCACCATAATGAAAAAATTAAATTAAATAAAACATCAAATGAGAGACGTAAATACGTCTCTCTCGTCGTAAGAACAATCAGTCAGTGGCAATAGCATATGTCTAAGTATGTATAGAGTATGCGCGAACGGAACAGCACGAAGATACCCGAGCTCACTTATTCTCACACACACACACAGCATCAATACGTATACATATAAAAGTACGGCCGCGTACATGAACTTAGATAAATTTGAAAAGGAGAACCGTTATAAAGTAGAAAATTCTTGTTTTTGTAAATATTTGTTTAATTTATTGTATTGTTTACTAATAGTATTAAAATCTTCTTGTTTATTAATATTATTCTTATTGATATTGATATATATACTTTCTGAAATTAATCTTTTAAAATAGTTTGCTTCTTTATCTAAAATTTTAACATTATCAAAATTAAAGTTGTGTGAAAAATCTTTTATATGAGTAGGAATAGGTAATATTTTTTCTAAAGGAGTTTTTTTATGTTCGTCTATTCTCCTTTTCAAACTCCTCTTAGTTTGGCCTACATAAGTAGCATTACAATCATTGCACGAAATTTCATATACGACATTCGTCTCACACCATTTGTCAAGTTTATCTTTGCCTAACTTAACAATATTATTTAATTTGTTTGACATAAGAGGAACTATGGAGAAACCATACCTTTTTAAGGAAGATTTACATGAAAAAAATAACTTATCATTAAACGGAATAGAGATAACATTTTTAAAAGTAGAACTCTCATTTCTATTTTTTGAATTGCCCAAAGTGAGAAATCTAACACGATAACGAATATTACTATCAATAAAATTATCCGGATAACTATTTTCTTTTAGAATTTTCTTAACTATATTTAAATTTTCATTGTGAAATTGTTTGTGTGAGAGGAGAAGAGCTCTATCTACTAAGTTGTAAACAATATTTCGTTTTAATTGGATAGTGTGATTAGAGTTAAAATTTAAAACTCTATTGGTGTTGGTGGGTTTTTGGTACCAATTTGTAATAATATTGTTGTTATTAATTGTTAATGTTACGTCTAGAAAAGGAATTATATTATTGTTTTGTAATTCATATGTAAATTGTAAGTATTTATTGTAACTATTAAATTTGTTAACAACTATATCTAACTCATCTTCTCTCACACACAAAATAGTATCGTCGACATATCTAAAATAAAAAAGAGGAGAAATATTATAGTCATTTTTTAATTCACTTAGAACAGAAGTTTCTAAGTCTTCCATAACAATATCCGCAAACAACGGAGATATCGGAGAGCCCATGGGTGTACCAAAGATTTGTCTATAAACAGTATTATTAAATTGAAAATATGTATTATCAAAAAGAAATTTAACTATGGTTCTTATGTTATTAAAAGGAATCTTTGAACGATTTTGAATGCATTGAAAACGTTTATCTAAACTGCATAAAACTAATTCTAAAGGAATATTAGTAAACAGAGAAACTACATCAAGAGAAACCAATATATATCCATGAGGAATATACATATTAGTCACTTTTTCTTTTAAAGCAAAACTATTATCAATGTGAGAAGTTGGATTACTAAAACAAAGTTTCAAGTTTTTATCAATGACATTGGCTAGAAAATGTGTAGGACTATTAACAGTTGAGATAATTGGTCTCAAAGGTATATCTTTTTTATGGATCTTAGGTAATCCATAAGCCCTCGGGAGAACCGTATTAGTTTGAGTTAATCTAAGCTTATCATACTTCATGTCTAAACATTCATTATCGTTCAATTCAGACAAAATATTATATACATTTTTTTGTAAAGAAACAAGAGGGTTCTTTTTTACAACTTTATAGGTTTTAGTATCACAAAGCAGACTAGACATCTTCTCAATATAATCATCACAATTAAGGCATATCGTTAAATTACCCTTATCTGCTTTCGTAAAAAATATAGATGGATTCTTAGAACAAAATTCTTTGGTTATTACTAATTTTTCATGAAATTCCTTATCAAAACTATTACGTCTTACATTATTATTGCACGCAGTTTCTACATTTTTAATGAGAATATCTCTAAGTACATATTTTACATCAGTCTCTAACATAAAAATACTATTTTCAAAATTTTTTATCGTAGTAATAATATCTTTTTTGTTAATATCACAGTTCATATTGAATATGTATTTATTTCTTCTTACATTTATTATTTTTAAAGAAAAAGGTTAAATGAAAGAAAGAAAGAAACAACTTTGATAGTTTTTATTTACTTTATTATTATTATACGAAATGTATATTTTATATACTATTAGTGTAGAGTATCTGATGGCCAGATTGGGTTATGCATTCCGTTGAGATCAGTAATGGCTGTGTCAAATGCAACAAGCATTGGATTTACGTGAATCACATACCACTACCTTCCTTTCCAACACAGCTCAGAAAGACGTAAGCTGAATCATCAAATAGTTCTTTTTCGGCAAAAACGCATCTTAGAATTCGATTTGCGGTGACCATATGAAAGATGTCAGCAGAACGAGGTGACCAGTGAAGACCATTTGTTGAAATGGGCATTCCAACAGATAGATGCCACTTTCCTGTTAGACTCAATCAGAGTCACACATGTGTCATAATCTATTAGACGACGCGTTGCGAGCATTCTTCTTCTGTTCTTTCTCGTAACCATCTTCCCATTATTTTAACAGCAATTATCATATTTCCCTGAAAAATAGAAAAATTTTGTTTTAGTATAATTGAGTAAAAATGTATATTTCTTATTCTCATTCTTCATCTTCTTCTTCTTCTTACCTCTAATTCGTGGAGTTTTAGTTTATATAACATCGGTGTACCAGATTTTTCCAATGAAACTGTAAAAGTTTCTTCGCAAAAATATAAAATCGACTGGGTACTATAATTGAAAAAAAATACCTTTTACAGGGTAAAATGTTGGCAACTATAAGTTTTGTGTCCATTGCTCACCAATTTGTATCTTACAGTGAGAGCTACCAGACTCCGGGAAAGCGATTCCGCTAAGACTTTTAGAAATGTTTTCTGGCATATAAAAATGAGAGAAACCAGTTGTAGTTTGATCTCATAGGCCTTTATTCTGGAGTTATAGCCAATTTTAGTCAAATTCAACCAAAAAACCTAGTTCATTCAAACGAGTAGAACTTCTAAGGCCTAAATCCTAGAGCATCCCGTATAAAATTTATTTCAAGTACGGAAAATTTCCCATCGATTAAGGTGGTTTTTAAAACTAAAATATCATTTTTTTTTCAAAAAATATAACCAATGAAAGATTTTACTTAATTTCTTATGATTATTCTGTACACTATTTTCCAAGTCAGAAATACGATAGAATTTTCTATCGATATCATTCGAAGAAAATGATCTTTTGGCCTTTGTAATCACCTCATTTTATAGGAAATTTTCCGTACATGAAGTAAATTCCATACAGGATGCTCTAGCAATTATGCTTTAGAAGTTATACTCGTTTGAATGAACTAGGTTTTTTGGTTGAATTTGACTAAAATTGGCTATAACTCCCGAATAAAGGCGTATTACATCAAACTACAACTGGTTTCTCTCATTTTTAATTACCAGAAAACATTTCTGAAAGTCTTAGCGGAATACCTTTCCCGGAGCCTGGTAGCTGTCCTTGTTAGTATTATAATTATGATTTCTCTTCTAAAAAGTCATTAAATCCTTTAAGAAATTGTCTAATATTTATAGCTTACAAACGTTTTTCTGTATTTTTATCAATATACGTTAATGAATGTAGTGAAATCAGTTTTAAAAATTTCAAGTGTTACAAATCAGCTCACTGGCAAAAATCATTACTTACTCCAAGAAGAATCAATCTTACTATAACTTCAAGATGAAAATCCGCTTTGTGTTTCGTGATTCTCCCACATCTAATCTAAATTTTCTAAAACTAATCCGAATCATTTCGTGCAAAGAAATGAGCAAAATCATAAATATAAAAAATTCAAGTAAATTCCTCCTAAGTATATAAAAGCATCATTAACACAAAGCGGATTTTCATCTTAAAGCTATAGTGAGACTTATTCTGCTTGGAGTAAGAAATTATTTTTGTCAGTGTGCTGATTTTTAACACTTTTAAAACTATTTTCACTACATTCATTAGCGTATATTGATAAAAATACAGAAAAATGTTTGTAAGCTATAAATATTAGTCAATTTCTTAAAGGATTTCATGAATTTTTAGAAGAGAAATCATAATTATAATATTTTACTAAGATACAAATTATTGAGCGGTGGACACAAAACTTTTGCCAACATTTTACCTTGTAAAAGGTATTTTTTTTAACTGATTTCATAACCTTTTAATGAGTTTGAAATAAACTTATAAAGAAATATTTTTGACTCAAACAATCTCTTAAGAGGATGTTACTTAATATTGTCACTTTTTACGAAAACTAGCACAATTCTGATTTCCAACAAAGACTTGCACAACTCAAATTTTTTGCTCTTTTTGTTAGTAAAGTCTTTTTGTTAGTAAAGAGTTGCACTACTCTTTGTTAGAAATGTAAGTTATCCTAGTCTTTGTAAGATGCGGCGATAGGAGAGATGCGCCTTATGTGGATCTACTTAGAAAATTTCGCTACAACTTTTGATTAAGACCCCAAAAATCACTTAATTTATTCGTCACAATCACTTCTATGCCGAAATTGAAACAGCTGTAACGGAAGAAGGAAGATCTCGTCATTTAGTTTTGACGCCAGAGGAATAATTGAACGTACGAGGTCTTGGAGTTAGACGTATCTAGTTGCCGTGAAGGAGCCTCTGGTATAAAAGTCGAACGACCAGCCGCGGAGGCCGTCCTTGCAACCGACGAGTTCGTCTTAGAGGACAAGTGGAGAAAGCTCGTGAAGTTGAAGACGAGCTTAAGGGGACCTAACCACCTTAAATGGTAAAAAACTGAAAAATCAAATTTTATTTTTATATTAACATTGAATTGTTTAAAAAATGTATTAAACAAACATATAAACTAAAAAAACTATAGAGAACAAGAAACAATCTTTATATGTACCAAATACCAGGTGCAACATTTCTCCGAAGGCCAAAATTCACAATTTCCATTTTTTCACTCACCGCAGACTTACTTCAGTTCTAGGCATCGAAGAGTACTAAAACTTTACCAACATGTTTGAAATACACATAGTTCTGATATGAGTGTAGGGATTTGTAAGTAAATTAAATCTTAAAAAGTTATCTTCAATTTAAGGAGGTTCACCACCGACAGTCCCTGCCAAAAGTTCGGCTTGCTGCTGCGCTCTCTCTGCATGGTGTCCCCCTCTCTACAGCGCAGAGAGTTTTGAACGCGCCTCTACTGGCCGCACGCACACATCTTTAGGCGCACCGCGTCGGTGAGCGAGAGACGCACATGTACACGCTGGCGGCGTTAGTGTGCGTGCGCGCGCGGCCAGCGACAGCCTACTTTAGATTACAATAACTCGGAAACTAGACGTCAGATTATTTCTGACGAGGTCTCAAAAGATTCGTAATATCGTCCTTAACCTTACCTTAGTTTTTTAACAAGATCGTAAGAAGCGTTCGGCTACAAGCAACGAAAATTTACGTTTTGCACGGGCCCAGCATAGGGATCGCGTATTAAACGCCCGAACTTTGAGGCCTTATATCTCAGCTTCTAGACGTCAGATCGATCTGACAAAACCATTACGAAACAGTGTGCAAAGTTTCATTAATTTCCTAAGAAAATAATTTTAGTGGTGAACCTCCTTAAACAAAATATTTGTTTAAAAATGTTAAAAATAACAAATATTTTGTTTAAATTGAAGATAACTTTTTAAGATTTAATTTACTTACAAATCCCTACACTCATGTCAGAACTATGTGTATTTCAATCATGTCTGTAAAGTTTTAGTGCTCTTCGATGCCCAGAACTGAAGTAAGTCTGCGGTGAGTGAAAAAATGGAAATTGTGAATTTTGGCCTACAGAGACATATTGCACCTGGTATTTGGTACATATAATGATTGTTTCGTATTTTCTACAGTTTTTTTAGTTTATATGTTTGTTTAATACATTTTTCAAACAATTGAATGTTAATATAAAAATAAAATCCGATTTTTCATTTTTTTACAATTTAAGGTGGTTAGGTCCCCTTAAAGAGCCCGCCGAACTCACTATCGGTCTCGATCTTAACATCGCAGTCCAGTGTGTTCTGATGGTGCGATTTGTCGATGTTCAGTGTCTAGTCCATCATTGTTGTAGCCGGTGGTCCTGCACTGGTCTCTGATCCAGCGCACTTGTGTGGATATTCTACATCTTCATACGAAATTCACACGTCGTGTCTGCAACGATCTACGCAAGTTTTGGCTTATCGTCCTCGATGTCCTCGTCCTCGGACTCGCTGAGATCGTTGCTATAGTCACATTTCTCGAATTCGTTCTTGAGTTGTGGGAGAAGAGGAAGACCTCGTAGTCTTCGGTTGATTTCGGGGAAACAAGCGTTATGAGGTCGTGGAACACGAGTACAGTCGGGATCTTATCTATTAGAGCAATTTCTGTTGCCTTTGTGTATGGTTCTGGTGCAAGCCAAAATAATCGTTGAGGTTAGAATTGCGTCGACACGATATTCGTCGAACTCTAGTAGCTAAAACTTGGCAAAGTTAAAGTTGAGCTTAGATTATCCGCGCATCAGGCACGCTGTCGACTCGCTCTCTATATGTCGCAGTCCAGCAAGTCATAGTTTGCAGTCGATTGATGTGAGCCAGGGGTGCCGAGCACGCTGCTGTGTTTACTCTCTGCGTACCTAGCATTCACGTACACGTCGTGTTTGTAACAATCTCTTTATATGCGACAAATCAAGTGCATGAATTGCTAGCGAGCGCTTAACACTTATATTAGACACAAATTTTTGTCGGGAAGTACGCTATCAGTGACCATCACGTGATGCTGGCGGGCGTCAGTACCGTTGATAGTTTTGAACTTGTTGCAGAGTGTCGTGGGTACGCTGAGCTTGATGCTGAACGTTTTCGGCACTGCCAATCTCCTGGAGAAGCATCGGCTTCTCCTCGTGCTTACTCGATGGAATCGTTATCGAAGTCACGTCCCGCCACGAACTCATTCTCGGGCTCGTTGTCTAACGCGCTGCCCATCAGGAGCCGCTATATTGCTGTTGTTCGGTCTTGAGTGCGAAGTCGAAGTATTGCTTGCTGTTCGTCAAAGCGGCTACAGCAAATTCGGCTACATCGATTACATGTGAGGCGTATAACCGAGTTCAGGTTGACTATGATCGAGGCAGCATCGCGCTCAGGTTAAAATTAAAGTTGCTGTAACGGAAGATTAATAAATCCCAGGATGATGGATAATCCCTGATTCAGCACGCTGATGTGTCCATATTCTCTCAAACGTTCACATGTCGTGTCTGTATCTGCACTGGTGATCCATGCTGGTGCTTGAGTTGTCCTGAAGAAACGCAAATCTATTTCAGAGCAGTAGCCGGACAGACAACAGAATGCAAAGTTGTTCGTGTCCACTAGTCCTGAACTCACACCACAGTCCACACACTGGTGCACATTCACGTATATAATAACCTCGTGGTCCTAAATGACGTTGACACTAACACTTGAGCTGCAAAACGATCTGTACTTTCGTTAACACTGCCGTTTTCGGGGAAAGGTTAGGTGCACCTGGGGAATTTCAGCAAACTATAGTGCGGCTGGACCAGAAGCTTAACAGCTAATAGAGCATGACTGATGACTATAAAGGATCACAAGTTCTACGTACCTACGTGCTACACACTCTGCGTAGGCACGTAGAGCCTTTGATAGTTATATATGGATCTGGCTAACTTGTGGATGCACTTCGTCTGCTCCATATGCTCGACTCTCTACTGCAACACAGCGATCCGATTCGTCAGACTGTACTTAGGTATAAGTACTTGAAGCATGCTCCGCTCCGTCTGCTCTGTCGATCTCTTATAGGTAGGTATATAATATCGGCTCTCTGCAGCGTCGACGCAGCGGCGGTTCAGTGGATAACTCGCTTGAAGTCTTTTATTTACGTTTGCGTTTCATATAAATATAAATAAATAGTTAGTTTTTATATGTAAACTTATACGAACTTCTAACTTCCCATAACCAACAATCTTAGTATTGTTGAAAGTGACTGAGCCTGAAAAAAAGAAAATCAGGGAGGCGAAAAATTAAAGAAAAATCACAAATTAATTTTCAATCTTAATTAATTTGCCGAAGGAGAAATTTTTTCAGCAAAATGCTACGGTAATTAGAAAGATTTAATTAAAATCTTTAAGATAGAATACTCATACATGAGCATTAATATCGGACGAAACAATATAATAGAAAGATTCGTAAAACATGTATAGGTTATCTAGCGAATTCAAAGTATAACAGGGTCGCGGTGCTCCCGACAGCACAGTGTATAAAACTTATACTTGCCATCGGAGCGCTACCGCGCCCCTTGATAATTAAACATTTATGATTCTAATTTCACGTACTCGGCATCTTCTTTCAGCAATTGCACATGAAAACAAGACGGTGTTTTAAATGCAGACACTCTGACTTCATGAACCGTGTGTATTAAAGGATCCATGTCCCGTGCAAGAACTCCACAAGGATTCATAATGTTGGTGGTGTTGCTACCGCTACTGCTGCTACAATCCGTCTGCGTAAAAGAGATTTTTCTCCATCCTTGGTTTGTCCTCCCCTCTCTCTTAGATTGTAGTGTTGCTCTTGGTATATATATATATATATATATATATATACTAGGGGGGGTATCCCCCTGCTCGCTCCGCTCGCCAACCCCCAAATTTCAATTTACGAATGTACTTCAACGTTCTGTTTATGGCAATGAGATTGAAATAAGAGGTTTTTCCGCTCTATATAATGTTTATGTCACAGTATATTTAAATAATGTTGAAAGTAATTTTACCTTTGAATATATTTCTCAACCTTCTGAATTAAAATTATTACTAAGTGGAGAACAAGATTCTGGTCATTTTGACATCATTCTTGAATCTAATAACGATAGTTCAACATCACATATTTTAACGCCTAATAAAAAAACAAATATTCTGAAAAGAAAAGCTTTAGAAAATAATTTAAGTGAAAATATTCCATATAAAAAAGTTAAGTCTCATAGATCTCAAACTAAAATTCGTTGTAGAGTTAAAAAAGGACAAATATCAGTAAAAGATTTCTCAGATTTTGGAGAAATGAGTTTTACATGTAAAATGTGTTCAGCAGTATATTGGCAAGAGGAAAAAAGTTACTGCATCTAAGTGTGGCCTACTTAGTAGTTGATTTGGTTGAGCTCACCATGATTCATTCTGAATTGAAATTTATATTTGAGAGAGGATCTAAGGTTGTGCACTTCCGTCTGCGAAGTCTAAACTTAAAACTCTGCCAAAATAGTGCATTTCAAATGGTCATTGTGTAGTCGAGTTCCCAGTGCTCCACTTCACGTGATACAAGTAGTGATCTATGGATAAATTAATTATGGTCTGTAATACTTGATTGGGTGAAATGTAATCGCCAGCCATGATACATATTGACCGTCTTCTATAACACGCAGTGAGCACAACAGAGTCAGTATCCGTGATTCCTGAACATCTAGTGTTATAGGTCTTTCTAATTGGCAATGCTATATGTTTAGTGACGCATATTGTAGTCTTGTTTTTATTTTGAAACGCCTGAGCGCGTTTGTGTATGGAGAACGCCGAGATGTGGGCCGAGGGGCCGAAAGGCTAGCGGAAAGTATACGGGAGCAGAGCAGCGTGACAGGAAGAGGTCGCGTACGTGCTTGCGCGTACGACGAGGCGCGGTGGGGGGAGCGAGGGAGAGAGAGAGAGAGACTAAGAGAGAGATGCATGTGAGAAGGAGAGCGGCGGCGAAGGGGCAGGTGGCGCATATCGTCGTACGATGTGTGGCGGCGAAGAGGCGCGGTGGAGGGGGGAGAGAGCTCTTCCCCTGCGGTCGTCGCTATTCCCCTAGCGTCGCTGACGGTCGTTTTTTCTCGACTTCACTCCAGCAAAAACTGTGTAGCCCTAAACGGCCTATAGAAGTACACTTCACACAAGGTACGCAAAGTTGAATCCAAGAAACTGGCCATTGAAGTGGGAGACAAAAGCGTTACACTTCTGCTCTAAGAAATGGCAAATAAAACGTCTAGTCTTCAGATTTATGCCAAGAACTGGCCAATAGTGGTTACCGATTTTACCAGGGTACGTGGTGAATTTTTTCACCGAATCTTGTTTGTTGATTCTCAAATCAGGATGAACACCTTACACGGTCTAACCTTCTTTGTAAATACAGCAGAATGGACAATGGTATCTGTACTCGCGTTCTCTCTGCTCTCCTCTCTCTCTCTCTCTTCGTCTTCTGCTCTCTCTCCTCTCTCCGTCTTGCCTGTAAGACTCCGTGCTGAGGAAGAACCGCACTGCCTGACAAAAGGCTCTCATCCTTTATATATATATTACTTAAACGTCACAAGACTTGTTGTTATATTCCACGCATCCCTTTCCAACACTTCATATGAAACGGTTTTTACATATATATTTATCAGGGTTTATTCTAAATATATATTTCTACTATTTTATAGAATTTTTTATTAGTGAGAATATATACATTTTGACTGTATGTATAGATAGTATCGGCCGCTGAGAGAGAATGAGTGAGCGCGTCAACGATGTCGTGAGGGACGCACACATGCAGGTATCGGCCTCTCCCGTATGATGTGAGTCACATGACTACTTGCGGTGCTCGAGACTAGACGAGTTCGCACATCGCGTCTCTTGGATTACGGCCATCGTACGTACGACATGGTGTACCACGGCGTTAATAGTAGCTTGTACATAGAAGAAGACCGAGGAATAAATCACATTGTTGATTAACATTAATCCGCTGCTTTACCTCATTTATCCAACATTTATACGAAGTGACTTTTCGCATATGCTTCAATTTTTATAATTGAAGCTGATGCACTATGGAATACAGTTTCAGATATTCTAAGAACACATGTTAGTCCTGATTGGATTTTGTTGAATGTTCTACACCTCATACATATATACGCAATAACGAATAGTTAATTTTAAACGATTAAGTAAGCAGTCTGTTTATTACGGCGAGCAGAGCGTATGCGAAACAAATCGCGAAAAGATCCCCCTTATATCTTTTCTCCGAAACTTACGTTCTTCGACGTAACGCAATTTCGCCCTTATTGAGGAAATTCTCAGAAATTTATTTGGCGTACACGACGAGGAATTGTCTTATATTTTGGCAGCATACATCATGTTTTTTTTCGTTGGACATAGAGATACTCACTTCGCGTACACGAAATGTTCATCAGCGTGAGCTATACTTGCGCGCGCGCGTCTTAATTTATTATTCGTTATGACAATCATATCAGATACATGGAATGGGATCCTCCAAAAGTTTATGTCAATTGACACTGATGAACAAAGAATTATTAAATGGGCTTCTGACAGTACCTTGGGTGGTGTGAACTGCAATGAAGCGAAAATATGAGTAGCATTGATCATTTCGAGAGACTATCATTTCAGGGACAATGAGTGGGGGGCCCGGTGGAGGGGCCGTGAGGGAAGTGGAGGGCCGGTGAGGGGAAATTGAGGGGTGGAGGGGGTGGAGGATTTGACCCTTTTAAATAACGTAATTTTGAACAATTTCACGTTAAAAAGTGAGAGACTGAGGGGCTGGTGGAGGGGGGAGGGCTGGAGGG
>CM053170.1:45965708-45983208 GCA_012977825.3 Pteromalus puparum
TACTTGTTGCCATAACGGAAAGTAGTATCCACCTTTAAGCAATATAACAAAGATCTTCCAGAATGAGCTTTTGACTTAAGATAAGTCATTTCAGACAGTGGAGGGGATTTTTGCTTAAAATCACGCTTAGATCTATATAATATAGGGTGGATATATACCAAGAGCAACACTCCCTTTAGCCCTATATATATGTTATAACTGACTTGTTTGCAATTTAAACCTTAAAATCTGAAAATCTAAGATTCGATCCGCACTCCGACTACTTTTGTACGGTGAAAAGATACCTTTTTATAGTGCAAAAATACCTGTACAAGAGCCAGAATGGCAGAGGCCTTTGTTTTTTGTTTTCATGGGACACATGGTAGTGAAAAACCCTCAGAAATGATTTAAATGACTAATAATAGCTGTGACAAAGGACGTATTTATCCGGATAAGATTCTTTTTACCAACATAACCTACCAATGTGATATTTTATGAATCATCCGGATGAATATTATTCGCATAAATTTATGATTATAATTTTGAAATGTGACAAATGTATTTTATAAGTGTTTTCTGTTTTATCGATATTGCAAGTGTTATGTAAAAATTTAATAGTGTATTAATCAGTACGCATGAATTGCAGTAACTAATAAATGTAAGTGTATTGTTGATTCAAGCGTTAATTGCTATGGAGTGAAAGGTGACTAGTGCGCTTGAAATTGCGACGACCAGTGACTAGATACGGGCATCGCATTGCCTTTATAGCCGAGTTACAGAGCGCTCACATGAGCCGCCGAAATTATTCACGCTTCCAACATGATACTCTCATTCCTACATATATACAATCCACACTCATACCAACATACTCGCTTGCGTGCGCTTCTCCGCCGCTGCGTCATCGCTCGCTGCTCACACACACATACACCTTATTCTATAGTACGCCGCTGCGTAGTTCTATATGCTTGATGCTGGTTGTCGCTTGCTGAGAAGAAGGGAGCACGCTCACACGTGCGCGATGCTGATGCTGATTCCTATGATGTCGTCGCTCGCTGTGTCGATAAAGCAGGGAACAAAAGTTTTCTGTAGAAATTTCGAGTGACTTTAGTTTTTTGAAATGATTGATTTTTTACTTACGCAAGAATAATACACGGCGTGTATGGGGTATTACAGTCCTAAATGATCACATATTTTAAATATGTATTACCAGGTAAGGTACAAGTTTTTAGTACGTTTTTAAGTCAAATACATAAAGATATGTATTTATTTTTAACAGAGTCAATATGGTAAATCAGAGCCATAATACTGAGTACAAATTGCATAAGCTCACCTTTATGCATTTCCTTAATGAGGACCTTGCAGAAAAACGCCATTATACGATGTCAACATTTTTAGCTAAACTTGCAATAAAATCTGCCAGTTTCCTTATAATCGTGTAACACCTTTATGGTAGACATCAGTTCTAGACATAGCATTTGTCTAAAAAATATATTAAAAACTCTTTTACCCTGATGATTGTTAAATAAAAAAGTAAATTAATAAGTTTATACTTACAAATAGGTTTTTTAAAGACCAAATCTTGTCCTTCTTATCCTGTACAAAAAAGTCTCTGAGTCTGCCTCCCTGGTTTGATCCATTGGTAGATTAAAATTAACAACACTACTTGCTGAACATACATACCTCTTGCAAGAATGTTTGTAGTTATTGAAACCTTCTCTAATCAATCTCGTGAGTCATATTTTTAACTAACCAGCTAGCTGTCTTTTTTGTGTGGCAAAAAATAATACGAGTCCAATTGGGATCAGGCCATAAATATTCATAATGGCTTGATATTTTTTAACAGCATCTGTACAATTAACACAATCTCTCTATATTATAAAAAAAGTTTCGCCGCCGCCGCCGCCGCCGCCGGTTCAGATTTTTTCCCCCTCAATTTTCCCCCTCAATTTTCCCTCTCAATGGATATCATCTCAAATGTAAATAGATTTTAGAATTCTTTACTATAGTTTCTGTAGTCTCTCTATATCATCAAAAAAGTTTCGCCGCTGCCGATTCAAAAATTGTGCTCGTTAATTAGTGCCCCTCAATTACTGCCCCTTAATTCTTGCTCCTTAATTACCCTCCAATATTGACATTCAGCTATTACCTCTAAACCACTGTTAATACTTATTCTGTAATAAGTTCTAATATTACACACACGGTTAATTCAGACTTTGAATTCCGGAAATTTTTGCCAGTGCCGGCCGCTTGTTAACTGGGGTCGACGCGCACGCGCTCTATATCAAAACGCGGACACATGTTTCAATGCAATATTGGGTATGCCATCCGGGCCTGGAGCCTTGTTGTTCCCCACTTTCTTGCATGCAGCCAGCAGCTCCTCCGTGGTTAATGGGGGAAGAGCTTCGTCGTCTGTCCTTGGCTCGATTCCGTATGCTTCATTTAGCTGGAGAGGGAACAGCGTAGTCACGATACGGTGCATCAATTCCGGGCATTCGAGAGGCGGTACATAGCTTCCTTTTATCATCTTCATTACGACTTTATAAGGACGGCCCCAGGGGTCCCGTTCGACTTCGTGCTGCAACTCTTTAAGGCTCCGTCGCTTGTTTGCGCGGATTGTCCGTTTAAGGTTCCTTTTAGCGTTCTTCATTTCTTCTTTGCGGGCCTCTACTACCTCCTGGCCTCTTCCAGTTTTGTAGTATTTCTTCCTTGCCCGGTGTGTGTGTGTGTGTGTGTGTGTGTACTGTGATATTTCTGAAACTACTCCGTAAATATCAATCAAATTTGACATGCATATCTATTTTTGGATTTTGAATTCGGGAAAAACATTAATTTTTTTGTTTTTTCAATTACTTTCTTTTTTATGGCCATTTTTTGATTTTCAAAAAACATTATTATTTTTTTTTTAATCATTCCATTGTTACAAACAATTCAGCTAAAATGCATTTGAAAGATAATAAAATTACCTACTTTTTCCCGTTTGTTCCTCGGGATTGACCGCTCCGTTCGGCAGATAAAATGAAAAAGGTGATTTTTTTTTTTAAATTCATATCTATGAAACTACACATCATAACCTCACGAAAAAAAAACCGCTGCCAAGTCATTGGCACTTAGCTTCCTCCTATTCTGCTAGTGTAAGATAATTATATGGGACAATCAACTCATTCTTTGATTTAAATATTCGCTACTATTCGATACTAAAAGGATAGGTTTACTCGAATTCAGAATCAGAAAACATATATACACGTCCAATCTTATTACGATCGATCACGTAGTTCCAGAATTATAACAGTATACGTACGCACGCATGCACGCATGCACGCACGCACGCACACACACACACGCAGACAAAACCATCTGCACGGACATTTTATAAAACCATGAAAACTGTCAAAACATACTAAGCTTTAATTATCAAATTATATGGTTTAACAAAAATAATAATGTTCAGTCACACAGAGTATACAGGGTGAGAGTTGAAGAATTTGAATCTTAATATCTTTTAAACTAAAAGGTTTCATAAGCTACAAAAAGAACCTAGCCGAAGTGATCAAAAGATCAATCTTTTCCTAAAATTTCAACTCAATTTAAACCTTTTTACTCCCGTAATCGTACGACATAAAAAAAACATTTTTTTTAGTTTTTGATTTTTATCTCAAAAACTAGTCGCCAAAATTGCTTAAAATTTTTACAACTAGTAGATATCGTTGTTTTTTATTGTCATGAATTTTTTCAAAACATTTAACTATTTATTTTTTGAGTTATATATGTTTATCGAAAAATTACCTTTTATATCATAAAAAATGAACAGATCAGTCAATCTAGAAAATCTTGCGGGAAAAAGTAGACAAATTTATGTTCTTTTAGATACACTATTGTTGAATATATTGTATAAATCATATCATTATAAAAAAGCAAAAATATTTTTTCAAAAATAGAAAAATGGCTATAATATGGCCATAAAATGGTCAGAATCATAAAACAAAAAATGACCTAAATTCAGAATTAGAAAAAATATATGCATGTCAAATTTTATTACGATCCGTCGCATGGTTCCAAAATTATGGCGGTATACGTACATACACACACACACACACACACACACACACACACACACACACACACACACACACACACACACAGCCATCCGCACGGACATTTTCTAAAAACGTATGATTCGTACTCCAAACACCTCCAAATGCGTTTCCACGAAGTATTAGCAAAACTGAAAATTTTACTATTACAAAGCTTCCTCTTGAGGAGGAAGCAAAAAATTGAGTTTATGTTCAAGTGATGCATTGTATAAACTTGAAACTTGGTATGCAAGCCCTTGGTATGTATTTCAACATATTTATACAGTTTAGTGACTTAAGTGTAACCAGAAGATCTAGTTCGTTCTAAATATACGCTTCTGGCGCAAGTGTTTTCGAACAAAGTAGATCTTTTGGTTACTCTTAAGTCACTAAACTGTATAAATACGTTGAAATACACAACACAGGTTTGCATATCAAGTTTCAAGTGTATATGATACATGAGGTTTGAGATATACAATATTTAACCACACAAATCTTGAAAAGCTAAATTTATATAAATGTGCTGGATTATCGATTATTGCGACAGAATTTGGCCTGCAAAAAGCTTCAGAAGTAACGAGTAGCATCAGAAGCTACTTAATTAGCTGTTGAACAGGAGATGTACCGGTATAAGTAACGAGTTAACCTTGGTCGAATAGCAGTAGCAGATCCTGAACATACAGCAGTTGACTAAGCTTGAGTAGCAGCAGCAGCAAAAGTTGTAAGAGTAGAAGCAGCAAAAGCTGCACACACAGCAGTCACAGCAGTGGCTCCTGAATGTGCAGCTGGAGTACACCCTGGACCCAGTAACTCTAGCAGCACTGGACTCTGTACTAGAAACAGCAGCAGCAGTTGACTCTGGACTCCAGGGTCGTCTACAGATGATTGAAATGGACCTACAACGCTAATCTTCCCAGCAGACAGCGAGAATCTGGTTCCAAGGTTATCCTCAGATGACTGAAGCCACCAGCAACGCCACCCAGCACCTCCAGAGAGCGTGAACCAGACTTCAGAGTCGTTTCCAGATAACTGAAGCCTTAGAAACGCCAACCAACATAAGTAGCACCAGACAGTGTTGATCCAGCTCAAGTCGCCTTGTCTGTAGCCATCAATGCCAACCTATAATGCATAGAAACAGATGACACAACCACGTAATCACTCATTTCACTGGACATAAAACAAGAAATATCGATTGTGAATCTTAAGTAATGGCGAATTTGATGACAACTCTTCATCCAGACCGTATGTAGGAGGAAAGAATCAGCACAGCCGTTGAAGCAGCATAAACAGTGACCATGCTCAATCCTCATCTAGCAGGGGAGGCAGCAAGAGCACCAGCAGCAGCAGCAACAGGAGTAGACACCAAATAAGGGATAACCTCCAAGCGGAAGCTCAAGTTTCTTGCTGGCGTTACTTTTTTCCCCTACTGCACCACTCCTTGACGGATTGCCACTCACACGTCGCATCGTGGCTGCAATTTCGGTGCATCACTTGTTGATACTTTTTGCACAGCTACACTACACTAAAAATCGCAAGAGCAGCGAACAGCCGATCCGCGAGCGAGATCGCGGTGAGCGAAGGCTACTGAGTACTGCTTCAAAGCACATACTTATTAGGTATGTACATGCGCCATAACACTTTCCTGAAGATGGTAAAACTGTCACTTCTGCATCACCGCATCACGTCGTCGAAAAGCACAGATAGGAACGAGACATCTCGGTAAACGGAGGCCGTTTCAAAACATCAAAACACGCATTGAAAGCGGGTGCGTGAACGTGTCGACAGCCGGCCGCGAGATAGACGCCAGATAGATGCGCACAATGTATGCGCAGTCGTCGAGCTCGCTTCGCCAGAGCCACGGCCAGAGCCAGCGATCAGCTGTTGGGCGTCGCTTCGATGATAATAAAACTATTTTTTTTTTTGTTAAAATTATACAAATCCAAGACATCATTGCCCTCCCTTTAATAATTATCTACCTTTGTGTAAATTTTATCGACTCTATCGGTAAAATTGGGTTTCACCCCCCCCCCTTAAGTAAAGAGCTGAAATGTAAAAACCGATTTTTCTAAAAAATTTGGCTTCCTCTTATAGGGTTGTCGTTGCACGTCGTAAAGTCCTTCCCTACGAATTTATGTCATACTGATAATATTAAAATAGCATTCACCTACTGTATTTTAAAATAATATTTTATTTATTGGAACAATAAATTTCGTTGGAGTTCTAGGCATCAAAGAACACTAAAACTTTACAAATAAGTTTGAAATACACATTATTCTGGTCTGAGTGTGGGGATTTGAAAAGAAATTGAACCTTTAAAAGTGATCTTCAATTTAAACAAAATATTTGTTTAAAAATGTTAAAAATGTTAAAATAATATAATTAGACTTTACATTTTTTGACAATTTGTGTTGGTTTAGTCCCCTCAGGTCGTGTTTTAATCTCGCGCATTGCTGTCACTAAAAAATTGAAAAAAAATGCGGCTGGAATGCGACGTTCTCAAAACCGCGGCCGAGACACGACGTTCTCAAAGCCACGGCCGGAATAACGACGTTCTTGAAACCGCGACCAAGATACGGTGTTTTCGAAGCCGCGGCCGAGATACGACGTTTTCAAAGCCACGGCCAAGATGAAGTGTTATTCCACTCAGCCGACGATATTTTGTTAATAGTTGATTCTGTGGTTCAAGGAGCAATTCAGATTGATATGTTTTAGTTTTAATTTACTTCATTAGGGCTACCACATAAGGCATTATTATAAACATCTAAATGCACAAATGAAATAAATATTAAATCAATGATTTAATTTAAATTTGTTCTAATCATGTTTCAGAGGAAGATGAATCACAAATATTTGTTAAATTTTTTAAGTTTCACAAATGCTATGATCTTATACCAACAAGTGCCAAGCTCGTAGTTTTCGATACACACTTACTCGTTAAAAAAGCATTTTTTGCTCTTGTTTACAATGGTAAGTAATTATTATTAACATTTTAAGAATTATTTATATATATATACATATATGTATGTGTTTGTATGTGCGAGAAGCCGAGTTGCCGAGCAGTAAGCTATCTCGAAACCTTCGTGCGTCGTGTACGCGAACGATTTCACTCGTGAAAAATTATAATTTACCCGTACTTACCATCGTTCCTGCGAATATAGTGCGTCGCGTATGCATTAATATTGTAATTCGCTCGGGCGATAGCGAACAAATCCTTTTTTTTATTTGTATTATTATCATAATCGAGGGAATCACTGATAATTAAATATTTGAGTCAGCGCATGGTTGAACTTGGTTGTATAACAATTAAAAGAATTATTGTTAAGTTGAATAAACGGTATCTTTGTATTATCTCTAATCACAAACAATTGAGTTGTAACTTGAGAAACCCAACCCTTTCATCCGCATCGAGTATCCCTTTAAATAAAATCAGCGGTGTTTAAGTTTGTGTTTCTCAAGTTACAACTCAATTGTTTGTGATTAGAGATAATACAAAGATACCGTTTATTCAACTTAACAATAATTCTTTTAATTGTTATACAACCAAGTTCAACCATGCGCTGACTCAAATATTTAATTATCAGTGATTCCCTCGATTATGATAATAATACAAATAAAAAAAAGGATTTGTTCGCTATCGCCCGAGCGAATTACAATATTAATGCATACGCGACGCACTATATTCGCAGGAACGATGGTAAGTACGGGTAAATTATAATTTTTCACGAGTGAAATCGTTCGCGTACACGACGCACGAAGGTTTCGAGATAGCTTACTGCTCGGTAACTCGGCTTCTCGCACAGGCTGTCGAGAGTAAGGGAACGCTCACGACACAATGACTTGGCCTCTCGCTCTAGTTATTGTGTGTGAGAACGCGCGACACGCAAATGCGCTCACTTGCCTATACCCCTCCCGGACGCCTACTTCTAGTGCGGGAGAAGCAAACGAGGAGCCGCCTAGCGGTGGCGGCTCGAAGTAACCGCTCGAATGCGAGTCGCTCTACATACTATGAACATTCCGGCCACCAAATACGCCAAGCGGATTTTCAAACTAAACTAACAATAAATTTGAACAAAAAACAAATAATAACAAAAAACTAATATTTACGCTGGTAGTCGCAACCATTCTTCATATTGTGCATCGGATACCTTGAGTGTCTTCGCAAAGATGTCCGGAACAGGTGATCTTCGAGTAGTATTCCACGATATCTGTTCAACATGGCCTCACGACGTGCCTGGTCCCGCATAAGCTTCTTGTGCTGTTGTATAGCCAACAACTGCCGATAACTGGGTACATAGTTATGTTGCACCCGTTTCACATGAGGCTTTGTAGAGGCAGCAGAAGCAACTGCAGGCTCTTCTGGTGTTGCCGGTGGCGCTATCATACGAGGATACTACTTCCAAATGTGCGGCCTTGGTAGCCATACATACAAATACAACGATGTACCCCTTATAAGTTTTATAGCCTCTAGTTTTGCATGTTCGTAGAGCATACGGGCCGGCATAATCCAATCCGGTCCGCGAGAAAGGTCGTGAGACTCTCACCCGCGCAGGGGGCAAATCAGCCATTTTTTGCGACAAAGTATTAGCGCTAAACCTCAAACATCTCACGCACCTAGAGATGTGCGTTTTTACTCGTTTTCGGAGCTTAGGTATCCAAAATCGTTGGCGAACATGAGCCATGACCGTTTGATTCCCTCCATATAGCGTCAATCGGTCGAAGTAGTCGATGAGCAGCTCAGTGAGGCGGGCGTTCGCCGGCAAAATAATTGGGAATTTTTCATCCTGATCCAATAAAGAGTGACGAAGTCTGTCGCCCACCCTGATGAATCCGTCTTGATAAATCGGAGATAAAGTGAAGAGAGCGTTCTTCTTGGGAAGTATCTTTTCTTCCTTAAGAATCGCTATTTCTGAAGCGTAATACTGGTTTTGAGTAACGCGGCATAACAGTAATAAGGCATGATTCAAATCAAGCAGCGATATTCGTACGCAGGGCGGAGGAGCATTTTGCATTAGGGTGCTCAACCTCTTGGTAACTCTGGCCGTGATTTTCTTAATAAAGCGCACGGCGTATACCGTTATACGCAGCGAGCGCGAAAGTGTTGAGAATTTATCCAAAAATGGACAAAAGATATCGAGCGTCACGTGTAGCGCCGTAATGACACAATCTGAATCAGGCAACTGGACCGATTCATCAGGAGATACAATGTTGTCGGAGTCGGGCCACAGCGCGACGGAATCCGTAAGGAATGACGGACCATTCCACCAGAGAGTGTGAGTCATTAATTCGTGCACATTACAGCCCCGTGAAGCGATGTCAGCGGGATTCAGCATGGTCCGTACATGATGCCATCTGGCCTCGGGAACCAGTGTAGCGATTTCACCGCAGCGATTGGCCACGAAGGTTGGCCATTTAGCGGGAAGGCCGTGGATCCAATTGAGCGTGTTCTTTGAATCAGACCACAAATGGATTTTTGCTCCTGCAAACAGAGTTATATCACGAAATCCGACGACTATTTTTGCGAGTAAATGCGCTGCACATAATTCCAGCCGTGGAATCGAAAGCGTCTTCAGGGGGGCAACCTTAGTTTTTGCGCCCAATAGTGTCACATGAGCTGCGTCTTGAGTAAGTACCCGCACGTATAGCACAGCTGCGTAAGCGACCTTGGATGCGTCGGCGAAGCCGTGGAGCTCAACGATATCTCCGCTGCGCACATTGATCGATCGAGGTATACGGATTTGATCCAGTTCCGAAAGGTTCTCGTGCAACTGTAACCATTCTTCACTCGACTTAACGGGTAGTGCGTCATCCCAGCCCTTTGCATGCGACGCTGTGCCTCCCAACACAGGTGCGCAACACCTAGCGCCTCCGCGTGCACTAGGATTTCTTTATTTCGCGGGATTTTACACGCGATCGCCGACGTATGGGAGTACGCTGGGGAGAGGTGGGAGACAGGAAAGAAGTCAAACACAAACAACACTTTATTCACTTTTCTGCACATGTATTTCGCCCAGCCCTTCCCTACAACGTGGTGGCCTTAGCCGCCCACGCAAGGTAGCCACGCAGGGCCCGCAGATACTCGCAAACTCCGCACACACACCCTCTGCCACGCTATAGTCCTGAGGCTCTCACTTCTGAACACAGCTGACCCTCTCTCTCACACGTACACGCGCTAGTCTCCAAGCCGTAGCCGGTAACGTCACGCCAATTCTCCGTCTCTCTCTGAAGAACTCATTTTTCATCAGCGCGTCCTATCTCTGGAATAGCCTTCCATCTGATCTGCGTAACATATCATCCATTTCACACTTCTTTAAATTAGAAAACACTCAAACATGACGCAAACTTCTCATCTCATACACACACTTTCACCTCATCTCACTACATCTCATCATTCACTTTCTCACATACACCCTTACACAACTATTACTTTTTCTTAATCTAGTCACATATAACTATTATTATGTAAATGTACAACATAATGTACAATAATAAAAATTATTTAAATCTAAATCTAAATCTCTCTCTCTCTCTCGCGCACACACACCCGCGCCAGCCGCACGGCCGGCTCTCCCTCGTCTCGTTCCCTTGCTCTCTCTCTCTCTCTCTCTCTCTCTCTCTCTCTGGTTCTCACTACTCCGCGCGCAGGCTATGCCCGACGTTGGCGGCAAGCCCGTCCTGCTGCTACACCCGCACAGCTTTCCTGCGCTTTCTTCGCGTCTTCGCTCTCTCTCACACACACAAACTCGCGAGCGCTGGCTCGACGCCTCGCGCGGATGACGTCGTGGTATGCGCCCGCACCACACACCGACACTCCCGTCTCTCTCTCTCTCTCTCTCTCTCTCTCTCTCTCTCTCTCTCTCTCTCTCTCTCTCGCTCTCTCTCCCAAATGCAAGGTAGCCTCGCTGGCCTCGCGGCCGCTGGTTTCCCGCTTCCTCTTGTCCTCTGTCTCTCTCTCTCTCTCTCTCTCTCTCGTAGACTCGACGACGGCGGCCTTCCTCTCGTTCCGTCGTCCTTCCTCTCGTGCCTGCTCGACGGCGGATGGCGACGGGATGGCAAAGGCTCTCCTGCCGACGTCCTTCCTCCCGTTCTGGCTTCCTTCCTCTCGTGCCTGCTCGACGGAAGATGGCAGCCGGGCGGTGAAGACTCTGGATTGCAGCAGTGGCGGGCGGCTGGATGGTCGTCTCCGGGGATGGACTCCTTCCTCGGGATGGCGGTCCAGGTCGTGATGCTGCTGCTGCTCTCCTCACACACTCTCTCTCTCCACACACTCGCACACTTAACACTCGCGTGCGATTCTCTCTCTCGTCGACGTGTCGCGTCGACGGGATCCAGACGAGAACTGCCGAGTCACGCTGCGTTCGAGCACTCGGCGACACTCTCCCGACCGTTAGGGCCCGGCCGATAACGTAGTCCGATTGGCCAAGCGACGCGCGAGACGGGCTGATTGGCTGCTCGTCTCGCGCCAGCTTGGACCGGCGAACTTCTTCCCAGAGCTCACGACGGCTGGCAATTTCCGCGAATTCCCGGGACGTAGCTCACGTCCGAGAAACGCGGGCTTCGCACGCGCCGACTGTCTCTTTCTCGGCCTTATGCGTTAAGGAGAATTTGCCGCGCAAAACAGCAACACACGTTGTGCGTGGCTGCGACGTTTGCAACGTCGCATGCAACCATCCACAACGATTGCATGAACACCTTTAAACGAATAATTATCGGAGCGATCCAACCGCTCGGATCAAACATCCCAGCGATGCTTGACAATACTTTTCTTCTCGTAGCAGGAGTATCGACGGATTTGAGGGCGACATTGAAACGGAAAACATCTCCGTCGGGCTCCCAAACTAACCCGAGTACAGAAAAGCCAAGACCGACTTTTAGAGTCGACTCGGTAGCGATAGGTTCTGGCGGTATGCCAATAAGCAAGCGTTTATCATTCGCCATCCATTTAGCGAGCCTAAAATTCCCTCGCGACATTAGAGTTGATAGTTGGGACCGCTTTTCCATGGCTGACTCGATTTCTTCCGCGCTGGAAAGAACATCGTCCATGTACATCTCTTCTCGTATCATAGGCACAGCAAGAGGGTAATCAGTGCCTTCATCTTGCGCCAATTGTCTCAAAGTTCTACTGGCTAGAAAAGACGATGATCTGCAGCCAAAGGTCACTGTGGTGAGCGCGAAACCGTTGATCTCCTCTCGTTGATCGCTTCGCCACAGAATGGTTTGATGACGCCAGTCTTTAGGATGAATTGCAATTTGCAGATACATTTTGGATACGTCGGCAACGAATGCATACCTATAGCATCGCCAACGTGCCAAGGTGATCACCAGATCTGGGAGAAGATCAGAGAGAGCCCGTCAGAATTACGGGCAGATGCATTAAAAACAGGACGTAAATGCGTCGTATTACTGCTTTCCTTGATAACAGCGTGATGTGGTAGGAAGTAGTGGCGCGAGAGATTATTCGAGTTGATTTCTATTTTGACGACTTGTTTAGCGTCGATCATGTTTTGCAGAGCAGCTGCATATTCGAGCCTCAATTCGGATAGTAGTAAAGCGTCTTTCCAGAGCTATTAGACAATTCTTAGCTATGTGAAATGAATTTCCCCAATCGTCAGGAAATTCTTCACGAAATGGCAATCTCACTTGATATATACCATTGCTCAAACGATGCGTGTGTTTAATATAATGTTCTTCACACGCAACATCTTCCTTGGAGAAAACAGAAAGCTTAGGAGGTTCCTCGATTTCCCAAAATTTACGTAACGTGTGCTCAAGGTCGTTATTTACTTGACAATGAACGTGTAACGTAGGACTATTTGCAGGTAGTGCTCCAGAGAGAATCCAGCCGAGAGGAGTATTAGTGGCAATCGGCATGTGGAGTGGACCCCGTCGGATCCCTTCACTAGTCCAGGCGGTAGAGCAATCGAAATGGATGTTGTTTGATAACGCAAAGTTTTTTTCGCAGAAAGTTGCCAAATATTGTGTATAGCAATAATCTATGTTTGCATCCTCCGAAAAACGCTTGCTTCACGCTGTATAGCAACAAATGTGCCAAAATCGCGAAAATTGGCCCATTTTTCGATACATTTGTGTCTGTAACTTTGAAACAAAGCCTTAAATCAAAAAAATTTACTCTTTCTCTTTTGTTTATTTGACAATTTCCTATAAGGGTATAAGAATCGCGAATCGAAAAAGTTTAATTTTCCTTTAGTTATATGCGAAAATTAGTAAAAAATCATACGTAAACTTTGAGAAATGTTTTCGGTAAATAAAAATTGATAAATATTTATCAAATTTTCAGAAAAGATAGTTCAACATATGACAATTACGTATAACAATTTTTGTAACGATCGACTGCGTAGTTTTTCAGTGCCAGAATTGTTAATTAACAAAATCTAAAAAAGTTGATCGCGCGTATCTCTAGTGCGGGAGAAGCAAATGAGGAGCCGCCTAGCGGCGGCAGCTCAAACTAACCGCTGGAATGCGAGTCGCTCTACATACTATGAACAGTATGTGTACGTGTGTGTGTGCACACACACACACACACACACACACATACATACACACATATCTATATAAAAAAAAGTTAAGGATCTACAACTTTTCTATTTTATTTCTTTTTTTAGGATGCTTAGAATTCGAGTTACAGACAAAAAACCGTTCTTAGCGATTTTTGGAGGTGACCGCATTCTGCGTATACATGCAGGACCGAGCCCAAAATAAAACTGTCAGCTTACAATTATGAGAGGAGCTTGCACACAAATTTTTAGCCCAATTTATTGAAGTCTCTCTAAGATAATCGCATCACAGAAAAATTTTATTAAAAAATACGCGTAAAAATCGAACAAATTTTGTCCGCATTCCAAAACGACGTAGAGGATTGGGATAAAAAAAATAGTTTTTTCGTTTGTGCAAGATAGTTGGAAAGTCAGGGCATCAAAAAATCAAGTTTTTGAAAACTTTCAGGATAATTTTTTTGAAAGTTAATGCCAAGACAAATTTTATTGTTGGAATTGGTAGTTAACAACTGAAGATAAGCTCAAAATCTCTAATATGATGAAAGTCGGAAAGGTCATTGTTATTGCAAAATAAGTTCAAAAAATGCATTTTTTTTTACTTTTTCTTGAATAGCTCTCGTGCTATTGGTTTTAGAAAAAAAATATAATAACACAAAAGCTGTTCAGAATCAAATTCTAGGATATTGCGGTTAAAAATATTAAATTTTATGTTTTTTGATCGCAAAACTACTTAAAATGTAAAAAAATGAAAAATTTACATACCGACATAGCAAGTAAAAAATTTCTTAATCGTTACTAAAATTGCACTAAAGGATGTGTTTAGTTAGTAGAACACGTGATTTCAATGTTATTTTTGTTATTCAATTAATTTTGAGTATCAGACCTTTGAAGTTTCAGAAAGGGTCTGACCTACTATTAGAAGTTCTGTATTAAACAAACATGATATAATGGCTAATAAGCGGTTTTACATGCGAATTCGACACTTATAACTTATTACCGATAAAACAACAAGTTACGCAGCTATCTTTATGTAGTGGAAGAGCAGTACACAAAAAGTAGTATATCTACCGTAGCTAGGCTTATATATATATATAACTTCAAAAGTATTTTTATTTAAAAATTCAGAAAGTACTAAAAAAAAAAGTTTTTGAGTGGTTATAGTCAAAACTGCATCCCTGAAGAGCTAAAAATAATTGAAAATAGGCAAAACATCCAAAAATGTTATAAAACTCCAACTATTACCAGCTATAACTCGAAGTCAAGTGAAGGGATCGCTCTGGGTATTTTTTTTGTACATCAGTAGGTACATCATGTAAATCATATATGTAGAACATATACAGTTTGAAACTATACATCTGCGACGTTGTAAACGTCACAGCCGCGCAAAACGTGTGTTGCTGTTTTGCGCGGCAAAAACTCCTTAACGCGGAAGGCCGAGAAAGAAACAGTCGACGTGTGCGAAGCCCGCGTTTCTCGGACGTGAGCTACGTCCCGGAAATTCGCGGAAATTGCCAGCCGTCGTGAGCTCTGGGAAGAAGTCCGCCGGTCAGAGCTGGCGCGAGACAAGCAGCCAATCAGCGAGTCTCGTGCCTCGTTTGGCCAATCGGACTACGTTATCGGCCGGGCCCTAACGGCCGGGAGAGTGTCGCCGAGCGCGCGAATGCAGCGTGACTCAGCAGTTCTCGTCTGGATCCCGTCGACGCAACACGTCGACGAGAGAGAGAAGCGCACGCGAGTGTTAAGTGTGCGGGTGTGTGGATAGAGTGTGTGAGGAGAGCAGCAGCAGCATCACGACCTGGAACGCTATCCCGAGGAAGAAGTCCATCCCTGGAGACAACCATCCAGCCTTCCGCCACTGCCGCAATCTCGAGTCTTCGCCGTCCGCCCGCCATCTTCCGTCGAGCAGGCACAAGAGGAAGGACGACAGAACGAGAGGAAGGCCGCCCTCGTCGAGTCTACGTGAGCGAGAGTAAGAGAGCAGAGAAAGGATGAGAGGAAGCGGGAAACCAGCGGCCGCAGGGCCAGCGAGGCTACCTTGCGTTTGTGTGTGTGTGTGTGTGAAAGAGAGGTTTGTGTGTGTGTGTGAAAGAGGGAGAGAGAGAGAGAGAGAGAGAGGGAGAGAGAGAGAGAGAGAGAGAGAGAGATACATTTAGATAATTTCTATTCATGTACATTATGTTGTACAAAATTATTAATTAAAGTAATAAGTTAAATAGCGGTTCATTGATGAAAGGGTGATAAATGAATATGAGAGTAATGGAGGCGAGAGATGGGTGACGAATGCTGTTTGTAAATGTTATGTACTCTCTTGTGCGAGGAAGTAGCGCTTAGCTAGCGTTTTGAACTGGGCGATAGATCTATTGTCACAAAGCTGAGATGGTAAGGAGTTCCAGAGGTATGAGGCGCTGATATGGAATGAGTTCCTCAGCGTCTCTGTGCCGAAGGGGGGGACGTCCAGGGCAGTCACCTCACCCCTCACAGGACGGAGTGCGACGTGGAAGTCAAAGAAGGCCAAGATGTACGATGGTGTAGCAGTGTTGAATAGTTTTCTGAGAAAACAGGCCGCAAAGTACTTCCTACGCCCGGCGGTGGTGAGCCATTGCAGTTCACGTCTGTAGGGGGTGATGTGCTCGTCCCTCCTTACACCAAAGATGTAACGTATTCCTGTGTTCACCAGTCTCTGTAGTTTAGTGTCAAGTTCTTGACTAAGGTCACAGTATACTAGAGAGCAGTAGTCTATGATGGGAAACAGCAGTGCTTGTACGAGATGTTTGCGCAGCTCTTGGTTGGTGCTCTTTCTGAAGAAGTACAGCCTATGCATTAGTGAGTGAGCACGTTTACACAGTTGTGTGACGTGCTCTTTCCAGTTCAATTTAGAATCGAGCACCACTCCCAGACTGTGCACAGACGATTGATATTCGACCTGGGCTCCCCCTATATTGATAGAGGTGTTAGCGACATTTGGTAAAGCGTTAATGTAGTGGGGGGAGCCCAGGACGTTCGCCTGTGTTTTAAGAACGTTTAGCTTTAGATGATTTTGTGCAGCCTAACCTGTAATCCTCTCGTCGTTAGCTGACATCTTCGTGGAACAAGAGTCGAGCTCCTCAAAGTGATATTGGCTGTAGATTTGCAAGTCATCCGCGTAGATGAGATGAGATACATCGGGGTCCAGGCAGAAACTGATGTCATTGATGTACAGGGAGAATAGCAGAGGACCCAGGACAAATCCCTGCGGTACCCCCGTGTTGAGAGGGCGAAAGGTGGAAAGCTCGCCGTCATCACTAACGACTGTCTGTTTTCTGCCTGTTATATATGAGGCAACCCACTGGATAACTTGCTTAGAGCAGTAGAACTGTGTTAGCTTTCGGAGAAGTTTGACGTGACATACAGTGTCAAAGGCCTTACTGAAGTCGAAGAGAAGAAGAAGAGTTACCTTCTTGTTATTAATGCCACGCCTGACGTCATTCGTTAGCTTGAGTAGGCAGGACTGAGTGCTGTGGCCAGTGTGAAAACCAGTTTGCAAATCGTCCAGAAAAAGCCTGGACTCAAGGTACTCAGTGATTTGTTTATGCACCAGCCACTCCAGCGCCTTTGACAGAAAGCATAGAAGGGAGATCGGACGATAGTCAGTTAGAGATGTAGGAGAGCTGACTTTGTTTAATGCGTGCACTAATGACTTTTTCCAGTCAGAGGGGAAGCACGACTCGCTCAATGACAGATAATCCTCAACAGCAGGAGCTTGCGGGTTGTTGGAAATGCCGCTAAAATGCATATTGAGGTCTGCGTTTGAGAAGCGAGAAGATGGTTTTAGCTTGGAGGATGTTATTCCAAGTTTCTCTAGCTCTCTCCAGATCTCGCCGACATCTGTCACGGAGGACAGGCGTGAATGATAATAGTTCAGTCTAGCCTCCTCGAGCTGTCTGTGAGCATCATCCCTGG
>CM053170.1:45988208-46005097 GCA_012977825.3 Pteromalus puparum
TCGTTTCATTTATCGATGATTACAGTAAAATAGCCAGAGTTTACTGCATAAAAACCAAAGATGACGTTTTTGATTGTATGACAAAGTATGTAAATGAAGTTGAAAATTTAACAGGAAAAAGAGTAAAATAAATACGATGCGATAATGGTACAGAATACCTAAACAATCGATTTTTTAAATTCGCAAAAGAAAATGGTATTTATATAAATAATTGCCCAGCATACGTACATGAGTTGAATGGTACTGCTGAAAGGTTTAATCGAACTACCATGGATATGGCGCAATGTTTAATAGACGAAGCACAAGTAGATAAAAAATATTGGCCAGAAATAATTAGTGCTGCGACGTATTTGAAAAATCGTACTTTAGCCAATACTATTGAAAAGAAAACTCCATATGAGATATTTTTTAGAGAAAAACCAAATGTTGAAAATTTAAAACTATATGGTAGTAAAGTTTTTGTAAGAAAGCCAGAACAAAAGAGAAGTTCGAAATGGGATAAAAAAGCTGAAATGGGAATTCTACTAGGTTACAGTGAAGTAGGTTATAGAGTTTTGCTAAATAATAGAGTAACAGTTCATAGACATGTTGATGTTGTAGAATCATATCAAAAATGTATTGGTCTTGATTATGACGACGAAAATATTTCTTCCCGTACTCCGACTCTCGAGTCGAGTAAGAGAAGCGAACAAGAGTTNATGTAACCAAAAAAGAACAAACAAAGTTAAAGAGTAACGATAAAAATAGTTTGAAACCAAATACTCCACGTTGATCAACACGTGCGAAAAAGAGTCCGATAAGATATCCGGAAAATAGTACTAATAGAGTATCTGTATATTATTTTAGAGTAAACGCACCTTGTACATTTGAGGAGGCGATGCACAGCAATGAATGCGATAGTTGGAAAAATGCAATCGATAAAGAAATGAGTAGCTTGTATGAAAATGAAACATGGAATTTAGTTGAGAAGCAAAAAGGAAAAGAAGTACTAGATGTAAAATGGGTTTATACGAAAAAATCTGATGATATATTTAAAGCTAGGTTAGTAGTAAGAGGTTTTCAACAAACGAATGGTATTGATGACATATACGCTCCAGTAGCAAAAACGCAAACATTAAAAATTTTGTTTTCTTATTGTTGTCAAATCGGATTAATTATAGAACAGATGGATGTTGTTACAGCATTCCTCAATGGTAAAGTAAGCTCAGAGGTATATGTAAATCAACTAAAAGGTTACCATGACGGAACAAACAAAGTTTGTAAATTGTTTAAAGCATTGTATGGACTACGAGAAAGTCCGAGAGCATGGTACGAATGTTTTGATGAACACGTAGTAAAACTAAAATTTAAAAGAAGCAATGCTGATCATTGCTTGTATACCTATGGAAAAGGAGATGATGTTATATATCTTTTGTTATATGTAGATGACTTATTGATCTGTTGTAAAAGCAAGAAAAAGATACAAAGTTTGAAGAAAGTGCTAATGAATAAATTTAAAATGAAAGATTTAGGAAAGATTAAAGAATATCTAGGAATGAACATTGATTATGACTACAATAAATATGAAATGAAACTAAGTCAAACGAAATATATCGAGTCTCTAGCTGAAAAATATAAAATAATAGATAGTAGATTGTACAGTACTCCTATGGAGACAAACTTGAAACTTGAGAAGTCTGAAAATTGCGAGTCAAATATTAAGTATAGAAACTTGATAGGTGCTTGGTTGTACATAAGTTCGAATACGAGATAAGATATAAGTTTTAGTGTAAACTACTTATGTAGGTTGTGACACCCCATACCGGCTCCGCAGGGTTTTCAATTTAAAATTACAAAAAACTAAAGTCATTTGACTTTATTTTAGCAAATATTCGCGCCTGTAACTCTGCCCCACTCTTTACACCGACACTCCGGGCCACAGCTGATCAGCCAGCTGCAAGCAACAACAGCAGCGCCATCAGGCAGTAGCGGCGGCAGCGGGAGTCACCACGCGGCAGCGGCAGCAGCGAGCGCGATATAGCTATACTCAGCGGCAGCAGCGAGCGCGTATATCTATACATGTAGCGCAGCGAGCGGTGCGGCGTGCACAGTGTGAGAGTGGGAAGATGACGTAGCGGCGGCGTGGCGCGTGCATCTCCGTATGCTTGTATGAATGGGTTTTGTATATAGGTTTGAATGTGTGTGTATATATTTGTATGTAAGCGTTTTTTCGGCGGCTCAAGTCCCGCTCTCTCCGTAGCCTATATAAGGACCTGCGCGGCCTATGGCCAGTCACTAGCTCCAGCGCAATATTATCCAAGCGATGAGTCCGTACCATATGAGCAACCTTAAGCCTTGGTAGTTAATACTTAGACTAATTTCTCACTCTTGAAGGACTTATAAGATTTTCTCTGTCTAAGGCAAGATATCGCATTTAAGCGTATCAGTCTTGGACTTAGGATCAAAATTTCTCAGTTCCTTTAAAAGACTTCGAGAATTTTCGAAATCATAGCTATAAAATTTACGAGTCAGGCACGATAACGCTAATTATAACGCGTTATCTAGTCCTAGACTTTCAACAAACTTTTTCTAATTATCAAACATTTTGTATATAAACAAAAAAAAAAAAAAATAAAAAAACTAAAATGGGTGGCTTTTTCGAACTCGAAAGTTCATGGCCTCACAACGTATCGTGTTGTGTTTCTAGATGAATTTTAGCGTTCGAAAGTTTCCAGGGTAGGCTCATCACACCTACGCCTTTCTCAAACCCGGTGTCGTGAGTAAGATTTCCATCGGATCTGAAAAAACTGATCGCCCTGATGGGGGCTCGAACCCACGACCCCTTGACCGGGAGGCAGGTGGTTTACCACGGAGCCATCGCCGGTCTTATCAAACATTTGTATAACTTCGAATAAATCAGATAACGCAAATTAAGCGTATCGGTTTATATTTTCATTTGTAAAAATCAAAAGCGGATTTACTAATTTATTTCATTTTGTGATATTGAATATATGCAACAATCAAGGCAATATTCTTAATTCTATTTGAATATATTTATGTTGTTAAAATCATAGTCTTATTATTGTGTTAATTTCCACTACCTCGTATCCCGGACCTGACTAAGAAATATAAATACTAAATAAAATCATTCTATTTAGTCTGCTGTCAGAAAGACGACACAGACTGGCAAACATTCACTGCTTTTCTCTAGTAAAATCATTAAATTACATATTTTTTGCATAAATCTACATTACTACAGGACCGAGAAAAGTCGTGAACGTTTCAAGGTATCAAAATTGTTATGACCAGACTCATTGGAAATATGCTCTAAGAGTACTAAAATATTTGTATTTAACGAAAGACTTATGTTTAAACTATAAAAGAAAGGAAAATTGTAATAATACTATAGACTGCTTCATGGATGCAGATTGGGCTGGCGATATTTGGGAAAATTTGGGAAAATTAGAAAAAATACTTAAAGGAAAGATTAATGAAAAGCTATGTATGTACATATACAGCTTTGAGAAAATAGCTAGGGCAAAAAGAAATAAAGAAGGGGGATGGAAAGAGGGAAGAAAAAGACTAGGAGATAGTAGGGATGGGAAAAAGGGAGAATAAAAGCGTTATGTAATAATAATTTTGTAAAATAATTTGTAACGAAATGTAAAAAGAAAAATGTAAAAGGTAAAATGTAAATGCGAAAATAAGAATAAGAATAAATGTAGAAAATGTAAATAGAAAAATGTATGGGCGAGCGCGGAAAGTATTTAGCAAAAATAGATTATAAGCAAACAGTTGTAAAGAAAATAATATACTATGTATTTAATTTAATTTAATATAAGAAATCTAAAAAAGAATTATTATTATTATATTGATGCTACCAACGAAACTATTATTTATACCTACAAAAAGCCGCTGCCAAGTCATTGGCACTTAGCTTCCTCCTATTCTGCTAGTGGAAGATAATTACATGGGACAATCAACTCATTCTTTGATTTAAATATTGGCTACTATTCGATTCTAAAAGGATAGGTNAGCTCTTGGGAGAGAGGTCTCACCGGAGATCCGTTCGGGACTGAAGCCCCGAGCTCTCTTAAGACGAGAGAGCGCGGGCGTCGGAGAAGGGGGAAAATATTCCAACCTTGTGGGTAGCAGTCTTTTAGGTACACTATTGTTGAATATATTGTATAAATCATATCATAATAAAAAGCAAAAATATTTTTTCAAAAATCGAAAAATGGCCATGAAATGGTCATAAAATAGTCTAAATCTTAAAAGAAAATTTACTCGAATTCAGAATCAGAAAACATATATGCACGTCCAATCTTATTACGATCGATCACGTAGTTCCAGAATTATAACAGTATACGTACGCACGCACGCACGTACACACACACACACCGAAAAACCATCTGCACGGACATTTATAAAACCATGAAAACTCTCAAAATACTAAGCTTTAATTATCAATTATATGTTTAAGAAAAATAATAATGTTAAGTCACACAGAGTATACAGGGTGAGGGTTAAAGAATTTGAATCTTAATATCTTTAAAACTAAAAGGTTTCATAAGCCACAAAAGAACCTAGCCGAAGTGATCAAAATATCAATCTTTTCCTAAAATTTCAACTCAATTTAAACCTTTTTACTCCCGTAATCGTACGACATAAAAAAACCATTTTTTTAGTTTTTGAATTTTATCTCAAAAACTAGTCGCCAAATTGCTTAAAATTTTACAACTAGTAGATATTGTTGTTTTTTATTGTCATGAATTTTTTCAAAACATTTAACTATTATTTTTTGAGTTATATATGTTTATCGAAAATTACCTTTTATATCATAAAAATGAACAGATCAGTCAATCTAGAAAATCTGAGGGAAAAAGTAGACAAATTTATGTTCTTTAGATACACTATTATTGAATATATTGTATAAATCATATCATTATAAAAAGCAAAAATATTTTTTTCAAAAATAGAAAAATGGCTATAATATGGGCCATAAAATGGTCAGAATCATAAAACAAAAAATGACCTAAATTCAGAATTAGAAAAAATATATGCATGTCAAATTGTATTACGATCCGTCGCATGGTTCCAAAATATGGCGGTATACGTACATACACACACACACACACACACACACACACACACACACACACAGCCATCCGCACGGACATTTTCTAAAAACGTATGATTCGTACTCCAAACACCTCCAAATGCGTTTCCACGAAGTATTAGCAAAACTGAAAATTTTACTATTACAAAGCTTCCTCTAGAGGAGAAAGCAAAAGAGTGCAAGTACTAATTTGCTGTGTATAATTATTGCTATGATTGTCAAAAATAAGATCACTGTTTTGCTAAAAAAATATTACTGTTGATTCTTAGTATATTTTCACTTTTATCTGACTTGTATTTGACATAAATGCATTATTTTTCTTTACATTCAACTTTTATTCAACTAATATAGATATTTTAACACTTTCCTTTATCTTTTCTTTTAATTGATGTTATCCTCAATTATATGAAATCTATACATCAGTCGTGATTTTAAAATTAGTCAAAATATTTTCAATATATGTTTATTTTATTTGCTAATATATTACCAGGTTGAACTAAGCAACTAATACAAGATCTTAAATGGCTTTTAACCATTTAAAGACTGTATTCTGCATAGATGCTCTTGCACCTGTACGCAGTCTGGTTATATGATTCAATCCGAATGTATCGTTATTGATTCATTTTTAGCTTACCAGGAATGGACTAAGTCATAGTAAATCTTAAAATAGGGATTAGCTAACTCAAGATTATAACCAGCATCATTACACAGTCTGACTGAATATTTATATAATTTATTATATTGTATTTTCGTGTCATTTATTATCTTAGACAAACTCAATTCATTGCTGCTATTCTTTAAAATTATAGTATATTTATATTTAAATTCTTTTACGTTATTCATATCGCAAACATTATTAAAAAGAAGTCAGTTTTCACACCAAATGACAAGAGATTTCCATCTATACAGACTTTACTAAAACCTTGACTGATGAGTTAAAATTTACTCGTTATTGATTTTTATATTGAATTATTTCGATGCTGATTAGACTGATTTATGAATTTGATCACTCGTATGGTTGCCTATTGTAACATTGAGTCTAATGTTCTTGTTTTCCCATTATCATCAGAATTACATATAAACATTTCAAATTATTTATAATTTGAAACCTTATTCAGAAGTACAGTGATCTTTTTAAACTTTAAAAACATTCTTTACGTTCATACTTATAATGATCTTTAAAAAGATACTTTTTACTAAGAAGAAGAACCTCTGAATGACAAGTTTGTCGTAGTAAATATAATATATAATAAATATTGGTTGTGACGTTGCGCTTTTTAAAGCTAATCCCGTAGCTTCGTAATCGTCGGAATCTCAATAATACTTCGGTCTATATACTCGCTAGGACTCTTACATCTAGAGGGGGACACACGATAGGGACACGGTCTAGGGACAGGAATTAGCCTGGCGCGGCAGAGGGTGTAGTCAGTAAAAACACAATCAATTGTAATGCTGAAATAAGTAAATTATATTGTACGAACTTCCGTCAAGACTGGCTCGACTACAATCTCGCTTCGATCGCTAGTTTCCGATCGATACTCGCTACTCGTTAGATTATTAAATGATTATTAGAATTAATATTAAAATACGAAGTGTTATTTAAATATGCTCGCGTCAGCAATAATAATTTCTGTTCCAAACATTATGACTCGGTTATTCTAATGATATGTAATTAACCACGGTCTACTCTCGTTCAAAAATCAAGGCGCGATTAATTATACTAACGTGCTTTCAAGTTAATCGCGAATGTCCGTATTTAACGTAACTTTGGCCGCGCATCCACGCTTATTATCAAAATGGCGGTGGCGTCGGTCGGAGGGACGTGGCGTCACCAAGATGGTGATCCCGCACCGTTAGCGGGATTCACCTCCACGAATACTGCTCTGCTGTGGGCCTGCTTATGTAGATCAACTCCTGAAATATTCGCGAAATTATAGTCGCAACCGCCGTCTGCTCTGCTGCCACGTATCAGTCGAAAAACCCGAGACTTTGCCTCAAGGGTAGCGCCAACCATGCAACAACCGCGGTTTTGTTAATCATTGAAGAGCCGGAGTTCTCATTGACCTCAACGGCGTCGCTAATAACTGGTTAGAACATTTAGCATAACCATATCTGTCGGCGCGAGGACTTACTCTCAGTATCTCTTTAAGCACGTACGAATCACGGTTGAAACCCAAAAGAGAAGAAAAAAGAACAATTAGTAGACTCTCGCTCTGAACTACTGACTCCAACTCGCTCGCGAATTTAATGTAGCGGCACTGCAGCTAATTTGTAAAAGGAGAGGCGTTCGACGCGGTTGAAGGCAGGAAACCAAGTGAACGAGGAGGAAGTCTCCTCGCGACGCGATGCTCAGCGCGTCCCGGAAAAGGACGACTCGTTGCGCCCTCTATAACGGCTTCCGCGACGCGAGCACTTCGTGTATCAAGCACGCGACGAGCGCGCCAATTACGAAAACGCGAGCGCGGCCGGTCGCGATCCCATTGTTACTGGGCGTCGCGCGGTGCACGGGACGGCCTCGCGCGCGGCGACATGTCGCTATCAGCGGTGTGGCCAGTGGTGTACGCGCGAGTCCCCCACTAGCCAGCTTCGCTCTCGCCGAGCTCTCTCTCTCTCCTGCGCGCGCGTCTCCCTCTCCGCGGCGCGGAGTCTCGTGCTCTCCCCGAGCGGCTCTCGTTATCTCTCTCTCTCTCCCACTGCGGCCGCACGGCAGCTGATGCGCGGCTCCGGTGCGTGCGCGTCATTCGCGCCTCTTGTTCGTTCGCGCGTGTTCCAGGCTTCGCTCTCTACGGGTGTGTACGACTCCTGGTGTCGCTGTTTCGCGATTCTCCTGGCTGTACCGGTACAGCAGCGCCCACGAGGTCCAGCTGACTCGCCTCGGCGCGGCGCGACGGCGTCGTCTGCTGCGTAGCCAGTGCGGAGTCGACGTTTCTCCTGTCCGCTGACAGGAGAGGTTAGGAGCTCCGCAGCTCTCGTGTGTTCCTCGTTCAGTGTCGTGCTTCCGCGTTATTTATTGTTATGCTCTGCTGCAGTGCGGTTCACTGCAGCAGAGCTGCTAATTGTTTATTTACGGCGCCGAGAGTTGCACAGTATTCGCACTGTTGCCAACTCTTCGGGCCGAACTATGACGCGACTTCTCATGTACGACGTGTAGCTACTCTACACGTCGCATGGTCTAAAAATGTTTTCTATTGCGTATAGTCTATAATAAACATAATTTATATGATCTTTGAATCAGTTTAACTTTATTTTATTATTGTATGCATGATAATTCTTTCTATCATAATTATTTTTTCGTATTAATATTAATAAACTCAATAGCCATTTAAATATAATTAAATTTTGTCTGAATAATTACATTGTAATAAAAGCGTATAATTATCTTTAAAAAGTTTCCAAAAGTAATAGTTCATCTAAAAGTAGCATCAGCATGATATTAATAAATATCGTACACTTTGATTGTCGCGATTTGTAGTAAGACATTAGAGTAGTTGATAATCACGGATGCATGCAAGTGTCGTATACTATTTTGTGGCACAAAGTTTGAAAAACTCGATTTTTCGTACTTGCATTCTGTAGTACGTACTCAGTTCTCAGAATAAAGCTGAAACATGTACCAATCCTTATGTTTCGGATACACATCGATGGTAGTGCGAAAATCGGGTATTTCACGCATGCTATGCAGGCACGAGAAATTGAATTTACCACACAAATGCATCAAGAAATGTATGTTAATTTGACATACATTTACTTTGCCCATATAATATTACAAAAAATCGCCCGTGTAATAAATATTCTTTTATAGCACAGTGTGACCTAAGCCCGTACTTAGGTCCCGCCTATTCGTGACCTAAGCAGTCCTTTTTTTGCACTGTGTTTATCACACGTGCTACGCTCGTGCGCTAACCTCACGGTGGAAAACAGGACTGCTTATGACACGAATAGGCGTGACAGCGGGCTTTGGTAGGCTTTGCTATAAAATTCTATACGATACTCGTGAACTAAATAACACTTGTGCACGGCGTAATTAGGACGCTCGCTGCGCTCGGGCCCTAACCTCACGCTGAGCAAAAAAGTGCTACTTAGGTCACTTGTATCGTAATGTACTATTTTAACACTCCGTGTGCTAAATCAAGCTTCGCGCACGCCGTCTTAAAAATGTGGTTCGATACATGTGCGAGAATTTGATTTCAGCCTCATGTGACCTTTTCACAAGGCTAAATTCACATTCTTATTATCGAAATGTACTATTTTACAATATTTGTAAAAAAAAATTCATACACAATATTAGTCTTATATTATATAGTAAACTTGCATTTAAAGCTCTCTGCAAAAACTACTTTAATCAAATCTACGTTCTTTACCCTGAATTTCTTATCGATTCATTAGAGGATGCCTCATAAGAAGTTATTACCTTTAAAAGTTATGTTAAAAAAGCGAAATATACTTAGCACATAGTCATAAGACTCTGCGACGAGAGCAAAATTGATGTAATCCGTGATAGATGTACCCTTGAAGATCGAAAAACGCGCTGTTCATCTGGACGCTGATAAATGGAGACAGCCTTAGTCTTTAGACGATCAGAACAGGCAACGAGTTACTGATTGTGAATCGATACAGAAAAAACGCAGCTTAGTTGGCAACGTTGTCGTTGATTTCTCTAACAGGAATGACGTTGATGTGCAGTCGTCCTTTCAAGCGGTGCAAATGGTGTACCATCTCAGCAACTGAAAACGTACAATACTCTTTAAACCCAAGACATAAATATTTAGAAATTTGGATTCATAATTGCCTGCTCATTAGAGAAATTCCGGAAAATGTCGGAGAAGATTAGATCTAGGCTATACACCATCAACTTAAAAGAATTAATAAAAAGAGTTAAGAAAATTACAAGATTTTCGAGTACTTAAAATGTGTTTCACATAAACAGCTCTCGGGACTTCAACTTGCTCTATAGTGAAGTACGTTCAAGTTCAGATGGCTTTACGTAGGTCTCATAGCATACAACAGAGTCCAGTAATAGCATCTTCTTCTTCTTCTGGTTGACCTTTATGGTCGGAAAAGCGGATTTATTGATTTATTTCTTTTTGTGATATTGAATATATGCAACAGTCAATGCAATATTCTAAGTTCTATCAATAATTTGAATATATTTATATTGTTAAAATCATAATCTTATTATTGTGTTAATTTCCACTACCTCGTATCCCGGACCTGACTAAAAAATATAAATATTAAATAAAATCATTCTATTTAGTCTGCTGTCAGAAAGACGACACAGACTAGTAAACATTCACTGCTTTTCTCTAGTAAAATCTACATTACTACAGGACCGAGAAAAGTCGTGACCGTTTCAATGGCGATCCTGCCAGGATACGAGGTTTCAATGTGGGATTTATCATAATAAGTCAAAATAAAATCTGCCTGAATATACTCAGTACATTTAATACAAACATACACAAAATTAGATTTGCAATTGTAAGCAATCTAGTCAGACGTGCAGTTTATGCAGTCACCTCTTTATATCATAATCAGACAAAAACAAACCCTGACAAACAAAATGGCAGAAGCCCAAACAAACATCTTCTCAAGCACGCACAGACAGAGTGCAATACACTCTCGGGTTGTCTCTGCGGCTGTTCTAAAAGACCAACTGAACATTTCTTTAGCATTAATTACGCCGAGTGATGACGCGAATCAAACAATGATCGACGAACCATCTAAAAATACACAACGGATTCAGGCTGCTCATGATGCAATACAACACTTATTCGAAAGATCTGAGGAAATTACCGAGACATTAGAAAATTTAGAAAAAAATTCATCTGATTTATCTGAAAGGTTTGATAGAAATGATCAAAGATACGAAGTATTACATGAGGATTATATTAAAATCAAACCTAATTAACGTCTTTAGCAAATGCAAATTCAAATTTATTAAAAGCACTCAAGACGAATGAACAACTGAGATCACTTGTGATTGACCACAAAAAATTCTCAGACGCTTTGTTAATAACTGACCAAAATTTAAGTACAGTAAAATCAGACATTGAAAATTCAAAGAAAATATTGTTAGAACAAATAGATCAATTGACCAATAAGATTCGAACAGTTCGAAACTCCTCGTTGAACGCCAGTTTAGGTGATAGTTCCTTTTCGCTAGTATCTAACGGTCCAAAATTAAAGCCACCACAACCTTTAAAGCAGACGGAAAAGACAAACCCATGCGATATCTAAGAGAAATGAAGAAGTACCTTGAGGTGTTAGACTTAGAATCAAATAAAATGATCTTAATTATTGGTCAGTCATTAGAAAATACAGCCGCAGGATGGTTCGATATCGCGTAAAATTCCGTGATAATGTAAGATATAAGTATTTGACGACAATGAAGTAGTGCTGAATGCGAACAACATGATGGCGACCTTTCCGAGTCGACATAACATCATTGACATCACGATTCAGACTCCAAAGACAGACTTACCCACTGTCACGACCTTCTTTTATAGAGATTTTAAATCCATCAGGCTGGAAGAGCTTCTTTCTCTTCTTGAAGTCTGTGATTGGTCGGCCATCAGTTGCCCGGGCATAACTATAGACAGTAAATTAGAAGCACTTAGCAGTAATATCATGACTGTCATTAACAAACTTGCCCCCTTAAAGGAATTTAAGCCAAAAAATGAAAAGGTTGCTCTATGGATAAATACAGAGCTTCAGGACCTCTATGATAAGCGCGATGCACTCCGGCGAAGGTACAAACACACCCGGGATGAAAGGTTTTCTCTGGAATTACTGTCTCTTACGGCTCAAGCAGAACAATGCACAAGTGAAGCGCGGGAGACCTTTATCCAAAACAGAATTTCAGAGACCTTGAATAATAACAAAAATATCTGGATTGAGCTTCGCAATCTTGGACTCTTGTCCAAAACTAAGGAGGAACTGCACGGTTTCTCCCCAGGCGAGCTCAATGCCCATTTTGCCGGGGTCTCTGTATCTCAAGCAGAGAGCGAGGTGAATTTGGATAAGATCGTATCATCGGCCAGTGAAGCTGGTTTCACCTTTCGTGAAATCACTTTTTCGGACGTGGTCCTGGCACGTGGTCCTCACACTTCTCATCTCAGGCTAAGGGAGAAGATGGCATCCCTCAAGATGTCATTGCTAAATCCCTCCCAGTCCTAGGCCACCACCTTGCAGCAATTTTTAACTCCTCTCTGTCCAGTGGCGTTTTCCCTGGAACCTGGAAAAAGGCCTGTTTGGTGCCTCTAAAGAAAACGGCTATTCCATCAGCCGCGTCGGACTTCCGTCCGATCGCTCTGTTATGTTTTCTTGCCAAGGTTCTGGAGAAGATTGTTCACGATCAGATATCCGAGTACATAGAGTCGAAAAAGCTTCTTGATACACGCCAGGCGGGTTTTCGGCGTTATCACAGCACGCAAACACCACTACTGAGTCTGTCAGAAAGCATTAGGGCAGGTATTGATAGCAGGAAGCAACTGCTTACTATCCTCCTAATGTTCGATTTCAGCAAGGCGTTCGACACGATTTCGCCCTCCAAACTGCTTCGTAAGCTAATAGGAATGGGCTTCTCTAGGACTGTAGTTCTGTGGATCAAGTCACATTACAGGTCGTAATCATCGAGTAGTTACGAAAACAGCTGGTAACTCTCATTGGCTCACTACCAATCTTGGCGTTCCGCAGGGCTCGGTCCTGGGACCTCTTCTGTTTAGTATTTACATAAATGACCTCCGAGACACTTTGGCCTCCTTTAAAGGCCCTCAGGGCGTATTATCAGACAGTGTCGAGCATTTGCTATATGCTGACGACCTTCAAACCTATACACAGGTAACGAGGGACGACTTGAGCGAGGGTGTGGACCGCCTGTCGGCTGTGGCGCGTGCAGTGTCGGCCTGGGCGTCTGAGAACGCGCTTCGCCTCAATGTTGGGAAAACTAGAGCTATTATTTTTGGGTCAGAGAGTAACATTAACAAGGTGCAAAATCTCGAGCTTCCCGGCATTGAGATCGAGGACGGTGTCTTCGTACCCTTTGTTGACACTGTAACCAACCTTGGTGTTGTGATGGACTCGAAGTTGACATGGAAACCGCAGGTGGATGCGATTAGCCGAAAGGTTAATAGAGTCCTTTATGGGCTCCGATCCTATAGATCCTGCACCACCGAGGTAATACGTAAGCAGTTGGCGGGTGCTCTTGTCACCCCGCACTTGGATTACTGTTCTCTTGTCTATCTTGATGTATCGGGTCGGCAAAACACCCACTTCAACGATTGCAGAATTCATGTGTGAGGTATATATGTGGTGTTAGAAGGGACGAGCACATCTCCCCCTACAGAAGGAAGATCGATTGGATTCCGGTGCAGGCGAGAAGGGAGTTCTTTGCGGCGGTGATGCTCTACAGAGCAGTTGTAATGGGTCAGCCGCCATGCCTTGCTGCCCTCTTCGATAGGAATCGACCTAGAACCTCGGCCAGGGATCCGCAGGAGCTTGCAGTTCCCAGCTCGCGTACCGACGCTGGGATGCACTCCTTCACAGCTCAGGGAACGCGCCTCTGGAACTCTCTCCCGCGCGACTTGAGAGTTCTGCCGTCGCTTAGTAGCTTTAAGGCAGCGATGCGTAAACGCATTCATTTGCGTGAGTCTGAGTGTGGCGATGGCCAGACTTTGTGATATTTTTGTGATAATCGTTAAATACGTTAAATACTGTACCGTCAAATAAATTGTACTTATGTGATTATGTGACCAAAGGTTTTATCTTCCGTGACGTGATAGAATAGTTAATAAGTAATAAGATAAAATATACATAATACAGCAACGCTGTGACATTCCTAAACTAATGTGATATTTCAAGATATTATGTATTTTTGACTTGTGCAAAATAAATTCTATATCTATCTATCTATCTATCTATCTTTTTACCGCAGAAAATTTATATCACCTCCGTCGTTTTTTTATTACATACCATAAAGTGCAATTTTTTGAAATCGTTATAACTCGAAAACTAAATGTCAAACCTTTCTAAAAAACAGCATGATCATTAAAGGTTATAAGAACCATAAACCACTTAAATTTCAAGTCATTTCGTGGGGCAGACCCTGAGAAAAACATCAACAACTTATAACTAGTCGCCTTTAAGTGCACTCGTTACTTCTCTCTCCACTACATCTTATTACTATATTTGTATTCTTATAATACACATTCATATAACTTGTAAAGTCATTGCTTTCAGCAGCAAGGTAAGTGAGAGCAGACAGCCTTTAAACTTACACAGAGACAGAGAGAGAGCCGCGCGCGTGTGTGCGTGTGCCAACAAGAGTAAGAGTGAGAGAGAGTGTGAGAAAACTCGCGCTGACCGTGCGGTCGCGCGCCGCGCCGCGACACTTATCAGTTTACTGTTGAGCCGAATAGTCGCGCCGATTAGCTCGCTACTGTTGTCTTCGCTCCTTGTGATTCCGCGAATCCTAGTTGTAGCGTGCGTGCGTATCCCGGAGGATTGTTGCTGCATCAGTGACGTGTTGGAGTGTGTCACTGGGTGCATATCGTGCTACCTATTACAGCGTGCTACCCGATACAGCGTGCCAGTCACGAGCACTGCAGTTGTCTTGCCGCTCGACTTCCCGCTGCACCCAGCCACACACGAGGCCACGAGGCATCCTTCCTGCCGTCCAGCGAGGGGCCCCGTCACCCGTTTTGCGCTACTCCGGTCGAGCCACGAGGCATCTAGCGAGACTGCACGAGCCGCATCTGTAAGTACCGGCTGGATCGTAATATTTTCTCTCTGCGTTATTCGCTTTGCTTCGTCTCTCGCTTACCCCGCGCTGCATCTGTATTAGAAACAGAATCGTTACATAAACGAAACAGTTACCACTACTCAGCTTGTATGATTTTGCTCCTGACTCTATCCTTTCCCGTGCGTTTCCCTTAGATTTAACTCGCGAATACGCTACGTAGCATCAACACTCACGACCCCTCCGCGAGCTTACGTGCACGAGGACGTGCACGTTCAGCATATACTGCGCTACGGGCCAAGCTTCGCATAGCCTTCAAGAAGCCTGCAACGAGCTGCTGCATTTATTCCTCTCGCATTTCGACAGATCAGTGGATGCGCCACTGATCGTTTATAACGGAAAGGAACCCCGCTATAAACTGAAAAAATTCGTTTTTCTACGTGACGCAGTAACTGGAGTCAAAAGGCATTAATCAAGTTCAAATTTTAGATTTAGTTAGCATTATATAGCACTTCGATCCCTTTTTTTGGGTTGTTTAAGATATCAGTCAGTTCAAAAGATATTAAGTTTCAAAATTTTGTTTTTCACCCTGTATACTTTGCATAATTAAAAACTGCATCGCTTATATCTCTAGCGTCCTCACAGTGGCCTCAAAGTTATCTTCAATTTAAACAAACTATTTGTTTAAAACTGTTAAAAATGACAAATATTTTGTTTAAATTGAACATAACTTTTTAAGATTGAATATACTTACAAATCCTCTCACTCATATCAGAACTATGTATATTTTAAACATGTTTGTAAAGTTTTAGTGCAGTTCGATGCCTAAAACTGAAGTAAGTCTGCGGTGAGTCAAAAAATGAAAATTGTAAATTTTGGCCTTCGGAGACATGTTGCACCTGGTATTTGGTACATATAAAAATTGTCTTTTGTTCTCTATAGTTTTTTCGAGTTTATTATATTTGTTTAATACATTTTAAAACAATTGAGAGCAATATAAAAATGAAATCCAATTCTTCATTTTTGAACCATTTAAGGTGGTTATGACCATTGGTTTGAACCATTTAAGGTCCCCTTAAATTTATCTACAATTTTGGGAAAAGGTAGATTTTTTATGCGTCTCGGCCAAGTTCTTTGCACAGCTCTCAAAACCTTATGGTTTCTGAGATATTGATGATTTTCTATTGAAAATTTTTTGATTTCTTCTTACTTGAAAACTAAGCAGTCAAGCGCTTCAAAAACAAGTTGGTGATTTATTACAGCAAAAACAAAATGCTGTAAAAATTCAAATTAATTTTATCGACTGGTTTCTAAGTTATGAGCCAACCTCCGCAACCCATTTTTCTGCTTTAATTTTGCTTCCTCCTAGAGGAAGCTTTGTAATAGTAAAATTTTCACTTTCGCCAAAACTTCGTAGAAACGCATTCGGAGGTGTTTAGAGTTCGAATCACGTGTTTTTAGAAATTGTCCGTATGGATGTGTGTGTGTGTGTGTTTTTTTCTCTTGGAGAAAGAGGTATTAGGGAAAATCTTAGAAAGACCATGGCTGGCTTCGTTGATAGAGTCGTCGGAACGACCCGCTCCCCTCCGCCAGTCGCGTGTCGGATTCACACCGACTAAACCCATCCCTCTCACGGCCAGGTGAAAAAACACCCATCCGTGAGAGCAAACGCCCTCCTTTGCCTTTACCGACCCTTAGTAAAGGTGCATCCAGCTCCATCTTCTGTGCCCCAGATCCCCCGCGGTAAGACCGTTAAGTATTGCTTCGCGGCGGGGCAATGACTTTAGCCCTCTTCTATTCGATGTGGTCGTCATCCTTTCACCTGTTCTTCGATCTTCCTAGGATCTCCGTTCCTTTTTCTTCGCCGTGTCCAGGGCGCGCCTGAATACGTTGCAGCCGCCGGAGCCAGCTACATGATTGCAGCTTTCTTCCTTTTGTCCATCTTCTTTGCAGAGAAAACAGCTCGCTTCCAACTGGCATTGNTTACGTGTTTTAAGGAAATGACCGTATGGATGTGTGTGTGTGTGTGTGTGTGTGTGTGTGTGTGTGTGTGTGTGT
>CM053170.1:46005104-46071726 GCA_012977825.3 Pteromalus puparum
TGTGTGTGTGTGTGTGTGTGTGTGTGTGTGTGTGTACCGCAAGATTATCGAATTCAGGTTATGAATCTCTACAAAATTTGGCATGCATACCCTTTTCTGGATTCTAAATTCGGAAAAAACGTTATTTTCAATTGTGCTAGTTAAATCTCATTTTATGGCCGTTTATTGAATTTTGGCAAAACTATTTTTGGCATTTTTCGTATAATCTTAATGTTACAAACAATACAGCTATAACGCATTAAAAGAGAATAAAATTACCTTACGTTCCCCGCTTAGCTCTCGAGATCGACCGCACTGATCGGCAGCAAAAGCGAAAAAGGTGATTTTTGCTAAATAAGGCATATCTCCGAAATGGAATATCAGAACCCCGTAATAAAATATGGTGATAGGTTCTGATTGTGAGTCAAGCCATATACCACAAAAATTTCAATTTATTTGACTACGTAGGTTTTTATCAAAAAGTCCACCCGCCCGCTCATACATGATGCAGCACTTTTATATCTATCCTTTTGGTAACCACCACCCCCCCCCCACCTCCCCTTCCCTATGTAGCTTCTTTCTAGAAAAAAAGTTACAATCAAATTTTTGGTTCTACCCCTTTAACTGACATTCTACCCCTCAACCTGATTGACTCATATAGAGTGCATGCATCTAAATTCTCAAATCGTCAAAGGAATATCATACATTCGTACAGATTTTTTAGAAACCATGTAATTATCTTCTACTAGCGGAATAGGAGGAAGCTAAGTGCTAATGACTTGGCAGCGTTTTTTTTCATTCTATTACCGCTGCAGCTTCATGGGCCCAGTCAGAGGGGGCCTTCTACCACCTCTGTGTTGAATTACAGCCCGATCCTATCCATTTCTTCCTTTCGAATTCCGCCCTGATTTAACCTCCCTGGAGGATTTTTCCGGTGAGGACATCTTTCAGACTCGCATCGTGTTGGTTAAGCCAACACTCTCTGTCCTTTTAACGGACATCGGGTCCATCTCCCAGTGTAAACCGATCCGGAGAAGGTCCATCTTTCAGGAGCCAGCTCCCCGCCGGTAAGGCCGGCGTTCCCTGCCTAGCGCATCGGGTCGGCCTACCTGTTTTATCGACCTCCCTAAGAGTCCCTAGCACTGCTTCGCATTCGCCCAGGTTTGCGCATGTGAGGTAAGGGAAAACCCGGAATTACGCTGAAGGAAAATTCTGGGGAAAAACCCGTCTCGAAACAGCCAGAGTCCAGGGTACTTTTCCCGTTCAAATACAGCTCAGAGAAAATCCGAGTGCATTCACTGGGAATCGACCCCACGACCCCTTGAGCGAGCGCGTATCCGCTAGTTAGGGCGTGCGCCTTAACCAACTGAGCCACGGATGCTCTCATGGGAAAAGGTAGACATTTTATTTGTTCTGGCTAAGTTCATTGCGCAGCTTTGAAAGTCCTATGGTTCTTAAGATATCAAGGTTTGAATTTTTTTTGAAAATTTTTTGATTCTCCATATTTCTAAAACAATGTAGTCAAGTGCTTAAAAATTTCATTTGGTGAGTCACCATAAACAAAGTTATTTGCTGTTAAAATTTTAAACGATTCCGTTGAGCAGTTCTCGAGTAAAGAGCTGAAATGTAAAAACCGATTTTTTCAAAAGTTAGGATGATCTGCTCCTCCAAGAACTAGCAGAAAAATGCTGCTAAGATAAAAATACATCATAATCCAATTTCTGAACGATGTTGCTTCTGCGACAGCTTGAGTAAGATGACGCGAAATACTTCGATTCACTTTTTTTTGAAATCATTATTTTCATTGCCACATATTTCTCCATAGCAACTTGTGCGCTACTCGTCAATATTCCTTTTATGTTATTGTCATCAAAACTCATGACGCGTGGGTTAGCGAGTTTGAGAGTTTTGGTTTTATATTTATCCCTCGCTTATGATCACCTTATTACGATTTCCACACATATGTATATATGGGTGGTTCTCTGTCAAATCAAAGATGAAAAACTTTTTTGGTTCTAACTCTATATATATATATATATATATATATATATATATATGTTCTATAGGATGCACATGACTCCCAAAAAATTTTCAGCACGATCCCTTTACTTGGCTTCGAGTTATAGCTAGTCAAAGTTGGTGTTTTAAGCAATTTTTGCATTTTTTGCCTATTGTAAATGGTTTGTAGCTCATAAGGGCTGCATTTTTAACAAAAACTACCCTGATACTTTTTTCTGTTAAATTTTCTGAATTTTACAATAAAAATCTTTTTCAGTCATATATATATATATATATATATATATATATATATATATATATATATGTTTAGGCTACCTTGTTTGCATTTTAAACCTTAAAATGTGAAAATTTGAGGGTTTGATCATGACTACGACCACCAAAAAATTCATGCAGATACCTTTTTATAGTACAAATGTACCTGTAAAATCCTGATTTGGCTTAGGCCTTAGTCTTCTTGCAATCAATGATAGAGTACTGAAAAATAGCCAAATAATGGTAAATAAATACAGTAAAATACAAATAAGGTAGCCTAAACATCTATATATATATATATAACTGAAATTTATATATATATATATAACTGAAATTTATATGTATATATATATAACTGAAATTTATATATATATATATATATAACTTTAAAATAATTTTTTACGAAATAAAAATAATTTCACAAGATGCATTCTAGATGAGGATCGACTATCACTGTTTGTGCTGCTTCTACGGCTGTGCTGATACCTTCCTCCGACATACTATCTGAATGAAGATTCGTCAACATTCAAGATTCACAAGTATTTGTTGTGTTATTTGCAGTGAAATCAGTGATTACATGATTGTGTTATGTGTTCGACCGTGTAAAGTTGTATCTATAGCCGATTTACACTGTCTGTGCATTATAGGTTGGCATTGACGGCTACAAACTTGATAACTCTCCCTAGTGGAAATAATTAGTTGTGCCAAAGTGTGCCCAAGTGTGCCAAAGTGTGCCAAAGTGTGCCAAAGTGTGATAAAGTGTGCCGAAGTGTGCCAAAGTATGCTAAAGTGGTCAAATTCGGACAAGTGAAACAGTATGGCATACTATGGCAAACTATGGCACACTATGGCACAGTATCGCACAGTATGGCACACTAAAGGATTTATTGAAAATTAAAAAAAAAGGGCCGGGAGGTAGGATCGAACCTGGGTCACCAGCGTGCCAGTCTATCGTGTAACCGCCTGAGCTAATATCTTATGCGATATACAGTTATATTTCTTTCTTATAAGGAGCACCTCATATAGGTTTTACATTGATTAAAATATTCTTAAGTCATACAAACTTAAAATCAATCGTTAATTTTTATGAAAAATTTATATATATAATAATACATATAATGTTTACGACTTATACGAGGACTCATATCAGTTACTCGTCATAAACATAAAAGTTCTGTGCCAAACTATGCCAAAGTGTGCCAATCTATGCCAAACTGTACTACAGTGTGCAAAAAAAAAAAATTTCTGTAAAATCGATGTGTGCCAAAGGCCAAAGTGTGTTATACTGTGTGAAAAATAAGAAGTTTGTTTCTAAAAAAATCTATGTAGGTTAAAGTGTGCCAAAGTGTGCCAAAGTGTGCCAAAGTGTGCCAAAGTGTGCCATAGTGTGCCATACTGTTTCATTTGTCCGAATTTGACCACTTTGGCACACTTTGGCACACTATGGCACACTTTGGCACACTTTGGCACACTTGGGCACACTTGAGCACATTTTGGCACAAAATCCATTTCCACTAGGACTGGAGCTGGATCAAAACTGTATGCTGCTACTGATGCTGGTTGGCGTTTTGGCAGGCTTCAGTTATCTGGAGACGACTCTGAAACCAGGTTCATGCTCTTTGGTGTTGATGGCTTTCGTTGCTGGAGGCTTCCATCAGCTGAGGACGACCTTGGAACCAGATTCACGCTGTCTGTTGGACAGGTTAGCGTTGCAGGCCCATTTCAATCATCAGAATCACACTGTTTGCTGGCCTGGGTAGCTTTGCTGACCTGTTTCAATCATGTGTAGACGTCCCTGAAGTTGGAAGTTACTGGTGTACATTCTACAGCTGTACATCAAGGATCTACAGTAGGTCCTCGACCAGGGTCAACTACTGCTGCTGTTACTAGTACAGAGTCCAGTGCTGCTGGAGTTACTGGTCCAGGGTGTACTCCAGCTGCATATTCAGGGGCCACTGCTGCCACTGCTGGGTGTACAGCTTTTGCTACTTATATTCATACAACTAAATTAAACAACGTTTAACTAAACAAATTCAAACAACGTTTGCTGCTACTGCTACTTGAGCTTAGTCAACTGCTGTTGCTGCTACTCGAGCTTGATTAACTACTGCTGCTATACGTGCAACTTCTATAACAGCTGTATGTCCAAGATCTACTACTGCTCTTCGACCGAAGTCAATTTGCTGCTTCTACTGGTACATCTCCTGTTATGCTGCTAATTAAGTAGCTTCTAACGCTACTTGTTACTTCTAAAGCTCCGTGCAGGCAAAAATTTTGTCTCAAGTCTATATGATGATATTTTTTTTTTTTTTTTTTTTAAGTGGCATTTCGAACTCGAAAGTTCACCGCCTCATCTACGCAAGCCTTCCACGTATCCCTATTTTGTGCTAACCCTATCCATTTCGCGCCGTCCTGCCCGATTTCAGTTAAATCTGCTTTTACATTGTCCTCCCACCTGCGCCTAGGTCTACCTAGAGGTCGCGACGTATTTGGCTTTCCTTTCATTATACGCGCTGCCGTGCGATCATTTCCCATTCTTGCAACGTGCCCTGCCCATCTTAGTCTTCGCGATTTAATTATTCTGTTTATATTCGGTGACGCGTATAAGTTATGTAGCTCGTCGTTGTGCAGTTTCCTCCACTCCCCGGTTTCCTCATCTTTCTTTGGCCCGTATATTTTTCGCAGAACTTTATTTTCGAACACCCTAAAACGGTTTTCCTCTGCTTTAGTGAGCGCCCAAGTTTCGCATCCGTACAAGATTACCGGCATTATTATAGTCCTATATATCCTAATTTTTACATTTTTAGACAGCAGTTTTGATTTTAGTAGTTTGTTCACGGCGTAGAAGCAGGCATTACCCGAATGTAGTCTCTTATTAATCTCGGCTTTGATTTCGTTTCGATCATTTATAGTTGTGCCTAAATATCTGAATTCGCTAACCTTTTCGAAAGTAAAATTTCCGACTCTAAGATCCCCCTCTCCTTCGCAAATGCCCAGTTTATCCATAATCATATATTTCGTTTTCGATTCGCTCACCTCTAACCCCGTTTCCTCGGCCGCATTTATGAGTATTTCCGCGTTTCTCGCTACCGTTTCGCCATTATCCCCCACTATGTCCAAATCATCTGCATATCCTAGAATCTGCGTTTTTCCGTTGAGTGTTGCGCCCAGCCCGCTAGTCTGCATTTGTCTAACAACATACTCTAGCGTTAAGTTAAAGAGTACCGTGGAGAGCCCGTCCCCTTCACGGAAAGAAGTTGGCACGCTGAGGGACGGTGCAACTGCGCGGGCAGCGACGCGTGCGCTGCTGACTCGTCAGATGGCGTGCAGATGGCGTGCGCGCATCGCCTTTTCTCGTGCACCCCGATGCGCGGTGCGACTGAGCACGTTGGATCTCGGTGCTGATTTGCACGGCGTATAAGCGTGCACGCATCGTTGTTTGTCTCGCAACAAAGAGTGCCTCGCGTCGAACGTGTCGTGTCGTCAAGATTATCAATTATTGAAGTTTGATTAAGTACGACAATGTGCAAATAGTGAAAATGGACAACTTTGTAAGGAACAAATTGATCGACTGAGCAATTTTGATAAAAAGTCATAATAGTTTATATATCGAACTTTTTGGCAACTTGAAAACTAAATTCCATTTTCTCACACATTATGTTCGAATAATTTTAAAAAATGGTCCTGTTATAAAATATCTATCATTACGATACGAATCAAAACATAAAATCATCAAAAGTATTTTATTGAATTTTTCCTCAGATCGAAATATTTTGAAAAGTGTTGCTACAAGGTATGAACTTAGTTTAATGCGAATGGATTGTTTAAAATATGAAAAAGAATATATAACTTACGGGAAAACTCTATCAAATATTTTTTTGACAAGGTCCAAAACTAAAATACATATTAGTAATATAGTTATAAATGATATAGTTTACAAAAAAGATACAATTATTATTGTCAACATGAATGAAGATGGTCCCGAATTCGGTAGAATAACAAATGTATTTGTAATCGATTATAAGGTCTTATTTGAATATATACAGATTTCTCTAATAGGTTTTGATCCACATGTATGTGCGCATATTGTAATGGAAGTACCTAATGTAAATACCATAGAATACCATTTTTTAGCATCTACAGTTCCATGCGTTATGTTCTTAATAAAAGATACGAACTTTATAGTCACTAGGTATAATTTATAATAGTTTGTATAATTAATAAAATTGTTTATCCTTGATAATGTGTTATTTAATCAATTCTATTTGAATATAATATACAAAACGCAAAGATAAATTCAAAGCGCATCATCGAGAACGCTCTACGCGACGCAGCATGTTTGGCCGCAGCCGCTGCATGACAAACGATGGTGCGTGCACGCTTATACGCCGTGCAAATCAGCACCGAGATCCAACGTGCTCGGTTGCACCGCGCGTCGGGGTGCGCGCACGAGAAAAGACGATGCGCGCACGCCATCTGACGAGTCAGCAGCGCACGCATCGCTGCCCGCGCAGTTGCACCGTCCCTCAGCGTGCCTGACTGTTTTCCGTGTTGTTTCAACCGGCGTGTATCATGAACGATTCAGATACATTTACCGCCTCTCGTACTTTTTCCCGTGCTTCCGTTCATGACATATTTTGTATTAATTTCACAGTTCTTTCAAGTTTTTTGGCACGCGAGTCGAGCACGCAGGATTTGATACATTTTGCTTCGCTTGTAGATCATCATACTCGCTTTTTTTAAATTATGAATAAACTGGTGTATTGCTTTTCGCATATTCCATTCTTTTCTCAAAGCCTGCTCTTATAGTAACATTTGATCGCCTCGCTCGACCTGTTACGCGCCGGAAATCCACACTGATACATCTCCTATTATATCTTCCGCGGAAGGGTGTGAGGTGCTGGCCCTGTACCTTACGTTTGACAGAACTTTGGTGCAGGTAGCTAAAAGTGAAAGATTCCCCGTTAGTTTATTCGCATCTGGTGCTGAGTGCCGCTTTCAAAATCGGCGTATAATGATGCGATTCTTTCGTTTTCCGGCATTGCTCATTTTCCAAATAGAGCGTATAGTTTAAAAGGTTCGACGGCGCTTGTCCAGGCGCAGCTGCTCCCCAATATTTTACGAGTCAGTTCGTGGTATAGATCGTTTCCGCGTGGTCTGTATTTGTGTTAGTTTTTAGATCGCCGGTTCCTATTCTTTGGTAGGTCGGTTCTTCCAAATGGGAGGTCAGCAGTGTGGATTTCGTCTCCGTTTTCTTCGCAGTTTTTGTACGTTCTGCGAGCTTATTTTTAAATAGCCCTTCCTCACAGCTTTAAACAGTTCCTTTTGCGCCTTGTGACGGGGACTGATTTTTCCGCCTCTCTTTCATTATTGTTGGACTCTCTTGGAACACCCTTCCTAATTTAGCGTTAATTCTTTGGACAAATTCTTTTCCGGCGCGGGCGGTTTTTTTCATACTATTTTTTCGTTTCTATTTTTTTTATCTTATTCTTTTTGATACTCGCGTTTTTTTCTGTTCCTGTAAACGCCCCCACTTGGCCTTCTTATTTTCGTGGTATCTTTACGCCTATCGCCTCCATCTCTCGTACGCTGTCTAATTGCTTGGGTTTGCGCCTTTTCAAACCAGAGTTTGCACTTTCGTCAAACCATAGGTTTGTCTTTGGTTTTTCTTTTACTAGCACTTTGCGGGCCTTTCATCGTTTTTTCGATATCCCCCAAAACTGTTCGGGTCGTCATCTACCTCCGTCGGTGATCCGTTTCTTCGTACGTACCTGAAAGATTTCTTATTATTTACTTGATACTTAATTCGTTCTATCCCGTTCACGTACTTCTTCATATTAATCGAACGTTTCTACTTTGTTCGCATTCTACTCTGGAAACCCTCCTAATTTAGCGTTAATTCCTTTGGACAAATTCTTCGGGCGGCGGTTTTTTTCCTACTATTTTCGTTTCTATTTTTCTTATCTTGATTCTTTTTGAATACTCGCGTTTTTTTCTGTTCCTGTAAATCGCCCCCACTTTGCCTTCTTATTTCGTGGTATCTTTACGCCTATCGCCTCCATGTTCGTACGCTGTCAATTTTGGGCTTTTGCGCCTTTCAAACCAGAGTTTGCAACTCTTCGTCAAACCATGGTTTGCTCTTTGGCTTTTTCTTTTACTATTTCACTATTGCGGGCCCTTTCATCGTTTGTTCGATATCCCCCAAAACTGTTCGGGTCGTTCATCTACCTCCGTCGGTGCATCCGTTTCTCGAGTACCGTGAAAGATTTCTTTTATTTCTACTTGATACTTAATTCGTTCTATCCCGTTCGTAGCTTTTCACTACTCGAAGTTTCTTACTTATGTTTCGGCCCGTTTACTTTTTTGCCCCGCTACTAATTTGGCTCTTAATTTGGCCACTACTAGAAGATGATCCGAGTCGCAATCCGCCCCCCTATAGGTTCTTACGTCAAGCACGTTCGTGTGGCGCCTCTTATCGATAAGAAAGTGATCGATTTGATTTTTCGTGGCTCCGTCCGGCGATGTCCACGTTACTTTGTGTATATCCTTGTGCTTGAAGCACGTACTCTTTACTATAAGATCTTTTGCCGCCGCGAAATTTATGACTCTAATACCGTTATCGTTGCTGGTTTCGTGCAGACTTTCCTTGCCTATAGTGGGCCTAAACATTTCCTCTTTCCCTATTTTAGCGTTGAAATCCCCCACTACTATTTTGGTGTCGTAAGATGCGAATTAGTCGATTAATTGCTCCAAGGCTTCGTAATAAAGATCCTTCACTTCTTCCTCTTTGTCCTCCATAGGACAATGCACGTTAATAACCACGTAATTGTCCCGCGCTCCTTCGATGATGATATACGAGAGTCTGTCGTTTACGAATTTGAAACTTTTAACCACGTGTATAATTCTTTCGTTAATCAGGAATCCGGTACCTAGGAAATGTCCACTCGCGCCCCCGTACATAAAGGTGAAGTTTTCGTTTCCTAACATACCGCTATCTTGCCACCGAGTTTGTTGTATAGCTACTAAGTCTAGATTGTACCCGTCAGCTTCTTTTAAGATTTCCCGGTACGCGCCTGCTCTGTATAAACTGCGCACATTCCACGTTCCTACCTTTAAGTCCCTATTGATTTTGGTTTGGTTTTGGTTTTTTTGAGCCATGATAGTAAGTGAAACCCACGCGTTTTGGATCCTGTTTCCGATCGCAGGTGAATCATCCGTTCTAGAGGTGATAACTCCCATACCTCTCTAGAACTAAGTATGAGAGCTTTCCGACTTTGATAAGGACGGAGTCAGCTCATCGTCGGACACACTACGGAATCACGCTCGTATCCTAACGCCCCCCTGCAAGGCAGCGCGCCTACGCTGGCTTCGTTGCCGTGTAAGACCAGGTGGCGAATCATTCTACACATCCCCTTTCGGGGCAGTTGTCATCGCTCCCGCATTCTCTACGACAGCAAGATTTTTGTAATGTGTGCTACAAGAGATAGATTATAGACATAGTAAGGTAGGAAGAGAAAGTGAAATAAGAAATATTGTTGAGTGTTCGTTGTTGTGGTCGTTGTTGTGGTGCTTGCGCAGTGTTTCTATCGGCTGTCCGCGGCTGCTTATTCGATTTATTCGCAGGTAACCTCTTTCTCAGGGGCCGTTCCTGTATCCGCAACCTGAGGACGCGCTGTGTAGTGGTGATAGGCACCCACCCGTCCGCTCTGGACGCACAGCTATATGATGATATAGCATTTACAATATATTTTAGCTTTTCAAGATTTTTGTTGTTAAAAATTGTATATTTCAAACCTCATGTAACATATACACTTGAAACTTCATATGCAAGTCTGTGTTGTGTATAACACAGACTTGCATATGAAGTTTCAAGTTTAAACAGTGCATCACTTGTGCATAAACTCAATTTTTTTAGAATTTCTTTGACTAAAATTGCATATCTCAAAAATGGTGCATTGTATACACTTGAAACTTGATATATAAGCCCTTGTAATGTATTTTACTATATTTCTGCCGTTTGATGCACTTACTACAATCAGATGATCTACTTGGAAGCCTGTGCCAAAAGTATTCAAATTCTGAAAATGTAAAAGAATGTCCTATGTAACTTAATGTATTTGAATATAATCAACATTAAAACTGTCGGTTTCAAAAAGAATTACCCATTTACAATTAAATTTGCACAGAAAACAGATTAAAAAAATATAAAATTATTAATATAATTACATGAAACTGTTAATTTAAAGAAATATTAAATAAAGATAAGATAAGAGTATCTAACTTTTCCCAAAATCTCAAGTGCAATAATGCCTTTTTACGCCCGTAATCGAGACTCAAAAAAAACTCATTTTTTTCAGTTTTCGATTTATTACTGAAAAAATAAGTAGTCAAATCACTTGAAATTTTAATGGAATATAGTTTGACACGTAACCCATCAACATATTTTTTTCGTAAGGTTATGATGTTTAGTTTCAGAGATATGAATTTTTTTTAAAGAATCACCTTTTTCATTTTACTAGGAATGAAGGCGCGCTTCGCGCGCTCTTGATTCTATCCCTGATGTCTGAACTCTGGGTTATAACTGTTTAGATGATAGCAAAAAAACTCTGGTTGTGAACTCCAAAATTTTTATTTTTCAATGATTTGATTCAAACAAAAAATTTGTAATATCATTTTTGCTATCATCTGGATGGTAACACCTATATAGGCACTCATTATATTATTTTTTTGCTTCTAAGAATATTCTGAAAATTGAAAAAAATGGTCCAAATTTTGTGCAGAGATTTGTGCAGAGATCTGTGCAGAAATGTCTGCAGAGATCTATGCACAGATCTCTGTACATTATTTTCGTAAGGGCCATCATTTTTTTAAGAGAGGATCTGCTGAACGGAGCGGTCAATCCCGAGGACCAAACGGGGGAAATCAGGTAATTTTATTAGCTTTCAAATGCATGTTAGCTGAATTGTTTGTAACAATGGAATGATTGAAAAAAAAAAACGAAAAAAATGTTTTTCGAAAATCAAAAAATGGCCATAAAAAAAGTAATTAAAAAATTAAAACATAAATGTTTTTTCCGAATTCAGAATCCAAAAATAGATATGCATGTCAAATTCCATTCATATTGACGGACTAGTTTCAGAAATATCACGGTATACATACACACACACATATCCATACGGACATTTCCTAAAAACACGTAATTCGAACTTCTAACATATAAAAACGTGTTTCTATGAAGTTTTAGCGAAACTGAAAATTTTACTATCACAAAGCTTCCTCTAGGAGCAAAAGTAATTGAAAAAATTAAAAAATAAATGTTTTTCCCGAATTCAGAATCCAAAAATAGATATGTATGTCAAATTTGATTGATATTGACGGTGTAATTTCAGAAATATCACGGTATACAGACACACACACACACACACACACACACACACACACACACACACACACACACATCCATACGGTCATTTCCTTAAAACACGTAATTCGAACTTCTAACATCTAAAAACATGTTTCTATGAAGTTTTAGCGAAACTCAAAATTTTACTATTACAAAGCTTCCTCTAGGGGGAAGCAAAGTCACCTCACTAACAACAAAAATCATTTCTTACTCGACGATGAATTAATCTGAAAACTAATCCGAATCATCTTGTGCAAAGAAATCAGCAAAAGCATAAATATACAAAAATCAAGCTAATCCCTTATTAATTATAGATGAATCATTCGAGCACATAGCGAATTTTCATCTTAAAACTATAGTGGAATTGATTCTTCTTGGAGTAAGAAATGATTTTTGTCAGTGCAGGTAAGCTAGAGTATGCTAACTAGTTTATAAAAAATAACATGGTTGTACTTTTCAAAATTATACTTTTAATGCTTACATGCGGTCCCGTTGTCTTATAGTTTATCGATGAAACACTCGAATTATTTATGACATTTAAGGTGTGAATCTGTTAAATTATATTAAGTAAAACTGCAATTTTCATATTATAATCTATAAGAGTAGATAGGCTATAGGCATACTGGCACACCCGGATTCTGGCACACCCCCTCTCCTCCCAAAGTGTTCCAGTACCCGCCGCAGTGGAAGGGAGAGCGATAACGCCTCTCGCGTTCTATCCCCCTCTTTTTGAAAAAATGTCAAGGCAGTGGGAGTAGTCCCAATCCCTATTGCCATCTCTCTACTTTTTTGTTGAGAAAGGGAAAGAGAGCCACCCCCTCCCAGAGAGAGGGAAGCATCTCCTCGCCCACCTACATTTGCTGGGAAAGCCACCTCCTTCCCTGATTCTCTTGAGAAACGTGTGAAAAGCGAGAGTGGTGGAAAGTGTGACCTTATAAGATACCATGTAAAAGTTGTTAATTTATCAGAGGAAAAATAAATCCTGCTTTCTCACGGTTGTAATCTGAAAGATAATAACAAAAATAATATGCATATCTGCTCGCTCTCGTGAAGTGATGAACCCTCAAAGCTGTTTCCACCTTTGATTGTCACGAGCGGAGATAATTTTCAAATACTTGAAACTGTCAAATCTTAAAGAGATAATCTTATGTTCAATAGATCTCACGCGGACATCTGTCAGACTTCTTGATTGACATGCGCGCAGATATACTCATTTTCCCCATTTCGCATATGCGCCCAGATATACTCATTTTCCCCATTTCGCATGCACACCTACATATCTTACACTAGTATCTGTCGCACTTCTTGCCCGGCACGCGCACAGGTATACATTCCCAGACCCGCATGCTTACCTGCGTTGGCACGCACGCAGGTATACATTCCCCGGCCTGCATGTTTACCTGCGCGTACGTATACACACACACACATCTGGCCGCCTTTCTCACAATCTCGCTCAGGTATTAACACATTCAGCTTTTTTCCTTCTCATAATCTTGCTCAGATATGCTCATTTTCCAACGGCTTGCAGATTATCGGATAGATTATCCGCTAAGTCAGTATGTGCGTGTGTGCGGTTCAAGAACTAGGATTTTTGAATTTTCACACGGATAAGTCGGATACGTGCGGCAGACTCTCGCATGAAAATTAAAGATATGAATGATGATTAAAATTGGATGTGAGGGAGGAGATTCTGTAAATTTCGAAGGGAAGTGACTAAGGGAGTATCTATGAGAACAAAAGTGGAAATTTTCCACCAATCGAAGGACTTTTGGCTAATGAAGTGGAAAGGGAAGTGTTCAAGGGAGGTTCTATGCGAAAATTGGAAGTGGAAATTTTTCGCCAATCGAAGGACTTTTGGCTAATGAAGTGGAAAGGGAAGTGTTCAAGGGAGGTTCTATGAGAAAATTGGAAGTGGAAATTTTTCGCCAATCGAAGGACTGATGACATTTCAAGTGGAAAGGGAAGCTTCGCTGTCCACCGCTTTTAAGGACCGGACGCTTGCTTCGTCAGTCAGTTCACTCTTCGTTTCTCAAGTTCATTCTTCAATTCAAACTCAGAGAAGATGGAAGGAATCAACGACAGCATAAGGGCAGCTTTTGAGAAGGTCAACAACTATCGATCAATCGTCCATCTCTTTAATGTGATGTTGCAGTTGATGTTCTGGACAACGACTGAATCAAATAAAATTCCATTTTAACAAAGTGTAAGTGCTATTTTTTACATTAGTTTAGGTTTTATTTAAATAATTTTTTCCAAATTTAACTATTTTTGTTGTATTTTCAGCTCCTCCATCCGCGTTGACTTCTGCGCTGAAGGAGCTGAATGAGTCTATAGCCACCACACCAGGGCCGCAGCAACTTCCATGGATTGGTGTGATACAGCAGATGTTTGAAAGCATGATATCCTTATCAGGGATGCAGCATCAGCAGCAGTTTCTACAGCCGCAGAACCTGCAGCATCAAGCAGCAGCAGTCGCAGCCAAAACCGCATCCGCAGCCAAAGTCGCAGCCAAAGCCACAACCGCAGCCAAAGCCGCAGCCAGAACGACAGCAGAAGCCAAAGTCGCAGCCAGAGCCGCAGCCAGAGCCTCAGCAGAAGCCAAAGCCGCAGCCAAAGCCGCAGCAGAAGCCAAAGCAGCAGAAGTCGCATCCGCAGCCAAAGTCGCAGCCAAAGCCGCAGCCAGAACGACAGCAGAAGCCAAAGCCGCAGCCAAAGCCGCAGCAGAAGCCAAAGCAGCAGAAGCCAAAGCCGCAGCCCAAGCCACATCCGCAGCAGCAGAAGCCAAAGCCGCAGCCAAAGCAACATCCGCAGCAGAAGCCAAAGTCGCAGCCAAAGCCACAACCGCAGCCAAAGCCGCAACCCAAGCCGCAGCAGAAGCCGCAACCCAAGCCGCAGCAGAAGCCACAACCGCAGCTGAAGCCACAGTCACATCATCAACCAGGAAGCCTCGCTCTCCACCGGCAGCCAAAAGTGATCGCCATTCTACGTCTGCGAATACCGAACGTCCATCCTCAGCAAACGATCGCAATCGCTCGTCTTCGAGAAACAACCGTCATCGCTCATCTTCGAGAAACGACCACCATCGCTCTTCTTCGAGAAACGACCGATCTTCTGTAAGAAGCGATCGCTCTTATACAAGAAGCGATCGCCCTCATGCACCAAGTACGGCAAGCACGAGTGCTGAATGTCAAGCGTCGAATACATCTGTTAGCGATGTCATGCATTTACAGCCTGCTCTACGATCCGTAATAGCATGCAAGGATATCAGGATATCTCAGTCTCCAGGGGCGAGGTCAAGCTCAAGCACGCGTTCAGGCTCAAGCTCGCGTTCAGGCTCAAGCTCGAGTTCTGGCTCAAGCTCGAGTTCTTACTCAACCTCGAGTTCTTACACAAGCTCGAGCACCAGATCGGAATCCAAGTCGAGATCTGGCTCTGTCAAAAGCGGAAGTTCGAGAAAGAGGAAATCTGATGGTGAGTTGTAAAAAAAATCAAAATTTGTCTAAAAATAATAATCCATATTTTTTGTTTTTAATTGCAGATGAAGCAATCGAAGGCATAGGTGGTAAAAAGATGGCAATCACATCATCCCAAGAGAGCGAAAAATCAGGTATAATAATTTTTCATACTTGAAATTATTCATCATTACTTTTTTTTTAATGATAATATATCCATTAATTTTTTTGTTTTGCTTGTTTTTGCAGCAGAAAAGAAGGCATGGAGAAAACTTTCGTTGTCTTTGAAAAAGACTGATCTGCCACCTCCATCTCCGCAACAGCAGCCATCACCACAGCTGCCACCTCCTCAACAGCAGCCTCTCTATCAAGCTGATCAGCTGATGTTAGATCAGCCAATGCCTCTTCAACCGGGGCAAGAAAACCAGCGTGCAGTACCGCGTATTTTAAAGGATGAACTGCTGTCTGAACCATTTATTTTATGTGATAGGAAAGAACATATGCGTTAAACTAATTTTATTTCAATAGATATTTTGTAATAAATTTTTTGTAATAAATTTAAATAAATCTGAATATTTTCTATATGTTATGTCTAAAATTTTTTTCCTGCTTCCGACCATCATTCCTTTGACAAATATATTTATATATATAAGGTAGATAAATAATAAAACACAAAACATTTATTTATCAGAAAAAAAAAAAGAATTTTTTATTTGGTTAAGCTGATTTCCAGTATAAACAAGTACATTTTGAATTTGAATAATCCACTGTATCTAAACTAAATCTATCATCTAAATAATCAAGTAGCCAGGTTCGTATTGCAATAACGTTTCGGACAGCACACATAGGCACTCTTCTAATGCAGAGATCGTGATTAAAGCAGACGAACTGCTTATCACATATTATTTTTTCCAACGATGGACAGCCGAAATTTTCAACGTTTGTGATAGATCTGAAAACAAAAAAAAAAAAAAATAAATAGAATGTGTGAGGGATTTTTTTTTAAATGTGAAAGCTTAAATAAATTTATTATATTTGCAACTTACAAATCGGGCAATAAATTTTGTATCCATTCTGCTTTCTGCTTTCCTTTGACAAATAATTTTGTGACTCCTTGCGTACATATTTTTAAAATTTTATGAAGACGGTGATATGGAATATCTCCAGAATCCCATTCTATACCGTGATGACTCTTTTCTATCCAGTGAGTCATACATTTTTCTTCCGCTGTTAGTTTATCCCATGGTAATGGAGGTTTAAGAAGATACGCAGTTGGTAAAGCAGTTTTACTCAAATTGAGAAAACTGATTTCTTTAAAAATAAAAGTATCATCGGCAATTCTTTGGAAACCTTGTATGTCACAGATATAAACTTTTTCTTCTTCTTGACATTGCAATATTGTATTTCTAAATAATAAATTATATTCACTTGAACTTCCAACCATGACGCTAGTCATCTTGCTAATCAGGAAGAAATGATTTGATCTAGACTCTTACTTTCTGTTTTTATAATGCAAAACTCCGCCTCTTGCTTTCTAGGATTTTAAAAGTCGATTTTTGATTGGATGAAAGAAAGAAAACGCATCCCCTCCTAAGAAAATTCACCCCCCTCTCCAGAAAATATTCGTTTTTATCTTATCTACGTGCTCTTCGTCCACATCATTGGTCTTTCTTTTAATCTTATCTACGAGCTCTTCGACTCTACCATTGGTCCTTTAGCAACGTGCTCTTCGTCCTTGCCATTGGTCTGATATTTTAATCTTCCTCCTCTTCTTATGTTGATATACATGACGTAAGAAGAGGAAGATCTTTAAAAGCGGGAGCATCACCTATAAACGATCGCAGTTCGTCAGTCGCGCTTCCTTAATTTAAAGTGTTAGTTTTTTGTGTGCAAGTTCGCAAGTAAAAGTAAAGATGAGTTCAATTGATTTTTTTGAACGTCTTGTTGCCTTACTTCGTGACACCTTACGAAGTAAAAATGATATGAGCGATGAAGATATTCATCATTGGCTGGAGGTGTGTAATTCTACGATAAAAGAATTGAACGATAAAATTGCTAAAGCAAATTTAACGCGAGGAGAAAAACAAAAGTGTCAAACTTGTACAACACATTTGTCATGCATACAAGTTGAATTCGAACAGCACCTTCGGCGTGGAGGTGCTCTACAAGCGGAGGAAGAAACTGAAGCTAGAGTTGAGTGGCGAGATGTGCAGTCAGCTTTTCAGAATAGAATTAGAACTGGTGTGGTTGTGAATATAAAACATGTTGATATTCTAAGTTTTTTAAACGATGCACAAAAGCTCTTTAATGATAAGGTAAAGAGCTGCTTAGATGAGTATAATGCAGTGAAAGCTAATTCTGACTTTATCGCCGAATTTTCCATGCAGAAAAGTGGAGAGGAAACAACGGACATTAAATATTTTACTAGTGAAAGTGTGACGATATATTTGTCAACGAATTTAGAGGAATGGTTTAAGGACAATATCAAGGAGCCGATTCTTGCACAGTTAGAAGAATTTCAAGAAAAGGACTCAGGCTGGACTCTTAAGAGCATCATAAGTTTGTGTATAAACATGAAAAAATATTCTCCAATTAAAGGGACTTCTTACATTCCTCTTCCAAAGTATATAGAAAGCAAAAAAGCGTGTGTCAATGTTCAAAATTATGACAATCAATGTTTCAAGTATGCTATACTTTCAGCAATATATCCTAGTGTCACTAATCCTCAGCGAGTAGCTCAATATCGTGTGCATGAAGACAAATTAAATTTTGATGGTATAGAATTTCCAGTAAAGCTTAAAGAAATTGTCAAATTTGAAAAACTTAATGATATTTCAGTAAATGTTTACATGCTGAAGAAATATGGTCCAAAATTTGAAGTATCACTATGTCATGTTACAGCAGAGAAGAAAGATCATCATGTAAATTTGCTCTTAATTCAAGATTATTACATAAACGAATATGAAGAAAATAATCTTGCAGATGAAGGAAGCTTACCTAAATTCCATTATGTTTGGATTCAAAATATGTCCCGACTTCTGAGTTCTCAATTATCTAAATCACATATAAAATCTCACCACTGTGAAAGGTGTTTACAAGTATTTTACAACGAAGAAAGAATGGAATCTCACGAAAATAACTGTAAAAATTGGAATAGTTGTCGAATAAATCTGCCTAACTCTGAGAATAACATTCTCAAATTTGAAGAGTGAAAAAGTACCTTTCGTTATTTATGCAGATTTTGAATGTTTGTTAAAGCCTACTGGAAATGAAAATGCTTTTCAACTGCATGAAGCTTACAGCATAGGCTACTATATAAAATGTAGCTATGATGATGGATTATCTAGCTATAAATCATACAGGCAAGAAAATAGAGATAAAAAAACACCTGCAGAATGGTTTGTTCAAGAATTGAAATCAATCGCGGAGCAGATTGATTTACTCTACAAAAATCCTAAGCCATTAAAACTGACAGACTTGGAAGAATTATCTTTTCGAAGGTCAACAATATGTCATATATGTCGAAAACCTATCCATGGTGGTGAACTTGCAGTACGTGATCATTGTCATCTTACAGGACGGTATGTAGTCACTTTAATTACTTTGAAAAATAAATTTACTAAATTTTTTAGCCTTATTTTTTTTTCTTCAGTTTCAGAGGTGCAGCTCATAATTCATGTAATTTGAATTATAAGAATTCAGCATTTGTGCCAGTTATTTTTCACAACCTCAATTATGACACACACTTTATTTTGAAAGAAATCGCTACGTCTACATTGATGAAGGGACGAGTTTCTCTGATACCTCATAATAAGGAAAAATATATTTCATTTACAAAGCACATTGATGAATGCGACATAAGTTTTAGATTCATTGATTCATGGCGTTTTTTACCATCATCATTGGAGAAACTTGCATCATATTTAGAGAATGTGCCGATTGCAGTTAATGAGTTTCAATCAGATGGCTTTACGGATGAAAAAATCAATCTTCTTAGACGCAAAGGCATATTTCCATATGATTTTGTAGATGGATTAGATAAACTAATGGCTACAAAACTGCCAGAAAAAAATCAATTTTACAACAAATTAACAGATTCACATATTACTGAGAAAGATTACAACCATGCTGTGCAAGTCTGGAATATGTTTAATATAAAAACTTTAGGTGAATATTCTGATCTATACTTGAAAACAGATGTTTTATTATTGGCTGATGTTTTTGAAAGTTCGGGAGACATCTCTTAGAGCCTATGATTTATGTCCTGCACATTTTTATACGACTCCTGGACTAACATTTTCAGCAGCTCTTAAAATGACAAAAGTGGAATTAGAGCTTCTTACAGATATTGACATGCTGATGTTTATTGAAGCAGGGATCCGAGGTGGAATAAGCCAATGTTGTAATCGGTATGCCAAGGCAAACAATCCATATATGGGACCTTCATATAATAAGGAGCAGAAAACAAAGACTCTCTTATATTTTAATATAAATAATCTTTATGGATGGGCAATGGTACAGCCTTTACCAGTTGGAAAATTTAAATGGATAGAATGTGAGTCAAATACTAATTTTTACAATACACCATCAGATTCTGAGATAGGCTATTTTGCTGAAGTTGACTTGGAGTATCCTGAAGAAGTACACGATTATCATCAAGATCTCCCTTTTTGCGCAGAGCATCGTACACCGCCTGGCTCTAAATAGAAGAAACTTCTAACTACTTTGAATGATAAGACAAGGTATGTCATTCATTATCGAGCACTGAAACAAGCATTAGATAATGGACTTCGACTGAAAAAGGTGCATAGAATTTTGAGTTTTGAGCAGAAGGCCTGGCTCAAACCATACGTTGAACTAAATACAGAGAAAAGAAAGCAGTCCAAGAATGAATTTGAAAAACTTTTTTATAAATTAATTATTAATGCTGTCTATGGAAAGTGTATCGAGAGAGAGCGATCTCGCGTTGATGTGCGTTTAGTAAATAAATTTGCAGGCCGATATGGAGCAGAAGCACGTATAGCTCAACCAAATTTTCATAGTTGTGCAATCTTCGATGAAAATTTAGTTGCTATTCAGCTAAAGAAGACGAGTATAACAATCAAGAAACCAATATATGTTGGTCTCTGTATTCTCGATTTATCAAAAACATTAGTATATGATTTTCATTATTCATATATGAAACAACGAATTGGAGAAAAATGTAAACTTCTTTATACAGATACAGATAGTTTAATATACGAAGTTGCGGACATTGATATGTATCAAATAATGAAAGAAGATATTCACAAGTTTGATACTTCTGATTATGACGAAAATAATCAGTTTGAAATTCCGCGTGTTAATAAAAAAGTTCTTGGATTGATGAACGACGAATGCTGTGGCAAGATCATGACAGAATTCGTAGGTTTAAGAAGCAAAATGTATAGTATTTTGATTGATGGAGCAGAGACAGTGAAAAAAGCCAAAGGGATAAAATCCAATGTAGTAAAGAAATCAATCACATTCGAAGATTATCGAAAATGCCTTCAAGATCTTGTTATTATAAAACGCGAGCAGTGCAATATTCGTTCAAAATTACACATAGTTCATACTGAAAAACAAGAAAAAATTGCTCTAAGTCCTCACGATGATAAAAGATACTTATTGCCTCATAGTACAGACACTTTGCCCTGGGGTCATTACAGAATTACGGAAGAACAGATGGCGCAAGCTGCAATGCATGAAGAGAGGGAAGCGGAGGAGAGGGGATTCAATGTAGCTAATGGCAATGATGCAGAAGAAAAAAGAGAGAGAGAAAGTGAGAGGGGAGATGATGTAACCAATGGCATTGATGCAGAAGAAAAAAGAGAGGGAGAAAGTGAGAGAGGGGATGATGTAACCAATGGCATTGATGCAGAAGAAAAAAGAGAGGGAAAAAGTGAGAGAGGGGATGAAGGCGAACAAATCAGGATTGAATACGATATCCCAGAGGAGGTGTTCATGCACGAATGGGATCCATCAATGGATGAGATAAGATTAGAACCAGAAGAGAGAAGGGATATCTTACTAGAGGCAATGGAAAGGGCAGAAATTGTGGTGGGAGATGGGCTATATGAACTCACGGATGTCAACGAGGAGCACATTCGAGAAATCGAAGCGAACAACGAACCTTCTACAAAAAGACCAAGGCTCACCTAACTTCATAATAAGTAAGTTATATTCCATAGTTCTCTCTCTAATTTCTTGCCTTCAATACAATTTTGTCTAACATAAATTTTTATTTTCACTTTTTCAGAATGGATATATCTGCACTCAACAAGATTGCTGAGCGAGAGTTCTTGCCAAAGAAAAGAGCAACAGACATGGAAAAAAATCATCAGTACATGGTGACAGTATTGAAAGAGGTCAAGACAAGGTTCGGTACGAAGATTGTTGCTGAACTTGATGACAGCTTCCAAGTTTTCTTGCCAGAGAAGATTTCATCGGCTATTCTGAAAGATGAAGCGTTTTTCAATTCACTCTGCAACACAGCGAATAATCTTTGTTTATTTTTAACATACCAGGGTGGATCTTCTTTTAAGTTTGATTCTAGTACTCAATAAGAATGAATAGAACACAAATTGCTTTTTACAAAGATATATTTATTATTAACTTGTACATAATAATAATACATGAATAAATTTTTATAAACATATTACATCTGCTTTTCTTTTATTTACTACAACTACAATATGATCCTTTTATCCATATAAACATACATTAATAATATAGTAACATTAAAGAATCTCATTTTTATTTATCCATCTATTATGCTCGTCACTAAATCCTAGCCATTTAACATAAACGCGTTTACCACTTTTTCTTAAAATTTGAAAATTATCTCCGCTCGTGACAATCAAAGGTGGAAACAGCTTTGAGGGTTCATCACTTCACGAGAGCGAGCAGATATGCATATTATTTTTGTTATTATCTTTCAGATTACAACCGTGAGAAAGCAGGATTTATTTTTCCTCTGATAAATTAACAACTTTTACATGGTATCTTATAAGGTCACACTTTCCACCACTCTCGCTTTTCACACGTTTCTCAAGAGAATCAGGGAAGGAGGTGGCTTTCCCAGCAAATGTAGGTGGGCGAGGAGATGCTTCCCTCTCTCTGGGAGGGGGTGGCTCTCTTTCCCTTTCTCAACAAAAAAGTAGAGAGATGGCAATAGGGATTGGGACTACTCCCACTGCCTTGACATTTTTTCAAAAAGAGGGGGATAGAACGCGAGAGGCGTTATCGCTCTCCCTTCCACTGCGGCGGGTACTGGAACACTTTGGGAGGAGAGGGGGTGTGCCAGAATCCGGGTGTGCCAGTATGCCTATAGCCTATCTACTTATAAGAAGCTTTACTACAAGCATATTGACGTAAGAATCTTTAAATATATGTGTGTTGCAAGGAAAAACACGTAACTCTTAATTATTTGTTTGAATTAATAACAATTAACATTCAGATTTTTCTACGAATTATATCTCTTTAATATACTGTTTAATAATTAATTCGTTCAAATATAAATTTCACTCTTGAATTAAACATTTTTTAACGTATTTTGAGATTTGTACATATTTATTTAAAAGAGCGAAATACTGAATTCTTGCATCCCTCACACACTCGTCAGACTATACTTTTTGTACAGTACACTTTATATTTCAACAGTTTTATCAACTCATTCAATAAAATTATCACAAACTAGCGCGCCACGCGCGGCTTTACGGTCGCGGTGGCTTGCCACCTTGCATCGCTTCGCGTTTTGCGCATTAGGCACAACTGCTGACGCTCCTGCTTCGCGCTCACTGTCTGACCTTCGTTACCTAATTATTAGTAAAAAAAATATTGATTTTATAGCACTGCGTGACCTAAACCCGCACTTAAGTCACGCTTATCCGTGACTTAAATAGCCGATTATTACATCGTGAAATAATGAATTTGCTTAAGTTACAGACCCGTAGTAGGCTGTAATAAAGACTAAAAACACTCGTAATTAATGTTTTTAATGATGAGAATAAAAGAAAGAAGTCGAAAATCACTATTAATATCCTCAAAAAGCACCCGAAATTAAGAAAATTGGTTGTAATCATTTTGACATTTCGAGGTTAGTCTTAACGTTTTCAAGTTGTCATCCCTGCATGCCGAGATGCATACGAGATATTTTTTCGGGCGGGAAATTTAAATGTTATTATAAGAAATGAGGTAAGGCAGAGAGGATTATTGTTTAAATATAAATGTGGATTTATTAGACTTCAATATATGTACAGCTATGCGTCGCACACACCATGTGTATTCGGCGACGGCTCGTTCCCAAGAGAGCGATGTGCGAGACTCGTATAGTCTCGGCACCGCAAGTAGTCATGTGACTCACACTCATACGCGAAAGGGGATACTTGCATGTGTGCGTCCCCTCACACACTCGTTAGCGCGCTCACTCATTCTAGCGCGCAGACTACAGTCTTGTGTACAGGCAAATGTACTATACATTCAACACGCCTCCTTACATTTGTACTGTACATTATGATTTTACATTTAACAATTCTCTAAATTTTACAAACTTTTCTTTACATAGTGCTTTAGTAAATATGTCCGCGACATTTTCATTAGAGTCAATTTTACAAACTTCAATCAATTTCTCTTTTACATTTTCATGAAGAGTATGATAGTGTATTTCAATGTTCTTGTTGTCAATATTTATCGCACCCGTCTGTTTGCAATATTTATCGCACCCGAATTGTCTTCATAAATTTTTATCGGTTCACTTATCTATGTCGAATATTTTTACTAATTCTCGAATATATTCTAGTTCGCTTACAAGTTCGGATAGAGCAACATACTCTGCATATGTAGACGCTTTAGCGATACATTTTTGTTTTCTAGACTTCCAGTCAATTACATTTCCAATCATTTGTATTACATACCCTGTAGTAGATTTTGGATCTATGATATCTCCAGCCCAGTCGGTATCAACATAACATTCTATAATATTACAACTTTCATTCTTTTAAAATCAAAAACTTCATCTTTAGTTTTAATACAGTAAACTCTAGCTATTTTACTATAATCGTCAATAAATTATAAAAAAAGTTTCGCCGCCGCCGCCGCCGCCGCCGTTTCAGAAATTTTCCCCCTCAATTCTCCCCCTCAATTTTCCCCCTCAATTCTCCCCCTCAATTTTCCCCCTCAATTTTCCCCCTCAATTTTCCCCCTCAATTTTCCACCTTAATTTTCCCTCTCAATGCATATCATCTCAAATGTAGATTTTAGATTTCTTTACTATAGATTCTGTAGTCTCTCTATATTATCAAAAAAGTTTCGCTGCTGCCGATTCAAAAATTGTGCTCCTTAATTAGTGCACCTCAATTGCTGCCCCTTAATTCTTGCTCCTTAATTACCCTCCAATATTGCCATTCAGCTATTACCTCTAAACCACTGTTAATACTTATTCTGTAATCAGTTCTAATATTACACACACGGTTAATTCAAACTTTGAATTCCGGAAATTTTTGCCAGTGCCGGCCGCTTGTTAACTGGGGCCGACGCGCATGCGTTCTATATCAAAACGCGGCCACTCGCGTCCAGCGCATGCTTGTCGGCTCTGGATATCCCCAATGCGGAACTTGCATGAAAAAATTCATTAGGTCCGTCAGATAGAATATCGAAAAATAATCGACACGTTTTTTTTCTTTTTTCAATTAAACGATTATTAACAAAGATGTAGAGAGTTGAAATGTATGACGTCACTGATTCGGACTGTGTATGGTATATCTATATTGTCCGATTCAGTGACGTCACACGATATTTCAACCCGCTGTACCTTTGTCAATAATCGTTTGATTGAAAGAAGAAAAAATACGTGTCGATTATTTTTCGATATTCTACACGACGGACCTAATAGATTTTTTCATGCAAGTTTCCCATTAACCTATGACCAGCACTGGCGGGAGTTTCCCGAATTAAAAATTTCAATTAACGGTATGTGTACTTTTGCATGGGGTAATCGGTTTGTTTCCTTCTTACATAATAATGAACATCCATTTCTATTCTAAGATTTCATACGAATACATGAAACAGAATATAATAATCCCTTTAAATTTTAAAGATACAAATCACATTCATATTTATACAGAACAACATTGGTAGAAACGTAAGCCAACCATTTACCATTAGAAAGCCAATTGGACAATGTTGGTCAATGATTTACAAACGCTTGGATACAAAATCGTCACGCAATGAATGGAAGTCTTGGCTTATGGATAGCTTATCAAGGTCTTAAAGAAGAGGAGCACTCTATTTTTTACTAGCATTCCAGCTTTTAATACACAGATGTAAGTTGTGCTTGAAGATTATAAGCCTGTCACCTGGGACTCCGGTAGACGATGTTCAGGTGTCTGGCAGAGAAAAAGCAAAATCTCGGTAACGCGCTTCATGGCGTTCGATGTAAAGATAGATGTAAGTTGTACTCGAAGATGATGAACTCTCGACAAAATATGCCCTGTGCTTGCAAAATTTTAACCTAAAAGTCTATAATTATAAAACTAAAGGACATAAGGCAAATTTTTAAAGCGTATTTACTGAAGCCACATAAATAATTTATTGTTTTTCCGATCACATAACCTCCCAAATGCTTGAAAATGCGTTTAAAAGCAATATTGAAAATAAACAAAACAACGTCTCAGAATAGTCACGAGCACATGAAATTCAAGTAAAATAAAGCTGCAGATAAGAATAAGTATATAAAGATAGAGTTCACAATTTAAGCAAAAATAAGAATAGTTTTTCTTCGTCGTAGCTAGATCAAACGAAATATTTAAAAGATTATTACAAATCAGTATGACCAGAGGGTAGGCAAAAAATTGTTTATAATACAGCTATTAGCCGTGTATGTAGCAAAGACAAATAAGTTGATATTCAATGAGCAGTAGCTGTTATGTGCATTAACGGTCGATTCAATACCCGACGATGAAATATCACAAAACTCTTTCTTCATCTATATTTTTTCATCAGCTTCTTCTCACAGACAGGCAGACGATTTTTAAGATGGTGAAACTCAAGATGTTCAAGGAAATGGAATTTAATTCTAAGTGGTTTGACAAGGGTTAGCAAGATTGGGACTATACTGAACACCTTTTTTAAAAAGAAGTCAAGAGATTTGCGTGTTGTGATAAAACTCCTTTCGACAAGAAAGCGATCTCATTACAAAGGTAACAACCGATTTTGGATTACTATGAAAGGACTGTGCCAATTCATGAGATCGAAAGTACTTCGTATTACAATCTATTAAACAAGCCGATAGATGTAATGACTTCTGACGTAAGTTATCCTAAAATTATCGAAGAGTTTAGGAGCAAAACGTACAAGCTACTTTACCCGCTGTATCACAAGTGGTTGCGGATCAGATTTGATCACGACATGATAGAAAAATGGTCACGATCGATGACGTCGTACAAAGAGTTGCTAAGATTCGTCTACACTGAAAGATCTATAATGTATTTAAATTTATTAAGAGACGCGTTTGTTTGATCTCGAAATATTCCCTTAAGATGTTTTTAAGTAGTTTTAAGGTTTAGTTTTTAACGTGGGTAACAGTTCTGCCTCTTACATTACCTATCGGTAGACTCGCAAACTATACGACAATAGGCGCGTGCACGCACGTTGTTGTAAAATATGAAACGGCGTAACTTTTGCAACGACCGATTTATTGCGAAAAAGAAATACTGAACAATTAAGACGTGTTTGAGCTCTTGTAGGTAAATTTAATTGTCTCTACATACACAAAAAGAAAGAAATGTATTGTTTACACGTGCCCTATCATTTTAACTCCTTGGAAAGGAAAGTCCAAAACACATGCGCCGAAACAATCATATATCAACTAAAAATCTCGACATTATACCGGTAAGTTCAAAAGATGTGATATTCAATCTCGTATACGTTTAGCGCGTTATCTCAACTACAGCAAATAGCTGGCACCTATGATTCGTTATAAAAAGCTGATGCATACACAGCAATGGGTGCGTTTTCCAACGACCTTAATACCGTAAATTTGCAAATGATTATGCGCGCGAGTAGAGCGAAAAAAACTGCTCGGGCTGGCGTTGCGTATCGAACGTATCGAGCAAAATGATCAATGTATAATCGGCGGTGGCGGCTGCAATATAAAATCTAAAACGCGTTGAAAAGCGTTCAATGTTAAAAAGCGGTTAAACTCTTCAAAAAGGAAAATCCAAAACACATGCGCACGCGTGGTTAATTTTTGGCAGTAGCTACGAGCTATGATATATAATGAAGGCGTGAATAAGCGAGGAAAGAGAGGATAAGAATTGATTTTACACAATTCGCACTTCTAAAATTTTGGTTTTATTTTTTGAAGTATTGTTATCAGCGCGTACACAGCCTATTGTAGTCCACGCATATACGCTTTCACGCACATTGCGAGCTAACTAAAATTAAAGTTTTTACTACGACGAATGAGGGGTTGGCGAGCGAAGCGAGCAGGGGGGAAACCCCCCTAGTCGTCAATAAATGAAACAAAATATTTTTCTCCATTCAAACCAGCGGTTTTAAAACTACCGCATACATCCGTGTGTATAATTTCTAAGATATCTTTAGCCTTTGTTCTATTATTATTAAATGGAAGATTGTGCATTTTATTTTCGATACAAGTTTTGCACTTCGATTTTCTTTATAGGCAACAGCTATTAAATTATTATCATTATCTATAATTTTCGCAATGTTATTTTTCGAGATAATTGTATTGTTATCAGTTAGTTTACCAAAACTAATCAAATTCATATTCATTTCTGCAGCATAATATACGTTACTCATATTGGCTTTACTATTTTTACCAAATGCATCAAAATCACTTTCAACGTTGCCAATTTTCGTTGCTTTTACCGGACTATTATCACCGAGATAAATATTTATGGGTTTCTTTAAATCGATACATTTTTCAAAGTACCTGTCATTATTTATTATATGATCAGAGCACCCGCTATCGAGTAACCACTGAATTTTATTACCTAACCTCGCTTCATCGTTTTTCGCCGCGGGTACTGTTGCTATCCAGGCGTTGGCCCCTGCGCTGCTCTGCTCGTGTGTAGTGCTGGTCCCTTGGTGCTGTTGTTGGTGATGGCGGAAGTTACCACGCCCTCTGGTGTAGTTGCCTCGGCCACGTGTTGAACCTCGCCATGTTGCGCCGCTGTGTCCCGCTTGGCCGCCATCTTGGCACTCTCTTGCAAAATGCCCGGTTTGACCGCACTTGTAACATTTTTCCTTTTTTGTGACGAAGGCGTTTGACTTTCTTTCTGAGTCTTCTTTTCCGTTCTTCATTTCAGCTATTTGAATTTTATTTTTCACGTATTCTGCTGTTTGATCTTCTTCTTTGAGTGTATCAATTAAGTCTCCGATATAACTGTATTGCAATGGTAACGTGTTCAGCATATAATTTAGTTTTTCCTTTTCGCTGATTTTGGCTCCAGCGTTTTTCAACTCATTCACTGCTTTCTCAAAATCACTGAAGAATGTAGCAGTATCACTGTATTTTTCCAATTTTAACTTTTCTAATTTGTTTCTGCACACAATTTGCAACGCCGTCGATTCCTTCAAGTAAATGCCGTTTAATTTTTTTATTATACCATAGGCTGTCGTTTCTTGATACACAAATTCTAATTGCCTATTTGAGATCGAATTATAAATTATATTCATAGCCTTTAAATCATTTTCGTCCCAGGGATCATTATCCTTTGACTCATCTTTCATTCTTGATATAACTTCTTGACATTTCTTTAATTTCAAAAATAATTCTATTCTTTTTTTCCACATACTATAATCCTCTCCGTCGAACACCGGTATAGTCAAATCTTTTTTCTCCATTTCGTCTACTTGTACTTCAATCTTCGTTTCAACTTCACAATTTTCTTCAACTTCTCGGCAATTCTCGAACTTTCCTTAGTGTTCGGAATCTTTCTTTTCAATTTTCACAACTATCTTCGTTTCTGGTGTCTCTCCGTTATTCATAAACCCAAGTGCTCTCTGCTTGCACTAGACCACGTGTTTCACGTTCACTTTTTAATCCGCGTGCATCTCGCTGATTTTAAGTTTTTTCAAAAAACTTTTGCTTCTATCAATTAGTCCTTTTATTTAGCTATCTGTTTTCACTTGTATTTTTCTTCTTATATTATTCAAACACTTTGATTTTTCACTTTGAAAAATTTCTTCACCACGTGGCTTTTAACCTCACTTAATTAGCTTTATAGTACTCGAGAGTAACTATATAACTAACTAAATAAATATACAAACCAAGGTCTGCTACCATATTAGAAATGAGGTAAGGCAGAGAGGATTATTGTTTAAATATAAATGTGGATTTATTAGACTTCAATATATGTACAGCTATGCGTTGCACACACCATGTGTATTCGGCGATGGCTCGTTCCCAAGAGAGCGATGTGCGAGACTCGTATAGTCTCGGCACCGCAAGTAGTCATGTGACTCACACTCATACGTGAGAGGGGATACTTGCATGTGTGCGTCCCCTCACACACTCGTTAGCGCGCTCACTCATTCTAGCGCGCAGACTATAGTCTTGTGTACAGGCAAATGTACTATACATTCAAGAGTTATAGTTTACAATAATAGTACATTTCGATACGGGTGTGGAAGGTGATTATGTACCTCTTGAGACTGTTTTCGCACGAGCGAAGCGAGTGCGCAAAGTCTCATAAGGTAAAAATTACCTTGCACACCAGTATCAATGTAAAATTTTAATTTTGAGGTTGGAGTGGTATAAAATTTAATTTTCATAGTTTTTTTGAACTTTTTTTTCTTATTTTTTTAAGCGGGGGGTCTCCGCCCCCCGACCCCCCCTCCCCGTCCCCNTTCATAGTTTTTTTACTCAGCTTTTGGCTCAGCCCCTCCTAGAACCTCCCCGTCCCCCCTCTCCCACCACCTTCCCCCCTGTGGGTGGCGGGTTTATGTCAGTAAAATAGTATACGATACTCGTGACTTCAATGGCCCGTTTCACGGCGTGTATAGCGCCCGAGCGCAGCGAGGGCGCTAACTACACGCCGTGAAATAACGGGCCATTTAAGTCACACGTATCGTAATATACTATTTCATCTTTCCTATCCCAAAATGTGTTGGCCATGCATAGCTTGAAAGTTTTTAAATTATTTTAGTTTTCGACTCATGATTTTTAATGTTGTTGATTCTGGAATAGACATTCATACATACAATATTTTAACATGTATTCTTTCATCGCAACGACATTTATTTTGAATATGATTAAAAACCCGCTATTTTTCCGTAATATTAAACCAAATTATCTTTTGATGGTACTTTAATTAAAATTATACACGCGAAATTCCATAATATTCGGAACTATCCTATCGGTGGAAAATCGTTGGTTTATATGTAAGCAGTGACGTCATACTTAACAAAGCAAACTCCATCTCGTTCCTAAAATCATGAATTTCATGCAAAGATAGTTTATTACATAATTCAAACAGAGAGAGTATTAGTTTTATTATCAGCTACGCAAAGCCGAACAGCTGTTCGTTGGCTTAGTCGAAGCGAGGCAGCGAGCTTGATCACTGCGCATACATTGTGCGTATCAATCTGGCGACCGGTTAGCGGTTACGTATTTTGATGTTTTCATGCAGCCTCCCGGCCTCCGCTAACTCCAATATTTTGCTCTGTTTAACTTTCCGGCGATATAAGTGAGTGCGCAGTGAAAGAGGAAACAACGACGCGATGCAGCAGTGTTATAAGTAGTTTTGAAAGCAGAACAGAAGTGCTGCTATGGTGTCTATATTATGTGTTTACAATCAACCTCTGTTCACCGCGATCCCGCTCGCGGATCAGCTGCTCGCGGTTGTAAGACAGTGCAAAAAGTATTCAAAAGCGATGGACTCGGAATGCACCGACGATGCGATGTGTGTGTCAGTTCATCAAGGAGTACTGCAGTATAGGAAGACTACATGTCTTCCTAAGGCTACATGCTCCAACAAGAAACTTGAGTTTTTTCTTGGAGGTTATCCTCCTGTTTTTTGGACTACTTCTGTGGCTGCTGCTCCTGCTCATTCTATTGATGTGCTGATACATTCTTCTTGCAAGATGCTGTCTGGATGAAGATTCACTACCGCGTAAGATCTGCAACAGTTTTTCCTTTGTTCTTGTGTTCATTGTGTTTACAACAGATATCTATTGTGTTATGTGCAGTACAATCAGTGTAATTGCTTCCTCCTAAAGGAAGCTTTGTAATAGTACAATTTTCAGTTTCGCTAAAACTTCATAGAAACATGTTTTTAGATTAGAAGTACGAATTACGTGTTTTTAGGAAATGTCCGTATGGATGTGTGTGTGTGTGTGTGTGCGCGCGCGCGCGCGCGCGTGTGTGTGTGTGTGTGTGTGTGTGTGTACCGTGATATTTCTGAAACTAATCCGTCAATATGAATCAAATTTGACATGCATATCTATTTTTGGATTCTAAATTCGGGAAAAACATTTATTTTTTAATTTTTTCAATTACTTTTTTTATGGCCATTTCTTGATTTTCGAAAAACATTATTTTTGTTTTTTTTAATCATTCCATTGTTACAAACAATTCAGCTAAAATGCATTTGAAAGATAATAAAATTACCTACTTTTCCTCGTTTGGTCCTCGGGATTGACCGCTCCGTTTGGCAGATAAAATGAAAAAGGTGATTTAAAAAAAAAATTAATATCGCTGAAACTAAACATCATAACCTCACGAAAAAAAATATGCTGATGGGTTACGTGTCAAACTATAAAAAAAAAAAAAAAAAAAAAAAAGGGGGGCTTTTTCGAACTCGAAAGTTCATGGCCTCACAACGTATCGTGTTGTGTTTCTAGATGAATTTTAGCGTTCGAAAGTTTCCAGGGTAGGCTCATCACACCTACGCCTTTCTCAAACCCGGTGTCGTGAGTAAGATTTCCATCGGATCTGAAAAAACTGATCGCCCTGATGGGGGCTCGAACCCACGACCCCTTGACCGGGAGGCAGGTGGTTTACCACGGAGCCATCGCCGGTCTCGTGTCAAACTATATTCCATTAAAATTTCAAGTGATTTGACTACTTATTTTTTCAGTAATAAATCGAAAACTAAAAAAAATGAGTTTTCATCATACGTGCACGAAAAAGGCCACTTTCCATGCATGTAAAATGAATGGAAAATCGAGTTTTTCTTAGCAGCGGGAAAAAATTACTCCCTTGGGAGGAAAAGACTTTTTACGCATATGCAGGCAAAAAAAAAATGAAAATGCCAGCCGGGCAATAAAAAAAGAGAAACGTCCGCTGCTTCGAGAAGCGGGCGTTTTTCAATTTTTTTTCCCCGCCGGTCTGAAAAAGGTTACTTTAGTCCCGCTTAAAAGCTCAGAAAAACGCAAAAATCGTGCTTGTGTTGCAAAAAAGTCTTTTCCTCCCAAGGGAGTAGTTTTTTCCTCACTCTGCGGACTATCCGATATGTTGTTGTTATTTTCAGAAAATTTTTTGAAATTTTCAAAATTTCAATACAAATTTGTTTTACTTTGAATAGTCCTCAAATTTCCCATTCCTTCCATATGCATGATAAGTGGCCTATTCGCGCACTTATCATAAAAAGTACGGTGTGCAACAAGGGCGGAGTGGCTTTTTCAGACTCGGGTCATCACCCTCGCTAGAAAAAGCCAATTTTCCCCCCTAGTTGCACAATATACTATTTTTTTGAGTCTCGATTAAGGCCTTATTGCACTTGAGATTTTGGGAAAAGGTAGATATTTTATATGTTTTGGCTTTAAAGTTCATTGCGCAGCTTTAAATCCCCTATGGTTCTTAAGATATCAAGGTTTGAATTGTTTTTTTTTAATTTTTTGATTTCTAATATCTCTAAAACAATGTGGTCAAATGCTTTAAAATTTTATTCTGTGATTCACTATAAACGAAGATATCTGCTGTCAAAATTTTAAACGATTTTGTTGAGCGGTTCTTAAGTAAAGAGCTGAAATGTAAAAACCGATTTTTCTAAAAAATTTGGCTTCCTCTTATAGGGTTGTCGTTGCACATCGTAAAGTCCCTCCCTACGAATTTATGTCATACTGATAATATTAAAATAGCATTCACATACTGTATTTTAAAATAATATTTTATTTATTGGAACAATAAATTTCGTTGGAGGAAGCTACGTGCCAATGAATTGGCAGCGGTTTTTTTATCTGTTTTTTAGAGTTAAATCAGTGTTGTGATTCCGATGCATCCCAAGATCACCCCGGACTTGATACACTTTCTCTTAGTTGTGGTTGTGTTGCTTGGCGTCTCTGGCTGATTTCATCACCCGGAGATAACATTGGAACTATATTTGAACTTTCTGGCAGTGCTAGTTGGCGTTTTTAGCTGCCTCAACCACCTGCGAATGATCCTCAAGCTCTATTTTCACTATCCGGCAGTCCTGTTTGGCGTTGCCAGCTGCTTGGACCATCTTGAGAGAATTTTGCAATTGTATTGATGCTGTCTTGGAGTGTTGGTTGGCGTTCCTGGATAGTTTAACTATTTTAATACATATCTGGATATGGATTTATAATACCCGACAAGGTAATTTTCAAAATATTAGAATAAACTTGAACTGCATGTTATATTGATAATATATCTTCAATAAGATTTAACTTAAAACGCTTTGTCCCATATGGTAAAATCAATAAACAGATTTCTTATTGCTTGCGGATACCTTTTCAGTGTTCATGATGATAATCTTCTGTTTGTAAATGTAAACTATGTGACTAAAAAATATTGTTTGACGGTATTCATACTTAAAAGCTGCCTTGTTTTAAATTTATATGCAGAAATGGTGGAATTTATATGCAGTGGTCTGAATTTTTCAATAATTATTTATGAGTATGATTTTGTAATATTTTTCTGTATGTCTAGGTGTATAAACAATTCTGCAGTAATTGGATCATGGTCTCCTGTGTCTACCGGTGTCAAACTAAGGATACTGATGGTATTGATAACTGAGCTATCAAAATTTTGGAGTTGGAACGTAACTTCAAGACTCAAGACTCTGGCACTACTATACTACTACTGTTATACGTATTTATAATCATGCATTTTACAGAAGCTTGTTTTTCTTTAACAGATAATTACATTGTACAGTCGTTTTTTTCTCGTTTTATTAATTTAATTCTATTTTTCTTTTAGGTAGTGTGACGTTGCGCTTTTTAAGACCAAATCCCTTAGCCTCGCAAACGTCTAAATCTCAATACTACTCTTATTTATCGACTCGCTAGGACTCTTACATCTAGAGGGGGACACACGCTAGGACTAGGGACAGGAATTAGCCTGGCGTGGCAGAGGGTGAAGTCAATAAAAACACAATCAATTGTAATGCTGAATTAAATAATATTATATTGTACTACCTTCCGTCAAGCCTTGCTCGACTACAATCTCGCTTCGACCGCTATCTTCCAGTCAAATACTCGTTACTCGTTGGATTATTAAATGATTAGTAGAATTAATACTCAATTACGAAGTCTCATTCAAATATACTCGCGTCAAAAATAATAATTTCTGTTAATAATAATAGTACTCGTTTATTATAATAATTGTATTTAACCACGGTCTACTTCCGCTCGAAAATCAGGCGCAATTGATTATACTACTCGGTTCTCAAGTTAATCGCGAATATTCGTATATAACGAGATTTTAGAAGCGAATTCACGTTTCACATCAAAATGGCGGCGGCGTCGGTCGAACGGACCCGGCGTCACCAAGATGTCGATTTCGTATCGTTACTGGAGTTCAGACCTACGAATACTGCTCTGCGATGGGTCTGCTCATGTAGATCAATTCCTGAAATATTCGCGAAATTAACGTCGCGATCGGCGTCTGCTCTGCTTCCACGTATCGGTCGAAAACCCGAGTCTTTGCCTCAAGGGTAGCGCCAGCCATGCAACAACCGCGGCTTGTTAGTTATTTGAAAGCCGGAGTTCGTATTGACCTCAACGGCGTCGCTAATAAATGGTTAGAACATTTAACATAGCCAGATCTGTTGGCGCAAGGACTTACTCTCAATATCTCCTTAATTACGTACGCAACTCACGATTTAAACTCAAAGAAATAATACAACAACTCGCAGACTCTCGCGTTAACTACTAACTCCAAAACTACTAACTACTACTCGCTCGCGAATTCAAAGTGGCGGCACTGCAGCTAATAGTAATTGAGAGACGTCCGACGCGGTTGAGAACAGCAAACCAAGTGAACGAGACGGAAGTCTCCTCGCGACGCGATGTTCAGCGCGTCCCGGAAAAGGACGACTCGTTACGCCCTCTATAACGGTTTCCGTGACGCGCGCACTTCGTATATCAAGCACGCGACGAGCGCGCCAATTATGAAAATGCGAGAGCGGCCGGTCGCGATCTCATCGTTACTGGGCGTCGCGCGGTGCACGGGACGGCCTCGCGCGCGGCGACATGTCGCTATCAGCGGTGTGGCTAGTGGTGTACGCGAGAGTCTTCACTAGTCGGCTCCGCTCTCGCCGAGCTCTCTCTCTCTCTCCTGCGCGCGCGTCTCCCTCTCCGCGGCGCGGAGTCTCGTGCTCTCTCCAAGCGGCTCTCGCTATCTCTCTCTCTCCCGTTGTGGTCGCGCGGCAGCTGATGCGCGGCTCCGGTGCGCGCGCGTCATTTGCTCCTTGTGTTCGTCCGTGCGCGCTCCAGATCTCGATCTCCTCGTGCAAGTGCGACTCCTGGTGACACCTACACGGTGTTTCGCGATTCCTTGGCTGTACCGGTACAGCAGCGCCCGCGAGGTCCAGCTGACTCGCCTCGTCGCGGCGCGGCGGCGTCGTCTGCTGCATGGCTAGTGCTATAGTGCTGAGTCGACGTCTCTCCTGTCCGCTGACAGGAGAGGTTAGGAGCTCCGCAGCTCTCGCGGGTTTCGTTCGTGTTGCTGCTTTGTTTATTGTTATGCTCTGCTGCAGTGCGGCTCACTGCAGCAGAGTTGCGAATTGTTATTTACTGCACCGAGAGTTGCACAGTACTCGCACTGTTGCCAACTTCTCGGGCCGTACTACGACGCGATTCCTCGTATACGACGTGTAGCTACTCTACACGTCGCATTGCCCCCTCCAAACCCGAGTTACTCCCCGTAACTCTGGTTTATTAACCGTGCGCTAAAGGAGATAGGCGACGCGAAATGATTACTTCGGTTTTCCGACTGTATATAATTTTATTGGCTATAGTCCGAAAATCCAAGGCGCAAATCGTAGGACCTGCTGTGTACTGGTCCGCAGGAACTCATTGATCTTCATGACATCTGAAACAGGGCAAAGACTGTTTGAAAAAGAAGACGCAACTTGGCACGAGCTCGGCGCTATCCCCCTCATCTCATTAGTATGTACTAATTTGCCAATAGCTCTTACCTGCTATTTTTCTACAAGCCTAAATAACCCCGCAGGAGCGCAATAGTCTCCGGCGGGGCGGCGGCAATGTGGCGCAAGGCGTTGGCCAAGGGTTCGAGCTCCGGGGTGACTAGAGGCCTGGTGTCCCGTGAGGACCCGGGTTCTCGTGACACCCGGAGTGGTGACCCCATGTTTGGCCTTGGCGCTAACAGCGCCTCTTCGTACGGGGGCGGTGGCGCGTTAATATCGGGCCGCCGCTCGGGATTGTCCCAGCTGCCCATTGGAGGTGTCGAGGGATGACGGGGTCGAGCGCTGGAGGATGTCCCCATTTGCCGCTCCAAAAATCGTTGATGGGGCTCACGGCATCGGGGGCAGTTGGCCAGGTCCGTGTCCCGCCGGCCACAGTTGTGGCAGAAACGGGCCGCGGGCTCTGGACATGCCGCACGCCTGTGACCCGGTCTCCAGCAGTTAAAGCACGTCCGTGGCGGGGGATCGATGGTCGGGTCCGTGGCGATTGGATTCAATCCCCCGAACATTACCCCGCTGAGTCGCACGTCATTTCTCCGACGGGAGTGACGCGATCTCGAGCGAGTTGGCGCGCTCGCAGTGCCCCGTTGGCTGCGTGGCACCGTGCCGTCGCCGTTACCCTCGCTCACGCTCCACTCCCGCCTGGGTGCTTCCCGACGAGGGCTGTCAAGGGGGACCCGGGGCATCGGAGGAGGCTGGTAGAAAGGTATTTCTACCTCCTGTAAAAGATCCTGATAAGAAACCCGGGTGTTTGTCGCTATTTTAGGCGCTACTCGAGCCAATACATACCTCGAGAGGCCCTCGCCTGATCGGTGGACCCGGGGGAGAGTCGTCCCGGCGGCGCGATGTGGAGCTAGGGCCCACGCCCGACTCCACGTCCTCCAGTTCTATTTGCCGGAACGGGTTATACCGTCGGCGTTTCCCATTCGGTCCCCGCAGACGTGGAAACTCGTCGGAGGGTCCGGCGCGATCGTTGGAGATCGTAATCTCCAGGGTCGTCTCCTCGACCTCGCTCGGGCCCTCTCCCACAAGGGCCTCCAGCTCCTCGACTGCGGCCTGGCTTTCGCCCAACGCGCCGGCCTCGTCGTCCAGGATGATGCCTTCCTGGCGGTAGGCCTCTCGTTCTTGCTGCGAGAGGGGTACCGGTCCGGGGGCCCCTTCCAGAGTCTTGCGCGGGATTTTCAGCGTCGAGACCTGGGTGGCCCACATCTCCGTAGACGCCGAGTCGGCACGGGCAGGGCTGCGGCGGGCCCAGACTTCCGAGGTGCGGGTCATGTCAGTCTCTGGACGCGACCGACGAAGACGTTCCCGCTTTTCCTCCAAAAGCCTGAGCTCTCGCTCGCACTCCTCCTCGATCTCGGCCCAGGACGATTGCTCTGGATTAATCATGATGCTCTCTGTGGAGGGGGACGTCCATTAGATTGGAGTCAGTAAGTCGGCGCAACCCAACACCAGCCAAGACGACGCAATGGCACAATCCAGACAACACAATACTTACTAACATGCTACGCAACTCATCAAGTATTTGCGGGGCGATTTCTCGGGGGCACATACTTCCGCAATTCGCTCAAGTGTACTTTCGCCGTTTGGCGCTTATCAGTCGTCTCTAACACGTACACTAACGGCGACAACTTCTGGAGGATCACGCACGGCTCGCTATACTTCGCGTCTAGTTTGTTACATTTCCCTTCGGCTCCCTTCGAGAGTGTGTGTACTTTTCGCCGTACGATATCACCTACTTCGAACTCCACTACGCGCTTCCCTTTATTGTAGACCTGGGCCTGTTTCTCCCAAGCCTGGTCAATGTGGCGCAAAACAATGTCCCTTAGCGCGTCGAGGCGCTTGACACGATCAACCCACACGGCGGGATCCATTTCGATTTTCGGACCGCGAACCTCTACTTCTCGTCGCAAGCTTTTTACAGGCTGTGGATGACGACCGTAATTTAGAAAGGCCGGCGAAACTTTGGTGCTCGATTGAGTAGCCGTGTTTATAGCGTGGCGGAACTCATGCAAGTGTTGATCCCAGGCGCGATGGTCTTTATCCACAAACGTCGCAATCATAGTTTTTAACGTGCGGTTACTCCGCTCTACCGGATTCGCTTGTGGGTGGTATGGTGGTGTAGTCACGTGCTTAACCCCATACTCTGTCAGAGTCTCCGTCAGCGTTTTATTCATAAACTCTTTCCCATTATCTGTGAGGAGGAAATCCGGCGCTTCCCAACGGAATAATATTAATTCTTCGAACGCCTTGGCTACAGCTTGTCCCGTAGCCTTTCGAATCGGCTTTAATTCCACCCATCGCGTGAATAAGTCCTGGAAGACAATCAGGTACTTATATTGACTCTTACTGGCGGGAAATTCCATTAGGTCAGCGGCTACTACTGCCCACGGGCGCTCAACAATTCTCTGGCCCATTTGTCCAGCGGCACCCAATTGCGACGTTTTGTATCGCTGGCATTCGTCACACTCTTGTATAAAATTATTGACGTCATGCCAAACTCCCGGCCAATAATATTCCCGGGCGACGCGATCGTACGTCTTTTCGACCCCTAGATGACCTGAGGACGCCTCTCGATGAGCGTCACTCAGGACTCGTGGCCGGTGTTCTACGGGCACTACCAGTCGCCATCCTTCGGATGGGTGGGTAATCGGATCTAGAAGCGGATCTCGCCGATACCGATACAATAACTCGTCCTCTACTTTCCAGTCTCGAAACTTCTTGGGAGAAGTTAAGACGTCGCTACGGCGCTTGATGTACCACTCGTCTGTGATTACTTCAAAGGCGCAAACTTCATCTCCATCTTCCCCTTGGCTACGCGACAGAGCATCAGGCACATGATGGATGGCTCCTTTACGGTGGACTATTTCGAAGTCCCACTGTTGGAGTTCTAGGGCCCATCGTGCCAGTCTTCCTGTTGGATCTTTTAGATTCTGAAGCCAGCGTAAGGCGCTATGGTCCGTTATGACCGTAAATCCGTAGCCCTCGATATACGGGCGCAACTTCTTAATGGCGTACAGCATCGCAAGACACTCCTTTTCCGTCGTCGTATAATTCTTTTCTGCCGGCGACAGGACGCGACTCAAGTATACTATCGGGTGTTCGCCATCTTCGAATTCTTGCGTGAGTACTGCTCCGATCGCGAAGTCGGACGCGTCGCACTGAATAGTGAATCGTCTCGAGAAATCGGGTCGGGCGAGTACTGGGGCGCGAGTGAGGGCTAACTTCAACGCTTCGAACGCTGCTTGCTGCTCTTCTTCCCACACCCAGGGCTGTGTATTCCTCAGCAGCTTTAATAGCGGTACTTTAATCTCTGAATCGTTTGGAATGAAACGACTATACCACCCCACCATTCCTAAAAATCGGCGCAACTGCTTCTTCGTCCTCGGGGGTGTATACTCCAGAACTGGCGCAATTCGTTCAGGATCTGGTCGTAAGCCCTCCCTATCCAGCAAATACCCCAAGTATCTTACTTGAGAACACCCAAATTCGCACTTCTTTCGATTTACGGTCAGTCCGGCTTCAGTGACCTTTTTCAGCACGATCTCGACCCATTTGAGGTGGTCTTCGAAGGTCTCTGTCACGATGATTATGTCGTCCAGGTACCCAAAGACGAATGGCTCGAATTCTGGTCCAAATAGACTGTCTACAAGGCGCTGAAAAGTGGCTGGTGCGTTAGAAAGACCAAATGGCATTCTTGTGAATTGCCAGAGTCCAGAACCTGGCATCGAGAACGCTGTGTACTTCTTGCTTTCTTCCTCCAAGGGTACTTGAAAGTACGCCTTCCGCAGGTCGATCTTGGTGATGTATCTGGCGTTTCGGAGTTTATCCAGTATACTGTCGATTGGTGGCAGTGGATATGCGTCTTTGACCGTTCCGTCATTGACGTCTCTGTAGTCCACGCAAAATCGTTTTTCTCCGCCTTCTTTATTCACTACTACCGGGGCGCTACTGAAGTCGCTATTCGAACGTTCGATGACTCCTAGTTGGCGCATGTCTTCAATCTCCTTCATCGCAATACTCCATCGGGCGGGTGACCAGCGTCGGTGTTTGTGTTTAACGACTTTATCACCGACATACACGATCTTGTGTTTGATCAACCAGGTCGGGGCTAAGTTCGCTGGTGGGTTTTCAGGTAGAAATCTCTTGACTACCGCTAAGAGTCGGTCATGCTCACTCTGAGTCAGCTCGGAGAGACCAGCGCACTCGGCGTAAACTTCTTTCTCCTTCGTCTCGGCGCTACCATGGAATCCGTGCCACTCTCCTCCGGCTACTCGCCACCGGTTTTCCCAACTGACCAACTCTAGTCGCCATTTATCCATAAAATCCACTCCCAGAATGATGTCATGTCTGGACTTTTCCACCACTCGAACTCTCAGCCTCTCCACTACCCCATCGACGTCCATTTTCAGCGACAATATTCCCTTCACGGGGGCGCTACTACCGTCATAGCCTCGAATGATCGTATCGCACGGTTCACGGCGCGAAGCAAATCGTTCGGCCACATCCGCGTTTATGAGGGATACTGAGGCTCCGCAATCCAGTAGTGCGGTGTACATCCGTCCGCCTAGACTTATTTGCAGGAATTTCCTATTATCGTCACTTGCGGCTTCTACGTCTTCTTTCGTGACTGGTTCTTTGGGCGCAACTGGGTCGTTCCAAACTGAACCCTGTTCAGTCCTACCCCCTCCCTGAACCATACTAGGGGACACCCCTAGGTCCACCACTCCAGAGGACAATGGCGCTAGCGACATCGGAAATGGTTCCTTAGAACTAGGCGCAGGAGGTTTTGGCCATTTGAGCCAGTGATTCCATTCTTGATCGAGAGGGTCCGCCGTTAGTCCAGTGCTCAGCTCTGGGCCCAGAGCTTTGCTCAACAGTCGATTGAGTTTCTCGCTGTCGGACTCGGCGCTATGTTTGCTCAGGCTCATCTGTCCTCCGATCGATATAGTGAAATCTTCCTCCTCCGTCGACTTCGCGCTAGCATTTTTCGCAAGTGACTTCTGCTGGTCGTCGCTACTCTTCATCGACGCCACTTTCTTCTCACTTTCTTCGCTCGTACTCCTCTTCGCTTCACCACGGTCGTCGTCCTTCTTGGTAGACGCCGCTCTACTCATACCTCCGCTCATACTACTCCTCGCTTCTAAGCGGTCGTCGTCCTTAATGGTTGACGCCGCTTTACTCGTACCTTCGCTTATACTTCGCTTCGCTTCTAAACGGTCGTCGTCCTTACTGGTTGACGCCGCTTTCCTCGTACCTTCACTTATACTTCGCTTCGCTTCTAAACGGTCGTCGTCCTTACTGGTTGACGCCGCTTTCCTCTCGTCTCCTTCGACTACACTACGATTCGCGTCCAAGGGGTCGTCGCCTTTCTCAGTTGACGCCGCTTTGAACTCTACACTCTTCGACTTCGCTTCGCTTCGGTTTGGATAGGCGCCACCAGTCTCCTTCGTATTCTCCGGAGGAGTTGCGGCTCTATATCCAGGGGTTGCTTGGGGTCGAAAATACGCCCATTCTGGGCCCCAGTCCGACTCTTCTTCTTCCTCATCCACCGCTGGACCCCTTGGCTCGTTAGCCGGGGGTTCAGCGCTAATGACCAATCCAGGATCCACTGGATCAGTCGGCGCTATCGTTCGTTCAACCCCTCTCACTTCGCGGGCCCCATGGGGTTGGACTGAGCACCCGCTGCTCCGTTTCCCAGCCGTTGCAGGATGTTACAGTTGGAACACTCGCGAGCCGTGACCCCCTCCTTGTTGCAGATCTGGCAGCGCAGCTGCTTGGCCAGTCTCTGAGGGCATTCGGCGGCGCGATGACCATACTGACCACACTCATAACACCTGGTCTGAGGACAGTGCGCGGCGATATGGTCTGGTCCTCCGCACGCGAAACACGGCCCCAATTTCGAAGGTCCGCCACGTGGATTCGGGTTATTCCCAGTCGCGTTGGCTATATTCGCCCCCGACGGAGCCGGCGCATAATAGTTCGCAGTGGGTGGTGTCGAAGTGTTACTCTGGGGGTTTCCTCCTCCCCAGACTTGGTTTCCGACCCGCAATCCGTCGTTCTGCGCTACATTACCAACAGGANTTACATTACCAACGGGAGCTAACTGTACCTGCGCTACTGGACTATTCCCGTTTCCAGGCATATTATTGGGGTGTGTTGACTGCTGGGGTTTCCTACTACCGTTGTTGGCCCTACGGTTTCGGTTATTATTGCCTTTGTTGGCATTGTTCGGGGGTGTATTTCCCCCGGCGCTATTCTCCTCGGCGTTACTAGTCGAGGGGGACGGTGGTTCTACTGCTGCTACCGTCTTCTCCTTCTTTTTCTCTCCCGCTTCTGGTTCGAACGCCGCGCCAGGGAGCTTCATTTTATCCTTTGGCGGTGGTGGCTCCCAACGGGCGTTCATATCGCGATGGCGCTCGTACTGGTGACCATATCGTTCGATATCGTCGAGCGAGTGGATGGTGCGATTCACCATAAAATTCCGGTATTCTGGGCGCAATCCCTCATACACCATCTCGATTTGTTCTCTCCGGCTCGGCGGACGTCGCAAATGGTCGCGAACGTACTTAAAACACGAGATATAGGCGGATATCTTTTCGCCCGTTCCCTGAGTCCTGCGCGCTAAATCCGTCCTCACGTCCCGTTGGCGGACCTCTCCGATAAATCGGTGGCGGAAGGCGGTCTTCCAATCTTTCCACCTCGAGACCTCTCGGCGTTTCACGCGATGCCACCTCGACGCTTCGTCCGTCAGCATGCAAGCGATCAGCCTGATTATTCGCTCATCGGACCAATTCTCACATTGGACGCAATCATCCATACTCGCGAGAAAATTCTCCGCTACGGCGCGACCTTCCCGTCCACTGAATTTCGGGGCCCAGTCCCGGAGGGTTTTCGTTAATCCTCCGGCTCGGCTCATGTCCGGGCGGTAACGATCGTTACTTCGATCAGAGTGGGAACTATAGGAGGAGACAGAACGATAAGAAGACTCGCTGCGGTCGCGATGTCTACGATGACGACGTCTCCGTTGACTCCGATAACTCTCGTCGCTGTCGCTATACTCGCTCGAACTGCGGTGCCGGTGACGTCGAGAACGACGCCTCTCGGGAGTGGGATCTCGACTGGTGTGCCGTTCGCTATGATGCCGGCTACGTTGTCGACCCGGGCTAATAGAGCCCTCCGAGCGTTGGCTCGAGTGACGCGACGTGTGCCTGCTCTCGCGTCCACGGTCAGTGCGACTACTGTGGCGGTGGTGACGGTGGCGGCTTGAACGATCTGTCGACGACTCGTGGCTGATCGCACGTTCTCGACGTTTAGTACGACGGAGTTCGTGTCTGCTACGTCGTTCTCGTTGACGAGAAGAATCACGGCCCGTATGTGGCGAGTCGCGACGTTTACGAGCGTGAGGGTCGGCGGTCGTTGGCCTTTTCGACGTCTCGTTGTTTGAAGGGGGATTCTCGGCGGTTTTCGGCGCCGTCGTATCCGCTGCGGTTTTCTGCGACTCTTGGGAGTTGGTTTTATTTTTCTTCGGCCTAGTGGCCGGCGCAACGCTCGCGGTCTTCTCCTTCGCGGTATTAGTGGAGTTTCTACCTGACTCTGCCCTCGTTCTACCCGCTTCCTCGACCGCTATTGGCTCCCCGTCCAATACAGGAGGTTCAATGCGTCTCCTAGGGCGGATTCTCTGGTCGTCCTCTTGCAGTCGCTTATAAGCGGCCTGGAGGCGCGCGAACTGTCGTTCCAGAGAATCCATCTCCTGCTGGTTGAGTGGAACGTTAGTAGCCGTCGAGGCTATATTTTTGGCCACTGTACCAGTGGCCGGCGCAACTGTCGCTGAGGACGACTTCTCCGCTGCGTTGGGTTTCGGTGGCCCAGAGCTAAAAATATTTCGCTTTCCAGTGGTCGAAACCGTGACGTTTACAGCCCGCGCTATCTCTTCTATCGTCGACTGGGGTGCCAGCGGCATCGGTGCTACGCTTGGAATCGTCACGGCCGCTGCTTCTTCGGTATTCGCGTCGGCCTCATCCTCAGTAAAATCCGCTGTATCAGCGACTAATACTGGTCCACCTGGCAAAACCCCCAGCCCTGTAGACGGTTCATCGACGTCTGGGTACCACGGCACGCTCTCCGCTTGGCCGGTTACCATTATAGTCGCGCGAAACAAACGCTCCGCGCGTTCCTCGGGCGTGCCGGCGGTACTGTACCCGCCCTCCGTGAGGCGTTTCATCACCTCATCCTGAGGTAGCCGTTTAAAATTTCGCAGCGCGGCTCGCAGATCGCGTGACCCTGTTAATAGGTCTCCCATTCGCTTTTTGTACTCCTTATCTCGGACCTCCGCCATTTTGCGGGCAGGCTTGGCGCTACTTTCGCGTAAATGACCCCTTTGGGGGAAAGAGATTTAAGCAGAAAGAGAATTTCGGTGCAGGATTTCTCAACTGCGACGCTACCTGTGCTAAAACCCTCTTGAGCTAATCTAATGTTCCTCTTGACGGAACGGCACAACCTAAATTCTTCCTCAATTCTGCTCAATCTAGGGCCCCCCTTATGGGAATCGACGCACACTCACTCGCGACCCAACACAATATCTCAACAAATATCGTCGCACTACTCAAAACTTAAAACTTAAATGTGCTCGCGATCGAGTCACTGGCGCTACGCTTCTGTCTGCCTCTGAGACACTGACGAACTCACAAAATGGAGTCGCAACACACTCGACCACTCTGCCTTGCCAGGAAATTCGGAAAAAGGGATTTTTGTCGCTACCTAACGTGGCTGCCCCACGTTGGGCGCCATTGTGACGTTGCGCTTTTTAAGACCAAATCCCTTAGCCTCGCAAACGTCTAAATCTCAATACTACTCTTATTTATCGACTCGCTAGGACTCTTACATCTAGAGGGGGACACACGCTAGGACTAGGGACAGGAATTAGCCTGGCGTGGCAGAGGGTGAAGTCAATAAAAACACAATCAATTGTAATGCTGAATTAAATAATATTATATTGTACTACCTTCCGTCAAGCCTTGCTCGACTACAATCTCGCTTCGACCGCTATCTTCCAGTCAAATACTCGTTACTCGTTGGATTATTAAATGATTAGTAGAATTAATACTCAATTACGAAGTCTCATTCAAATATACTCGCGTCAAAAATAATAATTTCTGTTAATAATAATAGTACTCGTTTATTATAATAATTGTATTTAACCACGGTCTACTTCCGCTCGAAAATCAGGCGCAATTGATTATACTACTCGGTTCTCAAGTTAATCGCGAATATTCGTATATAACGAGATTTTAGAAGCGAATTCACGTTTCACATCAAAATGGCGGCGGCGTCGGTCGAACGGACCCGGCGTCACCAAGATGTCGATTTCGTATCGTTACTGGAGTTCAGACCTACGAATACTGCTCTGCGATGGGTCTGCTCATGTAGATCAATTCCTGAAATATTCGCGAAATTAACGTCGCGATCGGCGTCTGCTCTGCTTCCACGTATCGGTCGAAAACCCGAGTCTTTGCCTCAAGGGTAGCGCCAGCCATGCAACAACCGCGGCTTGTTAGTTATTTGAAAGCCGGAGTTCGTATTGACCTCAACGGCGTCGCTAGTAAATGGTTAGAACATTTAACATAGCCAGATCTGTTGGCGCAAGGACTTACTCTCAATATCTCCTTAATTACGTACGCAACTCACGATTTAAACTCAAAGAAATAATACAACAACTCGCAGACTCTCGCGTTAACTACTAACTCCAAAACTACTAACTACTACTCGCTCGCGAATTCAAAGTGGCGGCACTGCAGCTAATAGTAATTGAGAGACGTCCGACGCGGTTGAGAACAGCAAACCAAGTGAACGAGACGGAAGTCTCCTCGCGACGCGATGTTCAGCGCGTCCCGGAAAAGGACGACTCGTTACGCCCTCTATAACGGTTTCCGTGACGCGCGCACTTCGTATATCAAGCACGCGACGAGCGCGCCAATTATGAAAATGCGAGAGCGGCCGGTCGCGATCTCATCGTTACTGGGCGTCGCGCGGTGCACGGGACGGCCTCGCGCGCGGCGACATGTCGCTATCAGCGGTGTGGCTAGTGGTGTACGCGCGAGTCTTCACTAGTCGGCTCCGCTCTCGCCGAGCTCTCTCTCTCTCTCCTGCGCGCGCGTCTCCCTCTCCGCGGCGCGGAGTCTCGTGCTCTCTCCAAGCGGCTCTCGCTATCTCTCTCTCTCCCGTTGTGGTCGCGCGGCAGCTGATGCGCGGCTCCGGTGCGCGCGCGTCATTTGCTCCTTGTGTTCGTCCGTGCGCGCTCCAGATCTCGATCTCCTCGTGCAAGTGCGACTCCTGGTGACACCTACACGGTGTTTCGCGATTCCTTGGCTGTACCGGTACAGCAGCGCCCGCGAGGTCCAGCTGGCTCGCCTCGTCGCGGCGCGGCGGCGTCGTCTGCTGCATGGCTAGTGCTATAGTGTTGAGTCGACGTCTCTCCTGTCCGCTGACAGGAGAGGTTAGGAGCTCCGCAGCTCTCGCGGGTTTCGTTCGTGTTGCTGCTTTGTTTATTGTTATGCTCTGCTGCAGTGCGGCTCACTGCAGCAGAGTTGCGAATTGTTATTTACTGCACCGAGAGTTGCACAGTACTCGCACTGTTGCCAACTTCTCGGGCCGTACTACGACGCGATTCCTCGTATACGACGTGTAGCTACTCTACACGTCGCAGTAGAAAAAAACAATTAAAGTGAAAGGAAGGACTCAAGAGGATTTTCAAGAGGATTTTAAAAACAATTAAAAGAAGATTAATATAAGTCAAGATTTAATTTAGTAACAGGGATTAACTTAGAAAATGGATTGTAATAGCATAGTTTAGAGAGATGTGTTAGGGTTCTCAGAGCAGACTTCTCCTAAAATTTCAGCCCGATCGGTCGAAAATTGTGTGAGATAACGCATGGTACATATTTTTCGCACACGAAACTATAAGGCATTTCCGTGTCGCGGTCGTGCCTAAAAACGATGGCTAATTTTGCAACTTAAAACGCTCATAATTTTTAAAACGTAACATTTACAGCTCTTTTATAGCAAAATTCGTAATCTCCGGGCGATTTTACATAATAGTTAACAAGTTTGTGCAAACATTTTCTTCGGAAATCTCTAACTACAACACACCTATTTAAGTATTCACTTCTATCAGCTGTCCCCGAGACAGCTACATTTTTTTGTTAGTGTAATTTTTCAATACATTTCCTATTCTTTTCTCGTATGTAAGTCATACTACAACGAAAGATAACATGATCTGCTGAATGGGAAGCAGTAGTATCAAGGGCACTGGTCTTATTCCTGAACATTGATAACACTAGATCTTTATTAGTGTATAACTTTGAGGTACAATATGTTCTATATAATTTAAATATCCTTTATGTAATTGATGTTATTTTTATGTTCGTAGATGCAGTGCTTATAAGAAGCAGGTTATACGTATGTATCATCATGCATTTAGTGCATCAATGGTTTGTCTTGAAATATTATTTACACAGATGTTTTTGTCTGGTTTCAATGTTATTCTTTTTTTAGGGCAAAAGATGAAATATGATGGCAAGCATGTTTTTTACATGCAAATCATCGTTTAAAAAATATGGCTTTACTATTGTACCTCTTATGTTAAATAAACTTAATAGTATTATTAAATTAGGAAAGGATAAATTGGATAAGTGGTGTAAGACTAATGTAGTATATGAAATTCCTGGTAACGACTGTATGGCTACTTATGTAGGCCAAACTAAAAGAACTTTGAAAAAGAGAATAGATGAACACAAAAAAAACTCCTTTAGATAAAATACTTCCAATTCCTACTCATATAAATAATTTTTCACACAGTTTTAACTATGAAAATGTCAGAATCTTAGATAAAGAATCAAATCTTTTTAAAAGATTAATATCAGAAAGTATTTTTATTAATATTAATAATAATAACATAAATAAACAGGAAGATTTTAATAATATCAGTAAACAATACAACAAATTAAATAGATATCTAAATTAAATAAAAAAATTTTTCTCTTTACAGTACATCTATTCTCTTGATTTCAAATTTCTGCACAAAACGGTGTTCTACGTATGTATTGTACTATAGCGGCTGTATGTATGTGTGATAATAAGTGAGCCCGTGTACTCTTGCGTCTCCTCGTCGCGCAGTCGCAATACATACTTGTTATCTTAGCTTCTGTATTCTCACTCTACGAAAATGTAGGCTTTTACGATGTATTGACAATTTAATTTTAAGTGTTAATTTATTGTTATGGTATGAATATCTATATATATATGTATATGACTATTTTTGATACAACTGTTGATCTTTATGATGAATGATTTACATATTTTATTGTATATTTTTAATAAAGGCTTGAGAAGGTCCCCACCAGGGACGAAACGTCGCCAGTTATATATGGAAATATGAGTTGTTAATGTTTCCTGGGTTCTCCTCTCACTTTTGTTTGGAAAATTTATATATGTTGTTAACATGGAGAGGAATTCAAACTTTCATGATGGCAAGCAGTTGTAGCAGAGAATAATATTTTCAAAAGGATATTATTACTTTTGAATTAAAACAGAAGATTTTGATTAATTAGTACAGTTAAGATTTGATTCAGTAGTGCGGGTTCATTCAGAAAATTGATTGTTCGATGTATAGCGTTTGTTAAGGGCATATTACACCGAAGTTATTAAATTTATGTATCAAAAAATCGCTTCTAGAGTTGTTGTATGTTAAAAAGTATTCAAGATAAATGTTTTCTAGGGTAAAAAGTTGTATTTTGAAAATATCTAAAACTTTTACATTTAACATTTTTATGTAAAACGATGTTTGCGCGTACTCACGCGATTACAGCGCCACCCTTAAAATCGAATTTACATAAAACTTTTTAAATAAAGCTTGCAATGAAAAACCGGCTCTGAAGCGCCTTAGAGTTAAGTTTAATGAATCGTTCTACCGAAGGAAATTTCGATCGAACTTTTTCAGTCTCTCAAAGTTAACTCATCAATGACAAAACAAAACAAGACTAATATTGTAAGAAATGAACAGTCAAACTTTGATGATAATTATTTACCAACAACTAGAGATGTTTTAAGCAATTTTTTATATTATCATTTATCAAAAAAAAAGAAAAAAAATACAATTATGAACAGCTCTATTATTGTAGCAAAAAGTTTGATAAATCTTTAGGCAACATTTGTAATAGTGCAAATGCCGCTCAACATGGGTTAGTGAGAGTAATTTCCCGTGCGACTATACAGGCGCGTAGTCACCGATTATTTGTAAAAAATGGGCGCCAGGTGACCCTCGCGTAGCTAACTCGATAGAGCATTAGTCCCAGAGGGGGATCCGCCAACTCGACTACTCGGAATTAGTAGTCAGCCGCCATGATAACAGACGGTCTTAATGTGTGTGTGGGAAAAGGTTTCATGCACTATAAATCCACTGAATATTTTATGTGAGAATAATAATTACGAATATTATTTATTCACTGAAAATATTCCTAGCTAAGCTAAACCCTAAACTATCTAAAATAATGTTCAAATACGGAAATCTTCGACGAAGTCTCGGGAACCTTCAGCGTTGCCTTGATATCCCTAGTCTTACCTAAAATATTACGTAAGATATTTCAAGATCCCTAATAATTACTCGCAAAAAATCACGCGTTACAGCGCGCGCACTTCACTCACATACTCACTCAAAATCGGTCTCACAATTACGCGTCGATTTGCACGCCATCATTGACACGATTGAACAGATTATGACTTTTCCGACACAATTATTCGTGGTCACAATTCCGATAAACTCACGTTACGAGCACTTACTATCGTAATAACACTCTCAAAACCATCAAAAATTCCTTAACTAAACTATAACAACAAAAGAAACGACTTAGACTCCCACGAGTCCGCACGCACAACGGAAGCCAAGATGGCCGACACTCGCGTCGCCACGTGGCGTACCGAAACTACCCGAGACATCGAGACTTTAACAAAATTTCACTAATTACATTACACACAATTTGCACTCCGAGTCGCGTTGGATTTTATCCCTAATCACGGTCACTCACATACACTAGAGACTGTCACGTCTCGCGCACGCAAACACCACTGCTTCACTTCGAACTTGGTGCCGAGAACTCGTGCGCATTAGGCCACTCACCAGGTCGTCGTCGTCTCCGTGAACAGCTTGACTTATCGAGGGTCGAACTCCGTTCTCCGTCTCCGCTGCGACCGAACCATGAGTCGATTTTCGACGACGCCTGAACTCCGCTCTGCGAATGAATATTCCTCTAGTAGCCGTGGATAATCGAGAGTTTATTGCTAGCACCGCTGTACGAATTTTTGGTCACGAATCAAATGAAGCATGAGCAAGAACCGAGATTTGCGCGACGGACGTCTTCACGTAGCCGAGAGCAGACTCGAAGTGTTGTCAAGATGGACGGCGCTTCGCTCCAGCGATGCTAGCGGGCCTATCGATGACGAATATCCGTCCTCATGGAAGCTGATTGGGTGTTGTAGGCCGGTCCGGCCTATCAGCGTGGCTTCCGTCGCAGTAAAATTCGCGATTGGTCAAACGTTCCGTCGTAGCGCCCTCTTTTCGGCTATGCGGGGCGGAAACCGAAGCACTCGGCCACACATGGTCCTATTGGGTCGAGCATGGGAGCGAGCGGGACAGCACGCTGTTCTCCTCTCTAGCGCCGACTCTCTCTCTCTCTCTCCTGCGCGCACTGTACAGTGTACGCGGCGTCGTGGCTCTTCTCTCTCTCTCTTTTGCTCGTGGTGCGGTCTCCCCCCTCTCGCTCACTCTCGGGCGTCAGTACGACTCTCAGCTCTCTCTCTCTCTCCCTCTCTCTCTCTCTCTCTCTCTCTCTCTCTCTCTCTCTCTCTCTCTCTCTCTCTCTCTCTCTCTTGTGTGCTGCGGACGGTGCGTCGTCTGCTACCTGTGGTTGGCAGGTGATGCGCCTCGAGCTTCTTCTCTTCTCCTCGTTATCATGAAAAAAATAATCCCGCGCGATTAATAACAATCCTACATTCGCGTGTCAGTCTCGGTGTGCGGGCCGTTTCGGGACTCGTAGTCTGCTCTCGAGGGTCCCCTTTTGGAACGCGATTATTCGCGTCACACATTTAATATATCTTTAAGGTAATTTATATTGCGATACAATAATTCACAGTAACTATATTATCAAGTTCTTCATTTGTTACATCTAATTTAATTTAGGTATATTGGGCACGTAACCATTAAAGTAAGAAAGCTCTTTGATGAATGGAACAAACTGATTCGTAGAAAATCAAACAAATAAAAAAATATAAATACAGTACTATTGATGGTTACAAAATGAATATAATCAATCGTTCGGCGTTTCAAACATATTATATTCCGCATTCTCTCGCATTTTTTCAGTAAATAGTAGTATAAATTCTCTTTTAAACGAGCCCTTACCTGTTCCGACTAAGAAATAAGAATGGGCGAGCGGAGAATTGTCGTATTGCCCGCATTTTTCGTCCATAATTGACAAAAATGATCAATTTTGAACGGGTAAAATTTTGTCTTAGGTTAGCTACTCTAATGTGGGTCGGAACTTATATAATAGGTTATAGTGGATCGAAAAAAACACTTCTGATGACCTAAGAAAACTTTCATATAGCTTTAATAATAAAAATCGAAAAAAGAACGGAATTACTGAAAAAAATGAGAAATAACGATTTTCTTTCGAAGGTAAAGACCTTGAAAATTCATCGCACAGCGCCCTACTTGCAGCTACTTTATTTTTTTTTTTTTGTTATGTATTTAAGCTTTTCAAGGAGTTACAAATTGAAAACTCGAAAGTCGGGAAATTTTGAACCACCCTATTGTCCACATTTCAAAATGACGTGGAGGATCGGGATAGAAAAAAATAGTTTTTCGTTTGTGCAAGAGGAGACCTCCTAAAATAGCCTTTAGCCCGATCGGTCAAAAATTGCGTGAGATATCGCATCTCACACATTTTTCGCGCACAAAACTATAAGGTACTTCCGTGTCGCAGTCGTGCCTGAAAAATGAATTAAATAAATATTATGACACCAAAACGAATCAATAAAATGAAAAACAGATTTTCTCCTTATTATGCTAAGTAAAAACAAAAAGATTGATCATCAACATATATTAGAATTCAATCGTTATTATTTGGAAAATGTGCCGGACCAGATTTATTTATAATTGTAACATATAATCAAAAATGGTAATAATCAAAATTAATTTTGAAACAATTTACGAAAAATACAAATCTAAATTATGTACGTAAAGCTATAAATAAAAAAAGGAAAAAAAACTTCATATTTTAAATGCCATAAGCAGTAGAAGTTCGACCTTAATTCTGTGCTTTTACTTTTTCTTATTTGATTTTATCTTATAACGGTGTAGTTAGACCGGGATCCAGGAGAATGACGTGGTCTGCATCCGAATATAAACGATCAGTGGCGCATCCACTGATCGACGAATAAGCGAGAGGAGGAATATGTAGCAGCTAGTTGCAGGCTTCTTGTAGGCTGTACGAAGCCTGGCCCGTAGCGCAGTTTGCTATACGTGCACGTCCTCGTGCACGTGAGCCCGCGGCGGCGTCGTGAGTGATTGGGCTACGTAGCTAGTTCGCAAGATAGATTATGAGAGAATCGCGCGGGAGTAGGCAGAGTCAGGAACAAAGTGACACAAGCCGAGTAATAGTAAAGTTTCTCTTTATGTAAAGACTCAAAGATCAGTACAACAGCAGCGCGGAGTAAGAGAGACGGAGCAGTGCGAATGATGCCGAGAGAGAGAGAGAGAGTATTGCGATCGGGCAGGTACTTACAGTGGTGCTTCGTGAAGCTGGACACAGGCCTCGTGGCTTGGACCGGAGCGGCGCAGTACGGAAGACCAGTGGCTCGACGCTGGGAAGCAGGACGAAAGCCTCAAAGCCTCGTGTGTGGCCGGGTGCAGCTGGAAGTTGAACGGTAAACCAAAGGGGCACGCGATGCTGAACAGCAGCGGGATAATTCCAGCGACACACGGGGATTCTGGTCACGGACGCAGTAGCAGTCCTCTGGACGATGAACGCACGCACGGATTCTAAGAAGCACAGAAACGAGGAGGCAGTATCGGCGCGACTGCACTGCACGGCGGTAAGCTTCTAAGTGTCGCGGCGCGAGACGCGACCGCGTGAATAGTCTAGTTTCTCTCTCTCTCACTCTCTCGGACGGCGCCACACACACATACACGCAGCGCGCGGCTCTCTCTCTCTCTCTGTGTGTTATAGGTGTCCGCTCCGCTCACTTACCTGCTGCTGAAAAGGAATGTTATACACAGAAATGTTTACAGAGATAATGTTTATTATATCGTGATCATATAATATAGGGGAGAGAGGGACGTAACGAGTGCACACAAGGCAACTCGTTATAATCTATTTCGACAAACATTTAATTTTTGACGTTTTTATGATGTAACAATTTTATATAATACAATAGGATCATTCTTAACCAACTAGAAGGCAATCATCAGATGTAAAAAACGTAATTATCAAAGATTAAAAAAATGTGATTTTTTCAGAAATCAAATATTAGAACCTTGCAATAAAAGATATAATGGCTACTCAGTTCTTGAATAACAAATCGAAAACTGAAAAAATTAGTTTTCTATGTCCAACGTCTACGAGAGTAAAAAGGATTAAATTTATGTACAATTTCGGGAAAAGGTAGATTTCTTATGCATCTCGGCTAGGTTTTTTGTGCAGCCCTCAAAACTTTATGGTTTTTGAGGTATCAATGATACAATTTTTTATGAAAATTTTTTTGATTTCTTTTAACTTTGAAACTAAGCAGTCAAACGCTTTAAAAAACCAAGTTAGTGATTTATTACAGCAAAAACAAATTGCAGTACAAATTGAAATGGTTTTGTTGACTGGTTCTTAAGTTATCAGGAACTCCTCTGAGTATAAATATAGTAACGCATCACTAGCATGGTTATAATAGTTTTGATGGATTATTATTAAATTGACACTTATTCTTTGAATATTCTGATCTCATGATTTTTTTAAGATGAAATACTGTGATAATCAGTATGTTTTCGCTAGCGCATCTTGCTAATAATTTATCATCTATTTATATAAAAATTAAATTAATGCAAATACAATTTGATACTAAAGAGTGAATTTGGGTGGTTGACTCTAAGTATATTTTTGTACGTTTTTTTTCAGGTGTTCGGGCTGCTCCACTATGGGACAGTTCTCAACAGCAATTCGTAGGTATGCTAACCATAACCGACTTCATAAAAATCTTGCAAATGTATTATACAAGTCCGTCAGTTACGATGGACGAGCTAGAAGAACATGAACTTGAGACTTGGAGAAGTAAGTTTCTATAATATTCGTACTTTTATAAAACCGAAGTGTTTGACAGGATTGCTCAGTCTTTTTGGTTTTGTATCAGTTTGTTAAAAAATATTTAATTACAGCTTTATTTTTGGTAGAATTATTCGCACTGTTACGGGATCTTTTAAGCTAGTAATCTAAAAACTTATAGGAAAATACTGATTAATCCGCCCAGAATAAGCGTCTATTTCAATATCTTTTCTTGTCAAGGACAGAATTGAATTTCATTAACCAACATATACAAATAATTGTAAATGAGCATTATAATTAGAAATATGAAATTGTAATTATTAACAGTTTTTCAAATTTGCAGTATCCCGTAGGAAATATCTAATATCCAACTCCATTATTATTGTGCAATCCCAACTGAAAATAACTAATTCAAGCAATAGCAAAAGTTTTATGGAAAGCATCCTGTTGAAGATAATTTTTAACCCCACACCTTGCTGGTTCAACTGATACTCTTTGCCCCTAAGAGGACATCGAGTCCGCTCCCTATCAATAATAGGGAAGAGACATAAATTTTTTTAATTAGTTCTAAAATAAAATATAATTAAAATTATACACATAAGTAAAAGAAATTCATTTTTATGTACAAAATCTGTACGACTGTTTGAAATTATCTTATCGTCATGCGAGAAATAAAACGATGACTGATCACGTGGTTCAATATGGTGTCTCATATTTATGTACTGTACCACGTAAACGCTACCTATATTGATTTTGCAGCCGATCACGTTAATCTTTTGTGCACGGTCCACATGGCGTTACGTTTGAATCACTAAATTAATTATAAAAAAAAAATTGCTGCTATTCATTGGCACGTAGCTTCCTCTAAATTTATAGTTCCAATATATAAAATATTGTTTGAATATACAGTATGTGAATGCCATTTTAAATGTTTCCAATCCAAATTATTTTGCTGTCGGAGCAATTTTTTTAGCAAAAGACTATAATAATTAGAAAGATCCGACCCAAATCTCAAAAATAACGAAGTTACAGAATCGATCTTTTAGTTTTGAAGATATTGTGAAATGCTCACTTTCTTCTGCATTTTGATATATTAAAAACAGTAAAGTTATTTGCTATAAATTGAATCAATTGATACCCCTCCCATTAGAACTCAGCGTGCAATAAGATATAACAACTCAAGGTACATAAGCCATAGGACGCTCTCGACAGCACAAAGTATATCGCTATACTTGGCATTAGAATACTACCACTTGATCATTAAGCAAACCTTAAATAGGAAATGATAGTATCTGATTGTTAGGGTAAAACTTGTCTACCGAGCTAACAATAAGATAAAATTTATTACGCGGGCGCTGAGCTACTCTCCCATACGGGGGAGATCAGTGGAAACACTAATTTGTCGACGCGGAAATGTTTGTGTTTTAACTATTGAAAAAGAAGATTGAAATGTTAACCAAAATAACTTACTTGGTGACTGTAGTCGGCGGCTGGATTGTAGGAGGAATAAATTAGAATTCAAAAACTCTCAACGATAATCCAGAACTCCAAACGAAATACTGCTGAATCGAATTTTCCTCGTAACAATCTCAAAAAGCGGGCGTTATGGAAATCCTCGTGATCCAGGAGATGAAGTTTAATTGCAAGAAATGACACGACTCAAGAAGAAAACAACGAAACTTAGAAATGTGAAACTTTAATCTTTAGAGACTCAATAAAAATTAATACACTTGGGAACTCAAGATCAACCTCTCAAAATTAGAATCGCACACACTGGAATGCCGTTTGCGGGGGAGGTGTCGTTACAGAGATTCGAAGCTTTCTTCCACGCGGGGTCCTTACTTCTCCTCTCTTCTTACTTCAGCCTAGCCGCGCTCTTTGTCTTACGCATTAGGCCTTATGGGTCTAGTACTATGGTCAACGGCTAAACTGCAGCGTCGGCTGTGCACGCGCGCTTCAGCCGAGGGAGGAGAAGTTTGTTTTGGTTTCGGGTACATTCCTTCGGGGCTTAGTTAAGTGTCGAAGTTTCTGGATTTTTCTTACTGGCTTGGTGTAATTTTTACAAGATGTTTCCGAATAATTACCCAGAAACTTCATCACTTAACACTGATACATCCGATAAGGATTGAACAAATAAGAGCGAGAAACGACAACGTAATGCGAAGTAAGAATAAAAATATAATTAAATTCCAAAGTTGACAAGTAGAATCATTTTAGATGATAAATAACAAAATAATAGATTTACGTATAGTAATAACGATAAAATAGAACAAAAATGTAATAACGCAGAATGACTAAAAACACGAAAACGAATAAAAGAAGAATCAAATTCGAAAACATAGATCTTTGAAGATAATAGAGCAGAGAGACGAAACGAAGAAAGACCAAACTGGCACACCGATATGCACGCACACATTACAGCTCTACAGCAGAGGTACGGGACCAAGGAGGCTATACAAAAGAAGCACGAGGTGAAGCAGGCACACCGATATGCACTCACACATTATGGCTCAACAGCAAAAGCGCGAAGTGAATGAATACTAAACCAGAGACATCGTCGCGCACACATACCAGAATAAACACTGCTCAGCAGCACCAAGGAAAGGAGTAATCTAAGCTCACTAAGGATCGCTATACATACAAAGATGATCACGCGTGCGTTAGAATTAAAATATCACAAGAAATATAAAATTAAGCAATATTTAACGAACAAACTAAAAGCAAGTCATACTTAGATACGTTTGAAAACTTATAGAAACCGTATTTCAGAATAACAAGATGCATCCATAGCAGAGCAACGGAAAGAAGCGAGGAATATAGAGAGCCTGACCACTACGCGCATTCCTCGATAAGAACGCGTAACTCGGCAGCATGAAAAGGGGGACGAGGCGTGGGTCGAAGATTGCCGAAGAATATCAACACGTGCAGCGGCTACTGCATACGATGAGAAAAAAACCCAGAGCCGCGAAAGAGTAGCCGCACGACGAAAAAATACTCGAGCCAGTATCGAAGACGACACCTCACAACGGGAGGCAAGATGCAGCTGCCCAAATTCTTGGAAAATACTCGTGCGTAGCTATCCATAAAAAAAAAAAAAAAACAAACAAATTGCAGTTGCTTCGACAGCGAACATGCGAAACGCGACTAGAACACGTGCATAGAGAGAATATTCACCGAATTTTCTTATTGGTCCACGAATTTGCAACCACAGCCTAGATAAAGCTCCAAATAAGGAAATGCAATGCATCCAAGCCCTCCAATTGGCCAAAACACTACCCCTCCAAAATTTGAACAAGCAATAGATCGCCATAGTTTAGAGGGTATGTGGGCTTGCCATCGAGGTTGCGAGCAGTGTCCCGCTGTTTGGTCTTGTGAAGATTAAGGATCTGTGAAAAAAGATTGAGCCTGACGGCAGCTTCGGCAGTACCTTGTCTGATAGCGGAGTGAACATTGGTGATTATGTTAAACTTACGGAGCTGGTTGTGGCAGAAGAGAACTGAAGGGTAGGACGGATAGAGCACGTTACTGTCGCTGTGACTCTCTGTGTCCAACGTGGCACTGCTGCTGCCGTGGAAGGGAGATACCCACTGCGGTTATGTGCTGCCGGCAGGAGATAATGTCTCTGGCTTGGCAACACCTATGGTAGATGCTGAGATGGCGTGGATGCTGGCATAGCTTAGGGAAACCGCCAACTGAGGATGACTCGACACGCATGGCGTGGAGACGCCTTCGGTGATGCGTCGGCCTCGCGGCTCTGAGACTCTTGAGCCTCACGCGGTGCCTGATAGGATGCTGCTCATTGAGAGGGGCGCTGCTTGGTGTCGGCTGCCGTGATGGTGCTCGTGCTTGTTGCAGCGAAACTCGTACTCGGGGCAGCTGTTGTGGTGGGGCTGCGAATTATTCGGGAGCTTGCCTGGTTGCGTAAGCCTATTTCTTCTCTATCCTGGAGCATCAGGTGTCGGTGTGCGCCCTGGTTTGGTCAGCTTCTTGGCCAGGGCTCTCCGAGCGTTCAGCTGTATAAAGCCTGCGGGAGGAGATGATTAGAATGCGTCGATGGGTAGCATGAACGACGCCCCGTCACCGAGTTTTGCGAAAGCGCCAACTGGCTTTGTAATTGTCCGCAGCGCTCGACACGCATGGCGTGGAGACACCTTTGGCTTGGTGGCAGCAAGTTCGGCGTAAAGCTTCTCCTGCTCCAATAGCAGCCGTCTGAGCTGTTGCTGAAGCGCCTGGTCGCTTTGCAACATTTTGAAGTGCTCGATACATGTGGCGTGAAGGCGCCCCTGGCTCCATAGTAGCAGGCCCAGTGTGAAGGCGCTCCTGCGGCGTGGGCTGCCGGATCCCAAAGCAGCTTGACGTGGACCTGAAGAATGGGGCCCAGTGTGAAGTCGCTTCTGCGGCATGGGCTGCCGGATCCCGAAGCTGCTTGACGTGGACCTGATGTAAAGAACTCCGGTAGGCTTCAAGCGTCTGCCGGCTGATGTCATCAGACCTCTTGACCAGTCGGTGATAGATGATGCCCAGTGTAGTCCCTTGGATGTTCTATGCAGAGTTTTCCCGCGGATGGCTCTCTGCTGTGAATATTTGGAGTCCTCCTGTGTGCCAGTCTGTGGTGTGATGGAGATGCGGAGACATAGCAGTCTGCGGTATGGTGGAGATGCAGAGACATGGCATTCTGCAGTGTGATGAAGATGCGGAGATAAATGGTGCACGGTGATTTTGCTGACGATTCCGTTTGTTGAAATATTAAATTCATTTTGTCAAACGTATGTAAAAGCACAACTAAGCAGTTCAATAAACTTGGAAGAACGGCACAGCTAAGCAGTGCAACAAACTGTGAGTAATGCTGATTTGTAAAACAGTGTGAGGAGCAGCTATAAAAGCTATTGAGTGTCAGTCGAGTTTGGGCAGTTGAGTCGTCATATTGAATCTTGTAACGGTGAAGTGTGCACAATAAAAGTATTATCTTGATTCCACATTATTCATTTTAAACATGGATATTTTAACACCGTTCTTGAGCGTAGTGCGTCGACGCGTGAGGAGGAGTGCCATGTGCGAATGCATGCTGAGCTAAGAGACGGTAGCACGTCGAAGGTCTGTATGAGGTCTTTCAGTGCCAGAGCCAATCACTGGTCAGCTCGTTACGGCAAACCCTAGTGCGTAAGGCAGTGGAGGCCGGACGTGCCGTGGATGGTATGCTGAGCGAGACAAATCAACTCTCAAGCTCTTAAAGTACCATACTGATGGCGGGACTTTATGTGTGAGCTGCTTAGTCGAAGTTTATGATAGAGTTACCCTGATTCGGATTTCGGACGTTGGAAGCGATAAGTTAATCGCTCTCGAGGGTGATTGTATGTAGATGTCTGATGGGGATAGTTCTGATTTTTCCTACTTCTGATTTCCTATTCACGGACGAGTGATATGTGTCAAGGACCATGTGTGAACGATCGAAGCTGCGACTCGGCATGCCATAAGCGATTGTGCTGCTGATTCTAGGAGCGCCGGGCGAAACCCCTAAAGCTATGCGACGCTTGAGAGACGTCTGCTTCCAGACTCGAGACGGACGCGGAGCTCGTCGCTTTCCGTCACGGACCGGAGAGATTCGCGAGAACCACGGTATCTGGCTGAGCGAAAGGTCGCGCCAGGGCGCCGGAGTCGCAGCGTGCAGCCCGACACCGAACGCTGGGCCGTCGAAAAGACAGAGCAGACGTGTTCCTGATCTCCGTTTGCCCTTTGCTCTCCCTTGTCGCGAGTGACCACCGAGTTGCATCATGCACCATCCTCACGCCGAGGGGCGATCCCGCGACATCCCGAACGCAGTAGGACGGCAGAATCAAGAGGATCTTGCGCGGATTTCCAGTGGCCTGTGAGAAGGAGATGGTGTATGCGCGAAGACTGCAGTGAAAGAGAACCTGCCGAGCATCAGGTCTTAAAGGAAAGACCCGGGTGCATTCTGTTAGGGCGCGAGAGGCGGGGTTGGCAAGAAGGCGAGGTGTGCGCCAGGAGTCAGGCTGTGAGTGGCTGTTGCTTAGGCGTAACCGCGAGGGGAGAGTTGTAAAGAAAGAGAGAGAGAGAGAGCGCAGCGGGCAGCGCGCTGTGGCGCGGATTCGTGAGAAGCTGCAATCACCGAGCTGTGATTAAGGGAGAGAGGAACGGTGTGTATTCACCTTCAATCATCCGCGGACAACTTAAGGAGGCTTGGGCGTTTGGTGCCGTATCAAGCGAGGGGCCCCGTGGTAGCACGTATTTTACGAATGCTCATTGCTGCTAATTTTTTTTTTTAAATTGTATGTATTATGTCATATCCAAGTAGAGAAGTAACAAAACGCGAAAAAGTTACAATAAAGTTGCCAGAAAATTGCAAAAGGTATGCGTATTAGCGGTAGCTGTGACAACATAACCTCACATTTTATACATTTTTACACTTTTCTTTTGATTAAAGTCGTCAACCCTATATTTTTATGAAACGAATAGATTTCTCGCAATCAAAAGTATTAGTATATATTGACTCATTGGAACCCGTCGCTTACTTGCGGAGTATTATTCGATTTTGACGAGTTCCATAAGACTGCGTGTTAAAGTAGCAGTTTTTCGTTGGCGATTATTTCGAAAATGAGGTCGTCAACTATGGTTTTTCTTTTTTTCAAACAACTTTGGCATACTTTATTGAGATAATCCTCAAGTTTCAGAGCATTCTGTCGTTTTTTTCATAAACGCCCAAGCCTCCTTAAGTCGAAGAGACCTGGCAGAACTTCCTGCGCGATTCGCGACCGAAAATCGGAGCCGTTCGTGAATAATAGTATCGCCGATTCGGGGCCGACAATTTGTTTGGACTAGTGCTTGCCTTCTGACAGCAGTATAAAGGAGCGCTGGACATAACTGAAGGTCGATACATTCGTAACTTGACTCTTGCTCGTGAGTGTTGCGAATTGGAAAAAGCAAGTTTTCTTTGTCTATTGAGCTGGGCCTGTTTAGCGAGGTGCAAGGTAAGGGCGACCCGGAACAGCAAGTTTGCAGCAGTTGGTGTGGACAAGGCCCGGTGGCATGTGATGCGAATGCGAGTTGGAAACTTTTCATGAAGTCGTAGCAAGTCTCCGTAGACGAACGATTAGCCCGCTGTGCATAAACTACGTGGAGTTGCGGATAGAAGGTGCGTGTCTTTGGCATTTCTCTCACGGTGGGAGAGGCACGAGGAATCGCGTCATGACACTTCGAAGGGGCGTTGTTTTTCGAAGCGCGTTATGGAACATCCTAGGAGGATTAGTGCCGGGTGTGCGCGGCTAGCTGTGGAAAAACTTGGTCGCTTTGTGATCGGCGATCATTGCCGTTGTACGATTTAAGATCCTGAGGAGAGCAACAGAAGACAGCGCTGTATTGGACCAGATGGCGACCACGTGCGGATTTGAGGTTTCCCCGTGAATCCAGTAGCTGCAGCGGAGGCCGCGAAGGTACCTAGCAGCAGAGAGCGGTCAATCGGCTGACCGAGGACTGCAGCGAAGAGTCGAGTAAGGCCATAAACCAAAGCCGTGTGGGTTGGGCGAGACCGGCCGAAAGATTCGGACTACGTGCGGCAGGTATGCCGGGATGCGAGGCGGCCAAATGGAAGGCCGAGAGACGCGGCGAGAAGATGGCGGCGTCGAGTGGACTATCAGCTGTCCGAAGGCTGCAAACATGGGGCGCAGGTATGCGGCGGCGATGCCGGACAGGCACATAACGACCGATCAGCTAATGTATTTCGCGCTTCGCCAACAAGAGGTAGATAAAGTGTTCCCCATATAGCGTCGCGTCGGAAATGAGGATTTTGCTGATATGAGTGTTGAACTTGCATCGCCTCGCTTCCTTGTTGCTGAAGCTGCGCGATGGGATCGGCCGAAGATGCTGCCTACCGACGTCGACGGAGGAGCACAGCTTTGGCTATGATGGCGGCGTGTGCGCGTCATTGAGCTAGCGTGGCGTGGAATGCGCCCGAGATAGCACCGCACATATGCTCTTTTTATGCGTGGCGGTAGGAAGGGAACGGGGTCTATGATGAAGGTCTAGATGTCCAGTATAACGACTCGGTGCACGTCGCGTGCAGATTTACTGCCGGCGCCGAGACGGTCATTGTTGGCGGCGTAGTACTCATCCTCATCGTGTGGGTAGTGTAGCCGGCTCGATTGGACCAATGTTGGGATTATCGGGTTGAATGAGTAAGACGAGTAGAATGAGTTGTTGATGGTTCTTTATTATGCTAATGAGGCAGCAAGGCGTTCGCACTCTATGGCGGCTACAACTGTACTGGTTTAGAGATGGCGCGTGGGCCCATACAGAGGGAGAGCGGAGAGGGCGGTGGTGAAAGCATCTAGTGGGTGGCCCTAGAGGCCTCGGGACAGGGCGCATATATTTGAACTCCAACAGCACTTGTAGCCCGATATAGGAACAAAATGACATTTCTTTATGAAACCTCGACTAAATTTTTGAACAACTGAACGTTTTACTCTTGCTTACATTATATACTTGTACTATGACTACATATATTCAATATACCTTATTTAAGCCAAACATCATGGATATATATATATATATATATCCATGATGTTTGGCTTTATACAGATATATATATATATATATATATATATATATGGGTGGTTCTCTGTCAAATCGAAGATGAACAATTTTTTTTTGGTTCAAACTTTATATATATGTTCTATAGGATGCCCGTGGCTTCCAAAAAAATTTTCAGCGCGATCCCTTCACTTGGCTTCAAGTTATAGCTGGTCAAAGTTGGTGTTTTAAGCGATTTTTGCATTTTTTGCCTATTTTCAATGATTTGTAGCTCATAATGGATGCATTGTTAACTAAAACTACCCTGATACTTTTTTTGTTAAATTTCCTGAATTTTTCAATAAATTTACTTTTAAAGTCATATATACATGTTTAGGCTACCTTATTTGCATTTTAAACCTTAAAATGTGATAATCGAAGGGTTTGATCCGGACTCCGACTACTTTCGTACGGTGAAAAGATACCTTTTTATAGTACAAATGTACCTGTACAAGAGCCAGAATGGCAGAAGCCTTTGTTTTTTGTTTTCATAGTACACCAATAGTGAAAAACCCTCAGAATTGATTCAAATAACTCAAAATTGAACCAAAAAAAAAATTTTCATCTTCGATTTGACAGAGAACCACCCATATATATATATATATATATATATATATATATATAGGATATATTAAAGAGAAACCTTCCATAGTAGTTAGTTTTCTAGTTATTGTTATAACATTTGTGCAAAATTTCAGACTTCTAGGTAACTAGTTATTGTTATGTTATTGTAAATAAACTGCTCATGCGGAATATAATAACTATAACATACCAATAATTTTCCATCTAGAGGTTTAAAATTGAATTCACTTTTTGTAAAAATAATTAGAAAACTTAATACCATGTAAGTTTTAACTGAAGAACTTCCTGTTTGTATGTTAACCTGAATATATACTCGCGGTTTTTGAGTTTTCATGGTTAATGTGTTATATCCGTCATTATGTTAACTCATTTCATCACTAAGACTTTAATTATTGTATCATACCCCATTTTAAAGTACAAAAAGTTGTAAAAACTGCAACTTACTGAAGTATAAAAGAATGAATTGAAATTTATTAGATTACTTGCAATGAGTACTTGAAACTGAAAATGATTAGATGTATTTTAGTAAAAGGCAGCTGTTGTCTATCTTTTTGTAGTTAAAAAATGAGTCTGATATGATGATAAAGGTCTCAGCAGCAAAGGAAGCAAGCATAAGGACAGATAGAAGAAACTACTAGCGCAAACTGGAAATGCGAGTGTGGGTTATCAGGCAACAGATACACAGGATATATCCAAGAGAAAACTGCTACGATAGTTAGATTTGTAGTGATTGTTATAAAGTTTGTGCAAAATTTCAGAGCTCTCCCTGAAAATTTAAAAGTTGTTCATTGGTGATATATTTTTCAAAAAGAGTTCAACTTCAATAACATGGCAATAATTTTTTATCTAGAGGTCTGAAATTCAATACACTTCCTGTAAAAATCATTAGAAGACTATCTACCATGCAAGTTTTCCCTTAAGAACTTTCTGTTTGTACGCTGGCCAGAATATCTTGTCGCACTTTTCAGATTTCATGCGTAAGGTGTTATATTTATTAGATTAACTCTCTTCATCACTATAAAGACTTGCATTATTACATTAGACACCATTTTAAAGTACAAACAGTTGTAATAACAGCTACACACTCAAGTATAAAAGAATGAATTGAAATTTATTAGATTACTTGCAATGAGTACTTGAAACTGAAAATGATTAGATGTATTTTAGTAAAAGGCAGCTGTTGTCTATCTTTTTGTCGTTAAAAAATGAGTCTGATATGATGATAAAGGTCTCAGCAGCGATGGAAGTAAGCATAAGGACAGATAGAACAAAACACTAACGCAAACTGGAAAGGCGTGTATCGTTTTTCAGGCTCACATGTACATAAAAGCAATTCAAATTTTATAATATTATCAGTACATGAGTCATAATCAAAAAGGAAAATTACCTAGATGAATGGTTTGCGTGTAGTCCTCTGAAACAGGTGGATTATGAGAGGTTGATTTCCTTGTAGAAAAACCGATGTGGGCCTTTGAACTTACGTTAATGATTGAAGAAGTTTGAAGATCCGTTAAACTTTTAACTTTTAACACTATAAATACGAATCTATGAGAATATGCACTTGCATAATAAATCAAATCAATTACATTATAAACAAGAATTACTAAAACGAAGTACAATAAACAAATTGTATATTTAATTTTAAACATTATTTTCCTAGTAAAAAATCAATCAATATATTCGGAGGAAACTAAAAATGCAATGAATACATAAGTATGATCAATATTATTATTAAATAGTATGATAAAAATATTTGCTATACCTTGTTCGTTGAAAACCTGCTTCAGCTATCAGAGATATAACTCCTGATGGTGGACGTGGCAAGGATTGAAGTGCTAATAATCTAGATAATTGAATATTATAAAATATTAGTCGTTATGTCACAAAGAACCTATAGATACGAGAGTTTTTTGCCGACAGAAGGCCTTCGGAGATTAAGATGGCTACGATCAAAGAAGCTGATTGATTCGGTGGTTTTTCTCTATTTATCTTTTTCTGTTAGTTTCTCTGGAACGTAGCTAATTACACTCGCAGAATAGATGGTTACCTTGTTAAAAAAAGAAACCCACCTAGTATACGTTGAACACATGTGCGCGCGACCAAGCGACTACAAGAAACAAATACAAGAAGACTCGTTGGACTTGCCGGCAAGCGTCTGTAACATCCCGACTGTGTATACTTACACATAAGCCAGCACGATGCTTGAACGCGTTTGAACGCGTTTAGCGCGCGAGTTGAAAAGAGGGAGAGGAAGAGGAAAAGAGAGAGAGAGAGAGAGAGAGCGAGAGAGGGAGAGGAGTCGGAAAACGGCACGAGTCGCAACGTCTTTCCTGGAATTTTGACGCTAGATAATCCACGACGACAAACGTTTAATCGCTGTCTTATCACAAATAAGCTGTTGATACTAAAGACCGTTGCTAACAAAAGGCCTGTGGAGATGAAGATGGCTGCGATCAGAGAAGCTGATTGATTCGGTGGGTTTCTCTCTTTCTCTCTCTCTCTCTCTCTCTCTCTCTCTCTCTCTCTCTCTCTCTCTCTCTCTCTCTCTCTCTCTCTCTCTCT
>CM053170.1:46071750-46082296 GCA_012977825.3 Pteromalus puparum
TCTCTCTCTCTCTCTCTCTCTCTCTCTCTCTCTCTCTCTCTCTCTCTCTCTCTCTCTGATTCTCCGTATAACATAGATAATTACCCAACAAACACATAGTTCAAAAAGTACTCTTTAAGAACTATGTGTTTGTTGGGTACACTTACGCCTTCTTCACTACTACTTCACTTCACTACTTCACATAGATGACTTTGTTTTGAAAAATCCGTCCAGTATTGTAGGTGCAACTCGTACAAGCGCGATCGAGCAACTGTAAGGTAGACACGGGAAGATTCGTTGGACTTGGCGGGGAGCTTCTGCTCATACACATAAGCCGGCACGATGCTTGAACGCGCGTAGCGCGCGAGTTGAAGAGAACGGGAGAGAGGGAGAGCGAAGGAGAGAGATAGAGAAAGAGTACGGAAGCTTGTAGGGGCCAATGCACAGCGCGCGGCGCTGCGGTCAGGGCATGGCACATGTGCCTATAATAAACGTATAATAAACGTAGTATTTTCTTTTACCTAATAAAACTCTCGCTTTCTCTATAAGACTTGTCTGAAAGCCTTGTTCAGAGGTGACCTCTGAACCAGACACGAGCAGGAGTACTCGAGAAGTTATACATTTGTAGAATCTTTGAGTATAAATAATTATTTCTTTTCATATTATCTAAATTAAAATCATATCTCAACAGTGTATTCCAATAGATAATTTATCCCGATTCCCATCTTTTTTTTTTATACAGCAGATTTTTCAACAACTAATAGTCATCTCATCATTATACTAACCATATTTATATTTCTACGTCTAGGTATCAACCATCCAGCAAATAATCTGTTCTCTCGAATATATTGTTGTATCAAATTCTCACATACTTCAAATTTACTCTATATATATGATGTATGCTGTTGATGTATTATTCCACTCGATTTTATAGAATTAATTCCTTGTGCTTTTCTCTCTACTTTTCCTCGTTATATGATATGGATAATAAATAAGAAAATTTCATCGAATTCTACTTGCATAAATATAAACAACTGTGTCGCAATTATTTACCTTAACCCGCATTCCCACTCAGTACCTTGTGTCTCGAAAAAAAATTATTAAAATTAAATTTCTAATAATTCTTGCGTATTTATTCTTAAACTCTTCTCTTACTCATAAATTAGGATAAAATTATTAGTCACAATTTATTCGTATGTTAATTAAAGAAACCACACAGCTCAACGGAAATATTATTCTCAATTAAATTACGCCAAGAATTATAAACGTTGCAACATGGAATCAAAAAGGACGTTGACACTGCCATCCAAATTGTTTTTGAAATAGATATTTGACATTTCGTATAAAAGTTTTAGGGAACATTTAAAAAATAACAGCAATGACAATTGTTATGTAACATTATCATGTATCCATGTTAATGTATAGACCTGCACCCGGCTTCTCAGTTTACGAAAGTGAGCTCATTGATCGATTCTTACAGAGAGTTCCTTAGCCTCAAGAACTTATACGTTTGTTTTATACTGCATTTTTTACTCTAGGACTAGGAAGACATGATTACTTTATATAATAAGTATATTAAATATGTCAAGTGTATAAATAAGGGCCACTTTTGTGAGTACAGTTTAAAGATTAAAATTATTATAAGTGTACCCAGCTAAGAGGCAAAGTAATGGCATGATTCTTTTGAAATAATTGTTTGAACATCTGCGCGGAATTTGAGACTGGAATCTGATATAATCATCAATTACCTAAATGAATGATTTGCGTCTAGATAGTCCTCTGGAACAGGTAGATTATGAAGAGGTTGATTTCCTTGCGATGTAGGCTTTTGAACTGTGATTAGAGATCCGTTAAGGAGATGTCGTCGCTAAAACACTGCTGCACTGCTGTTTTTGTACTACACATAACTGTCTTTTAGAAATTTTTGAAATACGAACAGATTTTTACGCGTACTTAAACGATTACAGCGCCAACCTTAAAATCTAATTTTACATTAAACTTCTTAAATAAAGCTTGCAATAAAATCCCGAGTCTGTAGTGCCGTAGTGTTAAGTTTAATGAATCGTTCTACCGAAGGAAATTTCGATCAGACTATTTGTTTTTCTAAAAGTTTGGAAATAAAAAATACCCCGTGGTGGATTTGCGAAGCTTTAGCGACGACATCCCCTTAAACTTCAAACTTTTTAACTTATAAATACAAATGTATTAGAACAAGCAATTGCATAATAAATCAAAACAAGTGCAATATAAACAAAAATCATTGAAATGAAATACAATAAACAAATCAAATATTTAATTTTAAACATTATTTCTTAATAAATAATACATTAATATATTATAAGGAAACTAAGAATGCAATAAATACATAATTATGATCAATATTAATATTAGATAGTGTGATACAAATATTTTCTATACCTTGTCCGTTCAACTGCTATCTTTCAAGTTCACAATTCGAGAAGTATTGATATGTTTAATTTGTTCCGTTCAGCAATCCCCAGAAGATATTTTGGCTTACATCTTACTAAGCTATTTACATTAATAAAAGTGTTTGGAATTAGAGTTAATTAGTATATTTTGTTACTATGCTGCGTTTATATCTATTTATGTGTTAATGAATCGAAACAAAAGAATAAATAGATGTAACTTTTTCTGACGCGTGGAACGAGTGGTATATCCGTTTTAGTTATCATAAAAAACCAATAATTCAGTTACATGTATAATATAGATATATACTTACCAAAGATAATTTATTGATGTAGCTGCTAAAAAACTCAATAATTATTGTAAATCAACGATTATTGAGGGGACAGATTATTTTTGCTGTTGACGTGAGAGCCGCTAAAGCAAAGGGGAACGGAAATCGCCCGATTTCAGAAGAGTATACACAAATGGCGGAATCACACGTATTCGATGAATTTAAAGTTTGACGATTTAAATGAATTTTCAGCTTACTTTTATACAAAATAGATGTTGTAAAACATTGTTTACAAATATCGGTAATTTATTAATAATTATTGTACAAACAGCTACTTTTAATAAAATTCGATAAATATTTTCAATAATTGCAAAACAATGATAATAATGTAACACGATAATGAAATTAATAACGATAATTGAAAAAGCTAAATGTCAGGCGAGCGCGGAGCCATCGTACAGGCCGTTGAGCCTGCTCGACACTATGGGAAAGACAGGCGAATCACTAATAAAGCCGCGAATATTAAGCGCCGTCAGGGAGGCGGGAGACCTTTCAGACAAGCAATACGGCTTCAGAAAGGGACGCTCAACAATCGGCGCGATCAGAGAAGTAACGGACACGGTCAAGAAAACGGATGAAGCGTGCCATGCGGCCAGGCCATTGGTCTTGCTCGTGACACTAGACGTGAAAAACGCATTCAATTCGGCTAGATGGGTTGACATTTTGGATTCTCTGCGATCGTTTGGGGTGCCTTGGTACATCATGCGAGTCGTAGAGGATTATCTGAGGGAGCGCACGATCGAATACGAAACCGTGGAGGGACGTAAGAGCAGGCCCATAACGGCAGGGGTGGCGCAGGGTTCAATCTTGGGACCGGACTTCTGGGGCATTCTGTACGATGGGTTACTCAGAGTAGAAGTACCGGAGGACGTTAAACTCGTCGGGTACGCGGACGACGTAGCGGCGGTTATAATAGCTAGAAATGTGGAGATCGCGCAGCGCAAATTGAACGCGGTAATGGCCCGGGTGCTAAAATGGATGACCGACCACGGACTACAGCTAGCACTCGAAAAGACGGAGATAGTTCTCTTGACTAGGAAGCGTGTCCCGACCATCATACCGATGCGCGTCGGAGACGTAACAATAACGACGAAGCCGACAGCCAAGTACCTGGGGGTAACCCTAGATACGAAGCTGAACTACGGGGCGCATATAGATAGAGTATGCGAAAAGGCGGCGATTAGGGTGGCGCAGCTTAGTCGATTAATGGCCAACGTGCGCGGGCCTAGACCGGCAGTCAGACGACTCTTAATGGCAACCACAAATTCTATTCTTTTATACGGAGCGGAGGTGTGGGCCGATGCCATGCAGAAGAAAAAGTATCGTAAGCAGATAATGGCGGTGCAACGAAGAGGGGCGCTTCGGATCGCGTGCTCGTACCGAACGGTATCCGGGGACGCGTCAATGGTTATTGCGGGGGTGATTCCCGTGGATCTGCTTGCAATTGAACGCAAGCGGATCTACGAGAGTCTTCGGGAATCGGCTAGGGTGGAAATCCGAACCGAGGAACGCGGTAGGACGATGCGGAAATGGCAGGAGCGATGGAGTGAATGCTGCCATGCGAAATGGACGAAATCATTGATTAAGGAGGTAGGCCCGTGGGTAGGCAGAAGATGGGGGGAGGTCAATTTTTATCTCACCCAATTTCTTTCCGGACACGGCTACTTTAGGAGTTACCTGTTCGCGATGAACAAGGTAGCGACACCGGGTTGCAAATACTGCGGTGACGAACGGGACGACGTGAGACACACGTTTTTTGACTGCCCTCGGTGGGCTGATAGGCGTAGAATCTTAGAGGCGACGGTAGGGGCATTTACGCCCGACACGGTAGTGAAAACGATGCTTGCTAGCGAGCAGAATTGGGACGACATAACGGCGTTCGTGGAGACGGTTCTCCGCGCGAAAAATAGTGACGGGTGCTTAGCTGACTAGACGACGATAGATGACCTATAGGTCGTAACAAGACAGGCGACCCCCCGAAGGAATGCGAAAGCGGCTACCGGGGGGATTCTCGCGGCCATGTGAGAGGTGGAGTTTTAGTGGGTATGCCTGGCGTCTGTCCCGCGCCAGGAGAGTCCCACACACGGGGAGTCCCGCACGGCTCCTGCCATGGTGCATTAAGCATTTCTCCAACTCTCCGGATAAACAAAAAAAACAAAAAAAAAAAACAAAAAAAAAAAATGTAACACGATAATACAAATAATGAACTATTCATAAATACAACAATATAATTTATTTAATATGGTTATAATTTGAATAATTTGAATATGAATAATTTTGCCACACGTGTTGCTAACAATGAGTCATCATACCGAGTCGCGCTGTGTGCGAGGGATCATGGTTTTAGTGATTTGTGGGGATAAAGACTACTTTTGTTAAAACTGCGAGACCTAAGTCCGCATTTATATCATAAGTAATTCATTATTATACCGTGCTTATAGCCGCACAGTGCAAAAATGGAATGCTTATGGCACGGATAGGCGTGACAGAGCACACTTACGTCAGCTAGTGCTCTAAATAAGACTACGATACTCGTAACTTAATCGGCCCATTCCACAGCGTGAATCTCATCTTTGCTACACTCGGATTCTAACCAAACGCCGTTCAATAATGCCCTACCCACATCCGCAGAAGCAAAACCGTTTTCATTCCCAGGAAATTGTTTTTCTCTTGTCGGTCGAAAAACGACAACTTTTGCCCCTAATTTTAGGTTGAAAAAACATGGGAATCGTGCATGTGTGGTAAAAAGATGTTTAATATATCAACCTCGGTGTAAAAAGTAAAAACATTAATCACACACTGGAACGGGTTTTTGGACTAAAATAATATATTAAACCAGTATCTTTATCGAAAAGCAGACTTAAAAATTTTTTTTAATTTGCCTATCCAACCCATGTTAATTCTACATATTTGGTTATACAGAACTGACATTTTCGCGATTATTAGCTACTACAGCCAAGTAATATAACAATCCCCCCAGGCAAACATTTTAATGTACTTACCATTTACTTGATAAAATCACACCTTATATGTATATATGTGGGGGTTCAGTCCCAGCGGCGCCCTCACCGGAGGAAACAATCACTGCAGCCCAGACTCTGTGATGAGTAACTGAGTCCTTCCGCCAGAGAGAACCGAAGAGACTTCCGGAGACGCCACGCCGTGGCGAGCGGGGAGCGCGCCCCCGGTCGCCATTCTGGATTCGGCCGTCGACCAGAGAACACGTCTGTGCCTCTGTACCTTTTTGTCCAAGACTGTTAATAAAAGTTCCTACGTTAGTTTGTAATAAAACTGGGAGTGTTCGCTGACTAACCTCACCTGTACCTCGTCCTTCGGCGTCTAGTTTATTTATTGAAGAATTTAGTGGCAATAAGCCTGGAAGCATTTAAATTCAAAAGTGGTGACCCCAACTTCGAACACGCTACGAGACGAGGACGACGCCATTTTTCATCAGTGGCGCGGAACTTCTCTTGGACCTTTACCGGCGGCCAGCCTCTCACGAGTGATTTCGTGCATCATTACAGTGCCGAGATTATCTCGTTTTTATCATCTCGACTTCTCGATCGCCCCGTCGTAGCCCCTTTACAGCCGACGGCGGCCATCTTTTATCCATTTTACGAGACGCGCCTGCCGCTTTGCAGCCGCAGCGGCAACGTCTCCATCAGCATCAGCAGAGCGCGGGGCGCTACACCAGTGCAGCGGAGCAGCACATCAGCCCGCAGTAGCTGCAGCAGACAGCAGAGCAGCGCAGCCGAGCCAGCAGACGATCAGCTTCGGTGCAGCGGCCAGGCCACAACATCGCCAGCAACAACACCGTCAGCGCCGGCGGCAGTGTCAGCCACACCACCAGGTTTTGTAAAACACCTCGCAACAGGTACGTACTTTCCGGCCTTGAGTCGCTTTTCTCTTTCAAGTGCCGCGTCATACCTGTTGCGCGCCGCCGGCGCAACCGCCGCGCACCAAGCAGTCGGCCATCTTGCCGACGCTCGCGTCTCGCGCGTTTCATCGCTCTCTCTCTCTCTAGCCCTCCCGCGTGAGCGGCCATTTTGTTCAGCAGAAGCGTCGCCGCGCTGAATCAAGCCAGCGCTCCGACCACCGCGCGCGTTTCGCTGGCTCCACGCCGCACGCTGCTGACACGCGGCGGCGCCACCGTCCGCTCGGCTTCCAAACGACCCGTGCATAGCACGCCGCGGACCGCGTCTCGCATCTCACAGCGAATCGCCGCTCGACGAGCGCTCAATTTTGAATTTGACGCGCGCAGAGAAATGCAGCATTCTCCGGTCCAGCTGTCGCCCTCGCGTAACGCGCACGTCAATCACGACGCGCCTCCGCCAGGCGGTTTCGGCAACCCCGTGCCACCGCCACCTCCGCCGCCTCCCGGTGAGCAGCCGCCGCCGCCACGGCCGCCGGTAGAGGGCGGCGAGTCCGCAACGCGATGCCCGCTTCCATCGTACTGGACTATACAGCCTCGTTTATGGTTTGCACAGGTTGAAGCAGCCTTCGAATCCAATGGGGTCCGGCTCGATCGCAACAAATACAACCTCGTCGTCACCAACCTGCCCCAGGAAGTCGCACAAGAGGTCTCGGATATTATCCTCCACCCTCCAGCGTTCAACCGCTACCCGGCCCTGCGAGACGCAGTTCTCCGCCGGCTAGCCGCCTCCGCAGACACGCAGCTTCACCAGGTTCTGAACGAGGTGCGCCTGGACCATCGAACACCGTCGCAGCTGTTGCGCTATATGAAGCGCCTCGCGAATGGCGCCATCTCCGACGAGGCGCTCAAAGTGAAGTGGCTGGACCTCCTGCCGCCGTACACCAGCCGTTTATGCCGCGTGCTGCCGGCTACATCGCTGGACGAGCTGGCTGAACTGGCTGACCTCGCCATGCCGACTGATACCGCTGTGCACGCAGTGTCCTCGCGCCAGTCCTCAGCACCATCGAGCGGCGTCTCCTCCGGCACCTCGTCACCTCTGCCGGAGCACGAGCTGACGTCACTGCGTCTCAGCATGGCCCAGGTCCTCACTGCCATCCAGAACCAGACCATGCTGCTGGAGCAGCTGGTCAACAACAACAGCAACAACATCGGCTACAACAACAACAACAACGTCGGCCGCGCGAGTCGCGCACGCTCACGATCGCGCTCACGTCCAGTGCAACGCAGCAACACACCAGCCCCGGCAGCGGCAAATAATTCATGCTGGTACCACCGCAAATTTGGCCAGGAGGCCACTCAGTGCAAGCCACCCTGCTCTTTCGCTCTGAACCAGGGAAATTAGGCGCGCCCCCGCCCCTGCAAGCCGAGGCGGTTGGCGCAACAACAGAGCAGCGCTTGCACGTCGTCGATCGAGCCTCAAAACTACGCTTTCTCATCGACACCGGCTCGGCCGTATCCTTATTGCCGAGGTCTTTCTTCAGTGGTCACAGACCACGCGGCCCGCTCACACTCAGCGCGGCCAATGCATCGACAATCAGCACGTTTGGCACGCACAAGATGACTCTCGATCTCTCTCTCTCCAAGCCACTAGTGTGGAATTTCATCGTGGCTGACGTCTGCAACCCCATCATCGGAGCGGATTTTCTCGCATCTTTCGGCCTGGCCGTCGATGTTCAACGTAGACAGCTCCTCGACGCAGATCACATCCACCGAGCAGCTGGTGCAGTTCTTCCCGCTCAGGTCTACTCCGTCGCGATCAAGATCTCAGCTGACGTCGCAGAAGGCATGTTCGCGGACCTGCTAAGAGAATTTCAAGATCTTTCGTCACCAGGGAGTACAGAGATCGTCTTGCCAGACCTTTCGGCCCACCATCATATCGTTACGACGGGGCCTCCAGCAGCAGCGCGCCCTCGCCAACTCCATGGAGAACGCCTTGAAGCGGCACGCGCGGAATTCAAGAATTTACTCGATTTGGGTATTGTCAGGATCTCAGACAGCCCTTGGGCAAGCGCCCTACGCCTCGTCAAGAAAGCGGACGGATCTTACCGCATCACAGGCGATTATCGGCAATTAAATATCGCACAGTCCAGACAGATACCCTCTACCGATTATCGAGATCTGCTACTGGGAGCTTCGGGCGACAGCCTTCTCAGTCATCGACATGAAGAAAGGCCTTATATCAACTAACCTATAGACGGAAACGCTCATAAAACACAATCATCCCCTTCGGCCTCTTCGAATCACAAGATCGCTGGCCCCGCCAATGCAGCACCAAATCTTTACACGAGCAAATCGGATCATCTGCTAGACCTGCTTTGCACGAAGCATGATTTAGACGACCATCATCGTGGTTCCTGGGGCACAGGAACACATCTCCGAGCATCTTAAAACTCTCTTTACACACGCGCACGCACACATTAAAATCAACCAAGAAAAGTGCACGCTGGCCAAGAGTGAGGAGTAGTCGGCTACCTCATTCTCCAGACGGATGTAAGCCACCAACCAGGCAAAAAGAAGCAATTCAAGCCTTTTCCACAGACCAGCCAGACACGACGCAACTTCGACCTTTAAGTCTTGTTAATTACTACAGGCGATGCATCTGAGCTGCACGCCTTCTGCGACCTCTCAACGATATGCTGAAGCTCTTACCGGCAGCGTAAGAAACCACAGCCTCTTCAATGACCTCTGAAGCCCTTGACGCTTTCAGAAGCACTAAGTCTGCGCTCGGCTGAAGTCAGTAACTACTACATTCTGCGGCAGACGCCGTCTCCAGGCTCTATACCGACGCCTCTGACCCGCTATTGGAGCAGCTCTGGAGCAGCAAGACCGAGGAAGCACTTGAAAGCCACTAGGCTTTTTCTCGAGAAATTGTGCGCACTGAGAGGCGTATAAGCAGCTATGAACAGGAGCTGCTCGCCGATTCGCTGGCAGTAAAGCATTTCAAAAGCATCTTAGAGGAAGTCATTCACGGGCTCCTACACAGACCATGAAGCCCACTGTGCTGGCAGCGCAACCAACCGAACGGAAAAGCCTTCTCCCTCGCCAGGCAAGACAACTCGGACCAATTCTTGTAGCAGTTTTGCAGGTCTCGCTGCTTACGTAAAGGGGCCCTGACAACAACGCGCAGCAGACCCCTGTCCAGATCGAGGCATCAAGATGAACGGCCTGCCTGGATCTGGCACCTTACGCAGCTACAGGCGAGCGAACACCGACCTGCCACACCTTTCATGCGGAAGAATCCGAGACTCAGCCGCTTAACATCGAGTGGTCAGCGCTCTACTTGCGCGGTCGATCCAACATCATCAAGGGCCGCTACGTCCCAAGAAGAGCTGCGCAGAAGGTTTTTGATGCGGCTGCACGGCCTTGCGCACGACCAGGCGTTCGCCTACGTACCCGACGCATCGAGCCGAAGAAATAACTTCTGGCCATCAATGAGATAAGGAATCACTCGCTGGCGCGAGTTTGGAGCCATGCCCACTATCAAAAGTAATCGGCACAATCGTCCAAGACTCGGCGCCTTCCGAAGCTCCCCAGATGCGCGTTCGACCACCTGCACCTCGAACCTGGTCAAACTTCCACACATTCAGGCCTCAATATTGGCCTAACCATTGTCGACAGGTTCACCAGGTGGCCGCACGCCATCCCACTCCCGGACCAACAGGCGGAGACAGTCGCGAGGCCTTCTTCGAGCAGTGATAAGTTTCTAGGCACTCACTCACCATCACCGACCGACCAAGGAGCACAGTTGGAGGCTCAGCCTCTTCGCCGCCCTCCGCAAACGATCATCGGCGCTGCAGGGTGGCATACAACTATCACCCGCAGGCCAATGGGCCTGGTGGAGAGGCTTCAACCGCACACTCAAGCTGCCCTGATGT
>CM053170.1:46083721-46154624 GCA_012977825.3 Pteromalus puparum
GCACTCCAGCAGCCGCGCCGCCAGCGCAGGCACTTCCACGTCGCCCCAGGCAGGGCACTCTACGCAGGCTTCCAGCGCCCTCTCAGTCACCTTCATCACCTCCGCTGCGGCGCCGCCGCCGCCTTTCCACCAGCACCACCCCCGACCGCCCCTCCGCCGCCACACCATCCTCAACAGGCGAAAAAGCAGAGTATCGTCCGGACGCAGGCCACGTCCGGCACTGGCGGGAGTAGCTGTGGGGGTTCAGCTCCAGCGGCGCCCTCACCGGAGGGAAACAAATCACTGCAGCCCAGACTCTGTGATAGTAACTGAGTCTTCCGCCAGAGAAGAACCGAAGAGACTCCGGAGACGCCAGCGCCTGGCGAGCGGAGGAGCGCGCCCCGGTCGCCATTTGGATTCGGCCGTCGACCAGAGAACACGGTCTGTGCTCTGTACCTTTTGCTCAAACTGTTAATAAAATTCCTACGTTAGTTTGTAATAAAACTGGGAGTGTTCGCTGACTAACCTCACCTGTACCTCGTCCTTCGGCGTCTAGTTTATTTATTTGAAGAATTTAGTGCAATAAGCTGAAGCATTTAAATTCAAAATATATAGCCTCTAAACGGTTTTTCTGTAGAGGTACGCCGGAAGTGACCGATCCTACTTTTCTCGAGCATCGGAAAAACAGATTAGATCGCATTTGAAAACTTTTGAATTTCCGGTGCGCCAACCGGGTGCTTTTGGTACACCATATAATTTTAAACATTATTTCTTAATAAAAAAACCAAAGGCAACCAAAAGTAACTAACCAAGGGTTACTAAGTAGCTAAAGCAAAGGTAACTAAAAAAACAAGGTACCAGCCGCTGAAAATCCACCGGTCGCTGGTACCTTGTAGTGAAATGGTGCGCGCTTTTTAATACCGATAGCGTGTTACTCGGCATTTTCTTACAAATCGATGTACAGTCGCCAGACAAATTAACTTTGAATATTTACAATGTCAGCTATGACATTTCTCATGTATTTTTTAAGGGAAGTGTCATGGCTGATGTTCAAAATATTCAAAGTTATTTTGCCTGGCAACTGTACAAACAGTGAGCTCAGTGTTTCAATACTAAACAGCGCGTTTCAATATCGTTAACTATGGGATAAATATGTTATTATCTATATTTTATAAAGTATGTACTGGCCTCTTTTAAATGAGCCTCACTTTTGTGTACAGTACCATTGGGGGCCATGTATCGATCTATAAAAAATACCACTTTTATTTTTTTATGAAATACATCAGAAAATGATATGGGTGATTTTTGTCCTACGGAATGGGCAAGTTACGGTGGAATCACCCATATGTATACACACACACACACATATAAGTATATATATTTTTTTATCGCAGTGGAATTAAATTTGTTTTAAATATTTTGAATTATAAAAATAGATCCCCCCTAGTAAGTTCAATATGTTCTCGTCATGAAATAAAATTAATGTCATAGATAACAATATCATTTAATAAATAATAAATATTTAGTATTAATAAAGTACCTACCTTGAAATTTTCCTACTTGTACATAGTTATATGCAAGCAATAAAAATATATACGCATAATAAATATGATGATATAATAATATGATAATAATAGTACATATGTTTACATGATGTGTATATGATCTTTTACTTCTGAATCAACTTATAATTTATCAATTAGTTACCAGATGTACCTACAGTGTCTCATATATTTCTTAAAAAATAGTTGTTTTAGTTTAGGTTACTTTACTGGGATGAAGTATTTTACATTGCCCTGTGTACTCTTTTCAAAATTACGGAAATGACATACATGTAACGCCATCTACGAATTCACCTATACACTGCTAACCCGAACTTGTGAAAAATAAGTTTTGCACAAATATCAAGTAGTAGCGCAAGCAGCAACGCGTGCATAATTATTGTGCACAATACAATCTCGCAGCAACATCAACTCGTGCACAACTATTGTGCACAAAATCACCCGCAACAACAGTGATACGTGCACGATATTATTGTGCACAAAATCGAGGCCGTACCCAAAAATAGAAAAGCGTGCACAATTATTGTGTGCACAAAGCCAGCTTGTGTAGAATAATTATGGACAAAATTGGTTCACGTGCAGAATATTATTGAATACAAATTTTTCGTTAACGTTAATCAGGTGTACGTGCACAATAAATTCTCCACAAAACTTTTTGTGGACGATTCTTTTTCCTTTTAAAATAGTCAAGTGCACAATAAATTTAAACACAATTGTCAACCGAAATTCTTTCTCCATTTGTGTACAGATTTTGTGCACTTTTAATGTTTCGTGTAGAACTAAATTGTGTATAATTATTAACCGGATTTTTCAATTATAACTAAAAAAAAAGGTACTATGTAATGCTAACTAAATCCAAAATTTTAAATTGATTATTGCCTTTTTACTCCAGTTATCGCATCACGTAGAAAAAACGTTTTTTTCAGTTTTTGATGTTNCAAAAGTTTGAAGCTCAATATCTTCGAAACTAACTGGTTTTATAAAAATCCCATAGAAAGGGATCATTGTGCTATATAATGCTAAGTAAATCCAAAATTTGAACTTGATTATTGCCTTTTTACTCCAGTTATCGCGTCACGTAGAAAAACGATTTTTTTCAGTTTTTGATGTTTTTCTCAGGATCTGCCCCATGAAATGACTTAAAATTTAAGTGGTATATAGTTCTAATTACCTTCAATAATCATATATTTTTTTAGAATGATTCGCTATTTAGTTTTTGAGTTATAACGATTTAAAAAAATTGCACTGTATGGTGTATAATAAAAGAACGACGAACGATAATATAAATTTTTCACGGTAAAAACATAGGAAATTTTATTCTCTTTCAGGTACATATTAAGCTATTTACTTTTATTAACCTTTCCGAGAACTTTGCTGGCAAAAACTGAAATCTCAAAACTAAAAAATCACTATAAAAAAAATCGCGTATATAAATTGTAAAAACGGACTTTCGTCCCACTATCTTCTAGCAAAAACAAAGAAAATGAGACTTGGTGGGTTAAAATCCATTTTTAACCCACCAAGTAGAAGCTGAGAAACAGGCGTATACATACACACACACACACACATACATCCGTACGGACATTTTCTAAAAACACCATTTTTCGACTAAAAATTCATCAAAACACACTTCCCACATGTTTTTACACAAACTCCAAAAATTACTATTACAAGGCTTCCTTAGGAAGGACCAATATTGTGTACAATAAAAAAGACAATGTGTACAATGTTGATGATATCCATTTTTAGTGTATAATAAATAACGTGTACAATAATTATGTGCAAAAACTCGAAGCTGTCGTAAAAATCGAACAAATTGGGCCCTCATTTCAAAACGACGTAGAGGATCGGGATAAAAAAAAATAGTTTTTTAGCTTTTGCGACAGGAGACTTCTCCTAAAATTTCAGCCCGATCGGTTGAAAATTGTGTGAGATATCGCATGGTACACATTTTTCGCACACGAAACTATAAGGCACTTTCGTGTCGCGGTCGTGCCTAAGAAGAACTGAGATCAATCAAATAAAGTCAAGTTTATTATATTTAGTCATAATGAAGCAACCAAATTTTTTTTTTTCAATGAAGGGCTTATATCTCAACGCGTTTTTTTGTAAGGAAATGTAATAGTTTCTATATCTCAATATTTGTCTATAAACTAAGCTGAAATATTGTTCAATTTTCTTTTACATTTCCTTAAAATAATGTTTTATATCTCACTATTTAATGAAAGTTACATATAGAAGTGCTTGAATATAAATGATATATTGATATAAATACTATGATATAAGACTTTGGTTAAAGTGGTATCCCTAATCGCATAATATTTTCTACACTACTAACTCAGAATGAAGTGGAAAAGTTATACCTTCCACCTGATTTATATTAATGACATTTTTTGTTGCCACAGGATAATGGAAGTTATATTATGCACAATATTACGCGAAAAGCCTAATCCACTTTATTTTTACGTTTATTTAAAATTATTTTTTAATTATTGATAAATGCATATTATTTAATAAATTATATTTTGAAGCTGAATATCTTTAAAACTAACTGGTATCACAAACAACTCAAAGAAAGAGATCAAGATGCTATCTAATGCTAACCAAATCCAAAATTTGTAACGATGTGGATTTTAGGTAAAACCGTCGCGACCACACTCGCTAATTCTCACTCCGTTCGGTCTCTTTATCTACCGACCGAGATTTATTCAAGGCGCCAGGTCGGTGATACTCTTATACCGAAACTGCTCTGCTTTTCGCGTTGCCGGCTATTGAGAACTCTTACTCTCTGAGGAGATTCGGCCGAGAAAAAAGGGAAAATAATTACATGCAACTCACTTAATTCACTCTTTAAAACTTGTTTAATAAGAACGTACCGACTGTAATCCCGACTGAAAAGGTTAACAAGCTTCGTTCTCGCAACAATAGATATTATTCCCGGCGGTAATTATCACTCCGCACACACACTTTCTTTCAATGCACACTATAATATGTCGGATTATGCCACGAGGCAACCTCTCCGTTTTGGAGTTTTCCCGGAGTTAATCGCGCGCACACACGGCTGGTAATCAATCACGACGCTTTACCTCTACTCTAATTACCAAGGACAGCAACCTTCCTCTCGTACTGATGCTGGCTCGTTCCCTGCGAAACGCGCGAAAAACTATCGAAAAGCTACAGAGACAAAAGAAAACCGGAGGGCTGTTGATCGGACTGCTGCTCAGAACAAAGTGAACGAGTCTTCTCCTCGACTCGTGCCACGTCGCCTCGCATAGATTCTCGCGCATGCGCACTACATACTTACATACTTCACATCGTAATTATACGCTTTCTGACAGAACATTCTTCTCATAAATATCGATTACATTCTCTTCACTTCTTTATCGCATAGTTCGCATATTCTCACAATTTCTACGTTTTATTTTACAACGCCGAGTTTAATACTATAGGCACACGCTGCCTCACACATACACTCTCGTGACATACACCAGCGCTCGTCGCTGCGAGGAGTTTTCCCCCTCCCAGCCGCCTACTCTTCTCTCGGCTCGCGCGGCTCCGGTAATGTCTGCACTGCTTTGACTTGATGTGCGTGCGTGTGCTTGTGCTGGTAGTGGTGCGGCGGACTGCTACGTACTTCTCTCTCTCTCTCTATCTCCCAGCTGCTACTCGGCTGTTTCTCGGCTCTCTCTCTCTCTCTCTTCTCTCTCTCTGTTCTACAACGCATATCACCCAATATAAGTATTTATTAATGGTGATGCAGTCCAGACAGAGCCATGGAGAAAGAGAGAGAGAGAGAGGACTATTTACCGTTTAGACGGTCACCCCGTCGCAAATTTCAAATTGATTATTACCTTTTTACTCCAATTATCGCATCACGTAAAAAAAAAAAGATTGATAGTATACAAAAAAAAAAAAAAAAAGTGTTGTGTTTCTAGATGAATTTTAGCGTTCGAAAGTTTCCAGGGTAGGCTCATCACACCTACGCCTTTCTCAAACCCGGTGTCGTGAGTAAGATTTCCATCGGATCTGAAAAAACTGATCGCCCTGATGGGGGCTCGAACCCACGACCCCTTGACCGGGAGGCAGGTGGTTTACCACGGAGCCATCGCCGGTCTGTTATTGATAGTATACAGGGTGAGAAAAAAAACCAAAACATAGGGATCGAAGTGCTATATAATGCTAACTAAATCTAAAATTTGAACTTGATTAATGCTTTTTTATTCCAGTTATCGCGTCACGCAGAAATACGACTTTTTTCAGTTTTTTAAGTTTTTCTCAGGATCTGCCCCATGAAATGATTTAAAATTGAAGTGGCATATGGTTCTAATAACCTTCAATAATCATGTTAAAAAATGTTCTGCCCGCTGCCGACTTTTTTTGCCCGCTGCCGACTTTTTTTGCCCGCTGACGACATTTTTTGCTTGCTGCTCACTTCTTCTTGCCCGCTGCCTCACTTTTTCTGCCCGCTGCCAACTTTTTTTTCCCGCCGGTAAAAACTGGTACTTTACGCCACTTAATAGGCCACGAAAAAGCGAAACAATCGATGCATGTTTACAAAAAAAATTTAATCCCAGCGGGGTGGGGGGGGGGGGAGCAATTTCTGAAACAATCGCGGCGATTTTTTCTTAATAATATAAACAAAACATATACTCAATAAACATTTTACCGAATCATTGCACATTTAATGTTACAATTTATTTGACTATACTTTTTTATTTTATAGAGGTACTAAAGGAGCAGGTTCATCCTTTGGTTAGTATCGAACCAGACGCATCTTTGTATGATGCTATTAAGACCTTAATAAATAACAGAATTCATCGTCTACCTGTGATTGATCCCGATACTGGAAATGTATTATACATCCTAACACACAAAAGGATACTAAGGTTTCTTTTCCTTTATGTAAGTATATCTGTGTTATAAATAAATATTATATTCTTACAAATATCAAATTCAAAATATTATTATTCTCTGCAAAATCTTACAAAAGAAAATTATAGTATATTGTGTACCAAGGGTGTAAAGTGGGCTCTTTTAGTCCAAATACTGCAAACCACAAAAGGTCAAAGAGTCCAAATAGCTCTTGGTGCACACCATGCATGAATGGATGATGCATTAATAGATTTTTGTGTTTTCCATGACTATAAAGCGAAATATTTCAAAATTTCCAAAATATTAAAAAAATAATAATAATAAATTTACATTTTACAATAAAAGTTTGCCCGCTACAGTTACGTCCGAACGATCCTCTTATATTTCTCCGTTTCGAGTATAGCTTTCGCTAGAACTCGGAATGGAGTCGCTCTCTTATTTTATTTAATATATTAATGTCACTAAACAATTAATCAATGTATTTCCCTTCTACGTTAATGAACTAGATTCGTTCTCTGTAAGTCGAAAGGCCTCCGATCAAGTCCAGTCAACCCTCCCGAGAACTAGACAAGTTACTCAAAATATTTGTAAAATGAGTGGCAGCGTTCAAAGCCTTCTTATTCACAATTTACCAACCCTTTATTCATTAAGTTTATTTAAATTTTATTTACTTGCGTTTGTTTTTGTAGATATATGCAGATCTGAGTTTGCTTGAGCGCAAACTCCTTCTTTTCTTCGTGATGATGATACATTATAGTAACAATAATATTTGATTTAAGATAATTCAACATTAAACCCAAAGAGTTGTGTTTATACTTTTTATTTAAAAAAAAACCGCTGCCAAGTCCTTGGCACTTAGCTTCATCCAATTTCACTTTTTGTTATTGTTTTAAATATAATAGTAGATTGTGCCCACGCCACACGAGTTGCACCTACTACTTTTTTTACCCCAGACACTTATGTGAATAGGGTGTCAGTTTTAAGAGTGGAGTTTCAGTTAGAGGAGTGGGGTGTCAGTTGTAGGTGTTGGGTGACCGAAAGGATAGGTGTAGGAATAGTCTGGCTTTCTCTTTTTGCTAGTACACACACTCCTTTATGTAATTATTAATGTCAGAGGGGTGGTTCAATAAACTTCACACACACACAAGATTCACTGTGAAATACTCTGGAAGTCTTTATTCAGTATAAACCATTTACAGCACTCTGAAAGACGATACGGTATATAACGCAAACGCGGTCCGCTCTCGTCAACTGTCGGGGACAGACTCGCTCGCCGCGCTCGGCGTCGCTCGCGCTAGAGAGGGAAAACGGTCCCGTCGCTCGCAGCGCCACTTCGTCGTTACGTGCGATCGACAAAGCTACTCTTACACTCCCTCCCTTTGTCGATTGCAATTCTACTCGAACAAATGTTATATGCATAAACTATAAACTAATTTTAAAACTAAGGAACAAAATTACATTAGCAAAGAAAAGCATTTAACTATTAAGTACAAAAGTAAATCTAGAATTTAGTTAAATAAAATATCTATTTTGTTTTTCTTGGTTGATTGATTCGATCTTCTTTTCCTTGCATAGAGTCCACTCATTAGTATTCTGTAAACATAAAATCATATAACTATTAGTTTCATGTAGAAATTTGCGTGAACCTCTGAATGATTTCAACTCATGACTTTCAGTCTCATATTACTGATTAGATCTCTTAGACAAGTAAACTCTTTCTCGGCTAAGGGTTTTGTCATGATATCGGCTAGATTCTCTTTGGTGGGTATCCACAGGACTTTAACCTTTTTCTCATCAACGCACTGTTTTATAAAGTCACCATGAGATTCTGCCATGGGTTTTCTAGTTCCCGTTTCTTCTCTGAATGTTAGTTCTCTCTGAATATTTTCTAAACTCTGATCGAACGTTTTAAGTTTGTGACTCCCGTCCATTTCAGTGCAGTCTCTCGCAGACCTATTATCGCACCATATGGTTACAGGAAACAGCGTTCGCCCTAGTATGTACCTGATTGATTTGTCCAGCGATATCAACTCTTGACACGCATCACTCATGGCCAAATACTCTGCCTGACAAGTAGATAGTGTTGTACAGGATTGCTTGTGGCTTCTCCAAGCGATGGTGTCACCAAATAATCTTATGACGTATCCACCAGTGGCTGTTGAGTTTTCGCAATCTCTGAAACTCGAGTCAGTCAATGCTTCTAGCTGCTCTGAATTAGATGTGAATTTTAAACCCAGATCAGTTGAACTTCTTAGATATCTAAATATCCTTTTCACATCATTTCAATCGTCCTCAGTGGGTTCTAACTGTTTTCTTGCTAGATAATTGACTGCATACGCTATATCTGAACGTGTAGCATTTGCTAGGTACATCAAGCTTCCAATAGCTTCTCTATACGGTACTCTTTTGATTTCATCAATTGACTCTGAATGTTCTGTATGAAGTTTGACCTTATTGTTTCTATTTTTCACTTGTCGAGTTACCATAGGGGTACTCTGAGGCTTGCACTCTTTCATGTTGAATTTTTCTAAAATTTTCTCTGTATAAGCAGCCTGTTGTATTACAATGTTTCTCTCTTTTCTGTTCCTCTGAATTGTCATTCCAAGAAAGTTTCTTGGTTCTCCTAGATCTTTCATTTGAAAGACACTACTCAAATGACTTTTAATTTGCTTGAGCTTCTCTGTATCATTGCTAGCAATTAACATGTCATCTACATATAGTATAACCATTGCCAGTTTACCTTTTTGTCTCCAAGTGAATAAACACGGATCGTGTAGATCATTCTCAAGACCTAGTTTACGTGCTTCCTCTGAAAATTTCTTATTCCATTTCTTTGGACTAACTTTTAACCCATACAAAGATTTCTTTAATTTGCAAACTTTAGTTAGTCTCATATCCTCTGAATTATTCACTCCATCTGGTATTTCCATAAACACTTCTTCTTCCAGTTCACCATTCAAGAATGCCGTCTTTACATCCATTTGACATATTTCTAAGTCCTCTTTATTACTTATGGAAATGGTTGCTCTTATAAGCGACAGTCTTGAAACTGGTGCATATGTCTCTTTAAGATCATAAATGTTTTTGTCTTTAAAACCTCGTGTTACTAGTCGGGCTTTATATTTAATTGTGCCATCACTCTCTAGTTTCTTTTTAAATACCCACTTTGAATCAACTATATTGGGCCTTTTACCGTTTAGTTGTACCTTAGGTCTGTCTACTAATTCCCATACTTCATTCTCTTTCATGGATTCTAACTCTTCCTTTATAGCTTGTATCCATAGGTCTTTATCCTCTAAATTCACTGCCTCTTTATACGAAATAGGATCTTCTTGAATTGATGCTAGGAGTATATGTCCAAGCTCATCTTCATTTATCTCTTCAATCTCTGAAGTTTTCGTGTAGCGAGCAAAACTGATGTCATTAATTTTCTTAGATTTGCTCCTTGTAATTGGACCAGCATTTTGATCAATTAGATCATCTGATTTCTTTTTATTTAACTCTGAATCCTGTTTATGCTCATTTGCACTTGTTTTCTTTGGTCTCCCTCTTTTTCTTTGTACAGTTTCTTTCAACTCTGAATTCTCAGAGACAAGTTTTTGATTGCTTTCAGTCGCATCTTGCGATTCTTTTGTTGACTGATTCTCTGAAAATTCAATCTGCATATCGGATGTATTTTCATGCTCTTGTCTCATTACCTCTGTACTTTCAGTTTGACTCTTTTTATAAGTATCTTTATACACTAGTTTCTCAAGGAATCTCACATGTCTCGACTCTAAGAACTTTCTTGAGCTAGGATGCCATAGAATATATCCAGTATCTGTATGCCCTACTAAGACTGCTTTTACAGATACACTACTGAATTTGGTTTCTGTTTTGGGTAGCTTGATGTAAGCTATGCACCCAAATCTCCTAATCTGTTCTAGATGGCACCTTGCTTTTGGTGAGAACTTTAATATTGGAACCTCATAGTTAACTGATTTGTGCGGAGTGATATTATAAGAATGTACAGCTTCCTCTGCTGCTAATTCCCACATGCTTGGTGGTAAACCAGAATCACACATGAGTGCTCTAATTGTTCTCTGAATTGTTTTATTGAACCTCTCGGCTACTCCATTATGTTCTGGAGTATAGGGTGGACCCCAGTCAGGTTCAATATTCTCTCTCTTCATGATCTCAGCAAATCTACCACCGGTGTACTCAGTACCTCTATCTGACCTAACGTAACATACTTTTGCATTTGTACCTAAAAGGTTTCGAGCAGTTGTCAGATAGTTCTCAAACGCTTGACCTGCTTCATCTTTTGACTTTAGACAATATATTCTGGCATACCGAGAATAATCGTCTACAAACGTCATAATGTACTTCTTTCCTCCTGGCCATGATGTAGGTTTGATCGGACCCATTATATCTGAATGTATGATCTGTAATGGCCTTTCTGCTCTGCTTCTGTTTTGTTTGAATGGAAGTTTTTCCATTTTTGACAATATACATATTTCACAATCTCTTATGGACTCATCAAATTTTACATGCTCTAGAATCTTTTCTTTCTTTTGTAACATTTTTAAATAGTTCAAAGATGCATGACCTAGTCTGATGTGCCATAGCATTGCTTCATTTTGTTTAACTTCTGAATTTAATATATCGGGTGGATTTTCCACGAGTAACTCTTCCAATTTCTCAATAGTACTTAAGTCATCCACTTTAATTGTTCTATGGGACATCAGGCCAGCATCATACTCTGTAGTGGTTTCCTCTGAATTTACGTTTTCTGCATTCGATTCAATGAGTTCTTCAGACTTCTCCTTCCCAATCACAGACTCTTTTTCTTTTGATGCCTCTGTATTATACTCTGAATTGTCTCCCTCCGAGACTGACGGTAGTTTAACCTTAGAATCTGTCTGTGATTGCTTTGAAGACTCATTGTCTATCGCTAGACACGCTATGCAGCTATAGTTATCAGACTCATTTATCATAGTATCATTCTTGTGTGTTACTTTTTTAACTTCAAACCTAACTACCCAGTTGGGTTTTTCATAAACACCTTCAAATATTGTTTTATCGTTCTCTTTGTTATATACTCTGAATATCTTATCGTCTAGATTGATACTAAACCCTGCGTCTACTAATCTTCGCAATGATAATAGATTCTCTGAAATTTCTTTTGCAGCTATTACATTTGTTAATTTAATAGGATTCTCATTGGAAATATTATTTTTAAGCAAAAGATTACCTCTACCATCAATCACGATATCAGCAAAATCATTTTTATTGGCACTTTTAATAACTCCCTTTTCCGATATTTTAAAATCACTCAGAATAAAACTTTTATTTACAATATGTTCAGTCGCTCCCGAATCTGCTATGAATTCTATGTGCGCGTCATTATTGGAATTATTATCAATATATTCAGTGTTACCTTGATTTTGCTCGTTTTCGTCATACTCATCCCAGTATTCACCATCATCTTCATACTCAGCTCGTCTAGCGGTTGCTCGGCCTCTGAAACCTCGACGATTGCCTCTGCCTCTGGACTGTCCTCTGCCTTGACCTCTGTTTCCTCTGAAGTTGGCTCGGCCTCTGCTAGTCTGTTGACTATTAGGTTTATTCATTTTGGCAGGAGGTCCGTACCCTTCACCGTCTCTGTTGGCGTATCTTTTATTTTGTCTTTGAGACACTTGATTGACCTTGCTTGGGCAATCATCTCCTTTGTGATCAGCTTCACAATTACATACGTAACAGAACCAGCGATTTGTATTTGTTAGTGGACAATCTTGTTGCCAATGCCCAGTTTTGTTACATCTGAAGCATTTATTTTTGTCTCCTCTGAATTTTTTAGTGCTTGCTCTGGATGCTGTTGGTTCTTTTGACTCAGGCTTCTTTGAATCAGCATCGTTATCTTCTTGGATGCGAATCATAACCTTCCTCAGAGCATCCATATTCATTTCTTTGCCTGTAGTTGTAATGACAGCAGAGTCTGTGCGTCGTATTTCAGGCATAACTCCAATAACAGCTTGATAGAATGTAGATCGCTTTTCTTGCTCTGTTAACTTCTCTGGATCATCGCTCAGTTCATGCTCTCTTATTATTTGATCGAATCTATCACAAAAAGTGTGAACTCTTTCACCTTTGTTCATCCTGAGATTGTACAGCTTTGTTCTTATTGAAGTTGGCGTAGAACTAACTTCACCTTTTCTACTCTCTCTTAACTTCTGAAGAATTTCCATGGGCTCTGTCAAACCTAAGATCTTCTTGTGATAGTCCTCATCGATATGACTAATGATTATATTTTTGACAGAATTCTTCCTTAGAGTCGTCTCGATTTCTGAAACTTCAGTCGGTTGTGGTGTTTTCGGATCGATCAGATAGAGTAACATCCAGCTTGTCAACTCTGTTTTGAGACAGTCTAACCACACTTCAAAACTCGCTTTTGAGGTTAGTTTGTAATTCCTCTGAATTTTTGGTCTCATGTTGACGTTACTTGTGTTTGATCCTCCTTGCTCTGAAGACTGCTTCAACTTCAACTTAGACTTTTCAGATTCAAGTACCTTTTTGTGTGCCAGTGCAAGTTTGTCTACTGCGTCTTTCACCAAGCTTCGCGTATCTTGATCTATAGACACATTTGATGACAACCCTTTTGCCAACTCTCGAACTCGTGAAATTACGCTCTGTAACTCTTCCGTGTTCTTATCAGGCCCAGAATCTTTGTTGTTATCCATATCTGAATTGTTTGTCCCTTTATTACTCTTAGAACCTCCTGGATTTGTGGTTGTTGCTGTGATAAAAAATTCTCTATTACTACCTGGATTTTAATATTGTCAGATCTGACCGCTCCCTCTTAAGTATTAAAAGTTTTTTTTTATTAAATTCCCTCTATGAACTTAAACTTTTAAAACTCCCTCTGAATCACAGCACTCTGAATTCTCAGTCAAACTCAGATGACTAACAATTTAAATTATATACTTACATTTATCGATCTGACCCGGATTATTCTCCTCCAATTCGGCCCTCAATCTCATGTACTCTGCATACTCTCGACTCAGGTTGTCAGTCATCTGTTCCAGGATTGCGAAACACCATCAATTAGTATGAGTTTAACACAATTTTTATTTTATTTTCAACTCTGAATTTTGTATTCAAATCTTGATTTCAAATTTTATTTTACTCGGAATTTTCTCTCTTTTAGTAACTCGCCCTCTTAAGCAATACCAGGTACCTCTGAATTTTATTAAAAGATTAATGTTTCGTGCCTCTGAACTAACACAGCGCACTGCAACTATATTAATCCGAGGCGAGAAATCAGGTTCTCTAATCGTACAGCTCACACATGTACACCACTCGCCGAAATTTGACCCCGAGTGTTACCACGAAAGCCAGTCGGTTTTGGGTTGCGCACGCACACGCGTGAGTCACGACTTTGATACTACCAATCTCCCTAGTCAATGAGTAAACTACTTACCGAACACAAGTTTTCATTTAAACATTGACCCCAGAATTTTATGAATTTGCTCAAAAAAAATTCAATCAATTTTAATCTCTGCAGTAAATGAAAACATCCCAAGAGCCAGCAATCTATGTCTAACCGCAAGGCAAGCCAGAGAGAGACACCAAACTTTGAGAAAAATTTCCAATTCACTTTTGCAGCAGATATACTAAGTTTACTCAGAGCATTTTTCATATTAAAATTTGACTGAGTACTCCTCTCATTTCAATACCTCTGAATTTAAATCAACTCACTCTTTAATTTTTAACACTTTATTTTATTTATAACAATTTAATATACTCTGAATTGCTTCCTCCTCAAGAGGAAGCTTTGTAATAGTAAAATTTTCAGTTTTGCTAATACTTCGTGGAAACGCATTTAGAGGTGTTTGGAGTACGAATCATACGTTTTTAGAAAATGTCCGTGCGGATGGCTGTGTGTGTGTGTGTGTGTGTGTGTGTGTGTGTGTGTATGTACGTATACCGCCATAATTTTGGAACCATGCGACGGATCGTAATAAAATTTGACATGCATATATTTTTTCTAATTCTGAATTTAGGTCATTTTTTGTTTTATGATTCTGACCATTTTATGGCCATATTATAGCCATTTTTCTATTTTTGAAAAAATATTTTTGCTTTTTTATAATGATATGATTTATACAATATATTCAACAATAGTGTATCTAAAAGAACATAAATTTGTCTACTTTTTCCCGCAAGATTTTCTAGATTGACTGATCTGTTCATTTTTTATGATATAAAAGGTAATTTTTCGATAAACATATATAACTCAAAAAATAAATAGTTAAATGTTTTGAAAAAATTCATGACAATAAAAAACAACGATATCTACTAGTTGTAAAAATTTTAAGCAATTTTGGCGACTAGTTTTTGAGATAAAAATCAAAAACTAAAAAAAATATGTTTTTTATGTCGTACGATTACGGGAGTAAAAAGGTTTAAATTGAGTTGAAATTTTAGGAAAAGATTGATCTTTTGATCACTTCGGCTAGGTTCTTTTTGTAGCTTATGAAACCTTTTAGTTTAAAAGATATTAAGATTCAAATTCTTCAACTCTCACCCTGTATACTCTGTGTGACTGAACATTATTATTTTTGTTAAACCATATAATTTGATAATTAAAGCTTAGTATATTTTGAGAGTTTTCATGGTTTTCAAGGAGTTCACGGAGCTCTATCCTTTTGATATCCACCTTAACCTCCAGGCCCCTGATACCCCTCCTCTACAAGTGTCTTCCTAACCTATCCTTTTAGTATCGAATAGTAGCGAATATTTAAATCAAAGAATGAGTTGATTGTCCCATGTAATTATCTTCCACTAGCAGAATAGGAGGAAGCTAAGTGCCAATGACTTGGCAACGGTTTTGACATCCAATGTAACTATGGCGCAGTATTTATTTTTTTCCCCTCCCATCTTTTCCCCTCTATCGCTGTCTGCGTAGTGTCAATCACTAGGCTAACTGCATCCAGGGTTAAACGATTCTTTCTAAAACCATAATAATGTTTTACTACTTCACATTTTTCTTCTATAAAATGATCCATTCTGACGCAGATTATGCGTTCCCAGATCTTGCCCGAAGTATCCAATATGCAGAGCGGCCTGTATGATGAGGCCTTCTGGGGTGGCTTCTTTTCTTTTAGCAGAAGTAAGAGTCGCTGTTTCTTCCAGTTTGTGGGGAATAATCCCTCTTCTAGGCATGCATTGTACAAGTCTACGAATACCTCTGGATGAGCATGAATGACATGCTTCAATGCAATATTGGGAATGCCATCCAGCCCTGGCGCCTTGTTGTATGTATGTATGTACGTGTTTTTTTTTATTTGGCAAGCTCTGCATAAGTGGCCCTCCGACACCAGAACCGCACAGGCACCATTGTTAAACAATACTTCCGTGGGGCCGTTAATTAGCATCGTCCGGTCATTCTCTAGACAGACTCAACCCCGACATCTACGTTCCTCTGCATCGGGTAGAGGAGTGAGAGCTCAACTCTGGGACCTACGTTCGTCTGCATCAGTCCGAAGAGCGTCTCGTCTTAACGTCTTAGTGGTCTTCGTCTAGCAACTTTTTATTCTGATATTTCGTCTTGTCTTTTCCTTCTTTCCTCTTCGTCGTTTCTAACCTTCTTGAGGATGGTTCTTACGTAGTTGCTTACTGCATACCACCCATCCTCCGGCGTCAGTATAGCTGTTATCATTGACTTAGGTGTCACTCTGTTCTGAAGGTAGCACTCGAGTACTTCTTGTTCCCTTTCGTATCGCGGATAGTCACAGAGACATGCTCCGCATCTTCATTAGTTTCCAAACACACTGGACAATCTGGGTAACCCTCCATCTTGGAGCGGTGTAGGTATGCTCGGAAGCATCCATGTCCGCTCAAGATCTGCGTGAGATAGTAATTTACTTTTCCGTGTCGTCTTTTGGTCCAGTCATCTATCCTTGATGTGAGGCGGTGCGCCCATCGCACCTTTTTACTAGAGTCCCATCGTCTTTGCTACTCCGCTAGGGTTCGTTCCTTTGCGGATTTCCAAACTTCTTTTTGGGTGTTGTTACCACGCCGGCTTTCTTGATATATATTCTTTCTTTCTATTGCTAGCAGGTCAATAGGCGTCATACTTGAAATGACGCACACTGCATCTTCCGATACTGTTCGGTAGGCAGAGGCAACTCGCAATGCATTTCTTCTATAAACTATACTTGATAACTTACGTCTGTAGGACTTCACCAACATGGCATCCATCCATATTAGAGCACCGTATAACGTAATTGATGTCGTTACGCAGGATAGAAGCAATCTCCGACTCTGTGTTGGTCCACCAACATTTGTCATTAGCCTCGATAGTGCAGCACCAACTACTGCTGTCTTATTGCTTACCCTCTCAAGATGCTACTTAAACGTTAGTCTAGCGTCTATGGTAATTCCCAGGTACTTAATGATCGGCTGGGATTCTGTCGACTCATGGTTGTCGACTGTCAGTGTTATTGTCTCCATTTTCTTCCTGCTAGATATAAGGATAGACTCCGTGTTATGGCAAGCAAGCTCCAGTCCTGTCTGCTTTAGCCAATCGTGGATTATACCTATTGCCCCGTTAGCGATTTCCATCACCTCTTTCTTTTCCTTTGCTACTTCCACTACTGCAATGTCATTTGCAAATCCCACTATCGTAGTCCTTTCGGGTAGCTCTAGCCTCAGTACTTAATCATACATGATGCTTCACAGTGATGGGTCAAGCACTGACCCTCCGCGTACCTTATAGATTATCGTGCCGTTTTCTGTGTCATACAATAGGGTTCTGTTAAATGCATTTTTAACATCCAGTGTAACAATAGCACTGTACTTGTTGGCTCCTCCTTTCTATCTCTTCCCTTTTATTGCAGTTCTAGCGGTGTCGGCTACTAAGCTAACGGCGTCAAATGACTCGGTCCATTCTAACGCCGATTATGCGCTCTAAAATCTTGCCAGGAGTGTCCAACATGCAAAGTAGTCTGTACAAGGCAGCTTCTCTAGGTGGCTTACCTCCTTTTGGGAGTAGAACCAGGCGTTGCCTTTTCCATTTCCTAGGAAACGTCCTGTAATCGAGGCATGTATTTGTACAGGTCCACAAAGACCTCGGGGCATGCCTGGATAGCATGTTTTAATGCAATATTGGGTATGCCGTCCAAGCCTAGGGCCTTGTTGTTCCCAACCTTTTTGCACGCAGCCAGAAGTTCCTCTGTGGTGATTAGTGAAGGCTTACGTCATTTGAGTCTGCTCCTGGGATAGCTGTTACTTCCTGTTAAAGGGGGAACAGCGCAGGCATAATGCGGTCCAGTAATTCTGGGCTTTTAGGAGGGGAAATATAGCCTATCTTTATCTTCTTCATTACTACTTGGTATGGTCGCCCCCAAGGATCCATATGCACCTCGTCTTGTAATTCTTTAAGGCACCGTCGCTTACTATCTAGGTTTTTTTTCTTCAGTATCCATTTAGCGTCCTTCATCTCTTCGTGTTGGGCTTCTACAACTTCTTGACCTTTACCGGTGTTTTCGTCTTCTGATTTGATGACACTCGCTGCTAGCATGTCTCTATCTCACCAGTATACTGGCGGTCATCTATTATTGTGCAACCTCCTTGGCATCGTTGCATCGCAGGCTCGAGTAATGTTTGCTATTACCTGTTCAGCCTTTTCATTGTTCCCGTCTAACTGTATTTCATCCAGAGCCAGCAGAAATGTCTCCTTGTCATACTCCTTCATTTTCTATCCAACTCTTTCGGTCCTCAAACTTTCGCTGAGTCTCCATTTTGGTTTTTCGATCTCCATTATTACCACGATATTTTTTCTTTTTTCTCTGTGTACGCCTTGTTTCCACCTTTTGCCAGCCTGTCTGTGTGGTCGGCTTGGGCACTGGTAGCTGTGATTCGCTGGACTTAGCTGTCTTCCTCTCCTGTACCTCGTCCTTCTTGTTTTTTGAAGAAGACTCTTGTTTACGTGAACGCTTTTTTCTTTTTCTATCTGCACCAGATGTCTGCGAATCTTGTGACTGGGAGTTCGTCAGCATTAGCCTGGAACTAGGCTTGTTTTGCACCATCAGTCCAAAGCTCTCTATTATTTTTTTCGTGCCTTCTTTTACGCTACTAAGGCGTTTCATGCTCCGCCGCACCTGCTTCAGGTCATTTTTCACGCACTTGTGGGAATTGTGTGCGGTGTACTTTATACGCGCTTTCCAAATGTGCTTTGATTGTCTTCAGCAACTTTTGCTTGGTATCTGCTGCTGCCTGGAATCCATTCCAGGTCTCAAGCATCCTCTTATCTTTATCTACATAACCTGGCATGTTGCTATTTCCTGCAACCTGATGTTTGCCTTCCGACGTATTTTCTGCATCCTGGTAATCAGCAGCACTTACGGCGCTGCATATACTGATGTTGCTGCTTGTTTCGTAGATCGTGCATCCAATCCATGCAAGCTCTGCTTCCAGATCCTTATTTGTCTTTTCTTTATGTTCGTTTTTTTCTCCATGTTGCAAACAATTTTTAATGATACGTGCACTAAAAAGGCCACTTTCGGAAAAATTACTCCCTTGGGAGAAAAAGTTTTTTTGTAACACATGCACGATTTTCGCGTTTTTCGTACCTATTAAACCGGCGTAAAGAACCAGTTTTTTTACCGGCAGGCAAAAAAAGTGCGCAGCAAGCAAATAATTTTTTACTTACCTAGCGGCGGGAAGCGCCAATTTCCCGCTTGCTGCGCGGGCAGGAATTGTCTCTTCCCACTCGCTAGACAAGTAAAATCGTATACACACCACGGGACGAAATTCAATTTACACGGTATATGGACTGTCCAAGTTTTTTCCTCCCTAGGTGTGTAATATACTATTTTTTGCCCGCTGCCGACTTTTATGCCCACTGCTCACTTTTTTTGCCCGCTTACGAAATTTTGCTGTAAATTGCAAATTTTGACTGTGTAAGTTTACAAAATGTTCACAATTTTCATAATTTAAAAAATTTTTGGAAATCTTGAAAATTTTGAAAATTATATATATATATATATATCTTCCTATATTATATAGTAATTTTGGCAAGACTCCCCCCCACCACCCCCACCAAATAACGTAAAATTGTTTCGTTTTTATGTGATTTTGAAAATATCCAAAGCCCATCTAATCAAAAATTTCATTCCAAACTATATTTTCTATATCTGAATTGTTTTCACTTTCATTTTGAATAAACAATCGATTAGGATCGTTGCATCTAGATGATANCCCCCCACCATTTCCCATATTGGGGCATTAAAAGTCTGATTAATTTATTATATTTGAGATTAATAGTTTACAGGGTAAGTGAGTACAAGTTCAAAGAACTCACTTACCCTGTCCATATGATTCATTAATGATTCAGATTATGATTTTTATGTTGGAAGATCAGAAAAAAGTATAAAATTATCAGTAGAATTAGAAACCGCTGCCGATTCATTGGCACGCAGCTTCCCCCAACGAAATTTATTGTTCTAATAAATAAAAATTGTTTTAAAATACAGTATAATGTGAATGCTATTTTAATATTATCAGTATGACCTAAATTCGTACGGAGGGACTTTACGACGTGCAACGACAACCCTATAAGAGGAAGACAAATTTTTTAGAAAAATCGGTTTTTACATTTCAGCTCTTTACTTAAGAACCGCTCAACGAAATCGTTTGAAATTTTAACAGCAGATATCTTCGTTTATGGTGAATCACCAAATAATTTTGAAGCATTTGACTACATTGTTTTAGAGATATATTGAATCAAAAAATTAAAAAAAATTCAAACTTGATTATCTTAAGAACCATAGGGGTCTTAAAGCTGCACAATGAACTTAGCCAAAACATATAAAATATCTACCTTTTCCCAAAATCTCAAGTGCAATAAGGCCTTTTTACGTCCGTAATCGAGACTCAAAAAAATTGTACATTATGCACCAAGGGAGTAAAAGTAGAGAATGTCTCAGATCGCATATAATTTTCGAAAAATATGCGATCTGAGGCTTTCTCTACTTACTCCCATGGTGCATATAGTACTTTTCTCCACGAGGAGCGGAAAATGCGTAGTGTAGTTTCCGCCCGGAGGGCGTACAGTACGCACTTTACGCGCCGTGTGGAGAAAACTCATTTTTTTTAGTTTTCGATTTATTACTGAAAAAGTAAGTAGTCACATCACTTGAAATTTTAATGGAATATAGTTTGACACGTAATGAAGATATTTTTTTCGTGAGGTTATGATGTTTAGTTTCAGAGATATGAATTTAAAAAAAAAATCACCTTTTTCATTTTATCTGCCAAACGGAGCGGTCAATCCCGAGGACCAAACCGGAAAAAAAACGAAAATAATGTTTTTCGAAAATCAAAAAATGGCCATAAAAAAATAAGTAATTGAAAAAATTAAAAAATAAATGTTTTTCATGAATTCAGAATCCAAAAATAGATATGCATTTCTTTCTTCTCACTCTGAATCTTTGTTTACACAATATAGTAAATTGTATGAAGTCAATCATTTTGTTTGGTAAAAAGATTTAGAGGCAATAGATACGACCCGAAGAATTAAATTAATTTTAAATTATATATAAATTGAAATAATAAATTTCTGAAGCTCTAAATAAACAACTTTTGAAAGTGCCATTAACAGTAGATGTTAAACAGTACTTTTACTTCGAGTAACGAATTTTCTTTTCATTTTCTTAATATGGACAAATATTTAATCTTTTTCTATAATCTATAAATTTTATATAAAATATAATTTTGAAATAAAAATAAAACAGAAACTGAAATGGGGGGTTGGCGAGTGGAGCGAGCAGGGGGGCGAAGCCCCACTAGTGTATCTTCCTGTATTATATGTTCATTTTGGCAAGACTCCCCCCCCCACCACCCCCCACCAAATAACGTAAAATTGTTTCGTTTTTATGTGATTTTGAAAATATCCAAATGATTATGCGCGCGAATAAAGCGAAAAAAAACTGCTCAGGCTGGCGTTGCGTATCGAGCGTATCGAGCAAAGTTATGACTGTAANCCTGAGTTGCGCGCTCCGCGGTCATGCGGACTGGCTTTCGGTTGGTGCACGCGCGCGGTCACTTCGCGTCGTGCGGATTCGCCTTTGTTCGCTGCGCGCGCGCGCTCGCTGGCGTCAGCTGATTGACTCGGGGCCGCATTTGCTTGCTTTATGTGCAAGACTAGCGTCTCGTCACAAAAGTGTAAAATTTTCTATATACATAATGCTCTCAGAATGCTCTCTGCGTTATCGGGCTTGAGACCGTCATATTTTTACTATGTTAAATAGTCAAATATGGTCACATTAACAATCTGCTTGAATTATATTTTACATTAATAAGTATATCCAACTATATATATATATATATGTGTGTGTGTGTGTGTGTGCGTGTGTGTGTGTGTGTGTGTGTGTGTGTGTGTGTGTGTGTGTGTGTGTGTGTGTGTATTCGTGCGATTCAAGTATGACTTCTAATAAAAAATTTCATTCCAAACTATATTTTCTATACCTGAATTGTTTTCACTTTCATTTTGAATAAACAAACGATTAGAATCTTTGCATCTAGATAATGATACATACAATTGTCCATGAGAAAATAACGGTTTTTTTAAGTATATTCCTACATTATCGAAACTTTGCCTTGAGATTTAATAATAGTCATAGCAAACGCTAAGACTAAAGTGTTTTCTGTATAAAATAATTGGTAATGAAGATAAATTTCCGGTATTTAAAGTAATTCTAGGTATGAAAACTTTATTTCCAATTTTTTCCCCAGTTATAATTTCAGCTTCAATGATATACTTGAATAATTTGGTAACTTTTAATCGTGTGCCATTACACAAACCGTCTGTTATACTCAAGTTTCTTATTAACATAATAAAGCTCTAATTTTTAAATTAAGTTCATGAGGTGACAATCCTTTGCGAATGCTTTTTAATATTTCGATCGGAAAATTTATGTAAATATTATCGTCAGATATATCAACACCTTGATAGTTTGTTTACACAATATAGTAAATTGTATGAAGTCAATCATTTTGTTTGGTAAAAAGATTTAGAGGCAATAGATACGACCCGAAGAATTAAATTAATTTTAAATTATATATAAATTGAAATAATAAATTTCTGATGCTCTAAATAAACAACTGTTTAAAATGCCATTAACAGTAGATGTTAAACAGTACTTGTACTTCCAGCAAAGAATATTCTTTTCATTTTCTTAATATGGACAAATATTTAATCTTTTTTTATAATCTATAAATTTTATATAGAATATAAGTTTAAAAGAAAAATAAAACAGAAACTGAAATGGGGGGTTGGCGAGCGGAGCGAGCAGGGGGGCGAAGCCCCACTAGTACATATATATGTGTGTGTGTGTGTGTGTGTGTGTGTGTGCGCGCGCGCGTGTATTAAATAACCAAAAAATACAAATTTGTTATACTTTGAGAAGTCTTCGAATTCTCAAAGCATACACTTATCATAATAAGTACGGTGTGCAAGAAGGGGGAAGTGGCTTTTTCAAAACATCACCCTCGCTAGAAAAAGCCAATTTTCCGCCCTAGTTGTACAATATATGGTACCTGACCGAAGGCGGTGCCAGAGTGGGGACATCATACCAGGGTATAACGCGCGTTATCGCACTAGCCCACCTCAGCTCTCCCGAGCTTTCCACCCCGAACCAAAGTGATTGGCTCTCTGGAGAGTTTCCTAGTTAATTAATTGGCCCCCCGTCTTGCCGTCAGCAGAAGCCAAAGATAGTTTAAGTCACTTCGGCGCGCAACCTCGCATTGCCTCCCCATCCAGGATCTCCTTTTGGCAGCTCACGGGTCGCACCGCACGGCAAACACGGCGGCCTGTTTGGTTCACGAAGCATATTTTATTTCTGCTCTACTCTTCGACACGTTGAAAAGCCCTCTACGTGACGATAAGCATTCCCCTATCCGTGACTCAAGGGACCCGCCACATACGGGGTTACAGGCTCTTCGCGCGGAGATAGGTATGTATGTATGTATGTCTTTTTCTTTCTTTTGGAGAAAGAGGTATTAGGAAAAATCTTAGAATGACTATAGCGTGACTTTGTTTATGGGGTCGTCGAAACATCCCCATCTTTAATGTCAGGCGTGTGTCGGATTCACACCGATGAAACCCATCCTTCTTACGGCCAGGTAAAAAAAACACCCAACCGTGTCAAGGAACGCCCTCTTTGCCTTCATTGACCCTTAGTAGAAGTGTCTGGTATCATCTTTGGTACCCTAGATCCCCGCGGTAATGCCGTTAGGGGTTGCTTCGCTGGGGGCGAACGGCTTTAGCCTTTTTCTATTTGATGTGGTCATCGTCCTTTTACCTGATCTTTCTACGATAATCGTTTTTTTTTCTTCGCCGTGTCCAAGGTGCGTCGAAATACGTTGTAGCCGCCGGAGCCAGCTGCATGTTTGCAGACATCTTTCTTTTGTTTATCCTCTCTGCAGAGAATACAGCTCGCTTTCATCTGGCATTGAGCCATGCGGTGGTCGGCTCCTCCACACTTGAAACAGAGGATCGACCTATCTGCCGCATTGCATTCATTTTTCCAGTGTCCGAAGCTTAAGCACTTGTGACACCGTACTACCTTCATACGTTTTCTTATCCTGCAACTTACAAGGCCCACGCGGATGTGTTCTATTTCTAGGAACTTCTTAGCCTCTCCCTCGCTGATTATCGCTATGGTCATTCTAAGGCCTTTTATGTTTGGCTTCAATAAGATTACCCTCCTGCCATTGTATGGCTTTCTGAGGGCTCATCCTATTGCTGCTCTCACCTCTTCTTACGTAGCTTCCGCTAGTCCTGCCAGACCCTCCTAATTTTAGGAGAACGTCTCCACTTCTTGTTTGCTTGACTCCCAGAACTATTGTTCCAGTGATTTTCCGGGTTTACATTCTTTCGGATTTTTCTCAGGACCGCGTACGTCTTGTTTTGCCCCACTTTCACTAAAATCCCTTCTAAACGCTTGTTTATCTTGGGCCTAGCTTTCACCAGTGGCTCTGGTGCATTGTGAGGGACTCTCGGGTCGAGGGTCTCACGTTGCATCACCGCTTTCTCTTTTTGTTGTCTCTTCCTATCTTGCTTTTCGCGCTTTTCTCTTCTTGGTTGTTAGTCAGGCTTCTTCTTGGCCTCTTGCTCCATATAGTTACTAGAATCGCATCTTTAAAGAGCTTTTTTCGCTCGCCCCTCCTTGCTCTCTCTCGCACCTCGTGTTGTGCTTCGTAATCTTCCACGGCGTGATAGTAATTGTCCTCCATTATGTCTCCTACCATGTACAATGCTATTTATGTACTTTGGTGTGTGAAGTGTTTGGTTGTCTACTTCCTCTAGCAGCTTGTTCATGTGCTCCTCTTTTTGCTTTCGAGCCTGCTCTACTTCCTGCCTTTCCTGGTGGTATTTTTCTTTGTCTCTGTTTGACGTACGTATTTGTGCCTGTGCTCCTCACGCTAGCAATACTTGCTAAACGCTCCTGACTGCTACTTCTTGGTCCAAGAGATTTTCCTCCTAAGCGAAGCTTTGGCACTAGAGGGACGTACTTTTATCCTCTATCTTACCTAGCTCTTTCATCGCCTTTGCAAGGCCCGTTCTAATAGGTCCAAGCACGTTGGTTCTGCCCTCGGTGTACTCAATTGTTTTCTTGATTGTATCCTTCAGGACGGCCAAGTGATCGCTTTACTTAACCGGATTAGAAGTTTAAGTCTTTGATAAAGACGGGCGAAACAATAAAAATTTAATATTCGGCCAAAAATGGTTACCACGATCATTCTCGAACGCACTTGTATTTTTCGCTGAAACGTAACAGGTATATCAAGTATATCCTAACCTAGAACTGATCAGTTTTTTGAGCTGATTAAAAAAATGCGTTTTTTTCAACATTTAAGATTGAAAAACAATTGTTTTTGTTAATTTTTTTTGTTATGTAGGATCTGTAAACTATCCATAGTTTTTTTAATTGCTCCAGTCAGAGTTCTCGATTCACAAAAACTAATCAATCAGGTTGCGTCAATTCAAAAACGTTCCGCAAAAATACCTTACCGCCAAATGTACATGATTGCGTCGTTGGCTCAGTGGTAGAGCACGTGCCTTGAGAACTCGGGGATGTTCGGTCAAATCACCTTCATCGCTTTACTTTTGTGTAATTTAGTTCCCAAAAACCTCGTTACAATATATACTTTGATTCACGTATTTTTAAATTTATGAGGTGGTCGTGAACAATGCTATCATAAGTATATTTTAAGTTTTCAATATTTTTATTAAGAAGCTTTAAATCATTTTATTAAAGAAAAACGATTCTTTTAATCATTACATTTCTCGAAGAAAGCATACTGTTAATGAAGTTGGCAGCGGTTTTTAATTTGTATCTACTTAAAAAAGGGATAATTACGTGTCCTCTTTTTTTTTATATTCTACATTCCAGACCTTATGAGTTTTTGTATGCAAAACCCTCATTGTAAGAATAAATGGCCATAAAAATATTACTATGTAGACACAAGCACAGAAAATTGGGTCTAATGGCTACGGAATTTATCATTTATCCGATTTTTATACCACTAAAAGATTCAAAAATATTCATTATACGTAATAAAATAACGCAAAAATGACTTCTGAAAACGTGACATTGCCAATCTTTGCAATAATAATCACCAAAAAAAGTAATATGATTAGGAAGAGAAGCACTATTTACGTGTTGGAAAGTGGTTTTATTGAACAAAAATTATTATACGATAATATATTTCTAAAAATAAAAAATTATTTTTTTCAGATCCACGAGTTGCCAAAACCGACTTTTTCAAACAAAACACTAGAAGAACTGCGTATAGGAACTTTTGAGAATATTGAAACGGCTTCTGAAGACACGAGCATAATTTTAGCTCTAAAGAAATTCGTAGAGAGAAGGGTATCAGCACTACCAATCGTGGATAACGATGGCAAACTAGTCAACATATATTCAAAATTTGATGTTATTGTAAGTTAAATTCGATTATGATTATAAGACACACAGTTTATTATAAGGTACATATTTTTAGGCACGACCGCGACACGGAAGTGCCTTATTGTTTCGTGTGCGAAAAATGTGTACCATGCGATATCTCGCACAATTTTCGACTGATCGGGCTGAAATTTTAAGAGAAGTTTCCTTTCGCAAAAGCCAAAAAACTATTTTTTTTCATCCCGATCCTCTACGTCGTTTTAAAATGCGCGCACAATTTGTTTAGATTTTATGGATTTTTACGTGTATTTCCAATAAAAATTTTGGTGTTACACGATTAACTCTGAGAGACTTTAGTCAATCGGGCTAAAAATTTGTGTGTGAACTCCTCTTATAATAGTAAGCTGACAGTTCTATTTTGGGCTTGATCCTGCATGTATACGCAGAATGCGGTCACCTCCAAAAATCGCTAAAAACGGTTTTTTGGCTCTAACTCGAATTCTAAGTATTCTACAAAAAAAAGTTAAATGGAAAAGTTGTAGATCTTTCAAAAATACAACTCTTTTCCCGTTAACATCAAATCATGAAAATGCTTATAACTCGAGTTTACAGCACAAAACCGCCTTTTTACAGCTAAAAAAACAATTATTTGCCATACAACTTTGCGGATATACGTTTTACATGAAAATATAAAAGTTGTAAACAATTTCAAAATACAATTTTTACCGTAGAAAACATTTTTTAAACAATTTTCGATATTCAATAACTCTAGAAACGTCTTTTTACAGCTACAATTCCAATTATTTGCCATAAAACTTTGCGGATTTTCGTTTTGCACGAAAATGTTAAATATAAAAGTTGTAAACATTTTCAAAATACAACTTTTTACCGTGGCAAACATTATTTTTAACACTTTTTGACATACAACAACTCTAGAAACGATTTTTTAAACCTCAAAACGCGCTATGTAAATCTTGGCTACGCTAATTAATAATATTCTTCTGTTTCAAAATAATAATATTCTCTTCAAAGTATAATTTCTTGCTGCAACTGCTTGGCATTGTTTCGTTTTATTTTGTACCTAAAAGAAAGAATAAAATTAAAACCAAAAAAACCTCTGCACTCGAATAATATTTAAAGTAAAACTATTTATGATCTGTATCTTAGAAGCACGGCATCTGCAAAAATATAAATTACATCAATTACATGAAATCATTCAAATTATATAGAAAATATTATACCTGAAAGTTACACACTAACGAAGCTCCATTATTATCGATGATCAGGCATATGACCAATGCCCTTGATCCTACTGCTCCTCATCCAGNTAACCAATGCCCTTGATCCTACTGATATCTCCAGTTGCAGTACAATTTAAACTCTAAAAAACAAAAGAAATCATATTAAAAACTCATATCAACAAACAATTATTCAACTCACTGATCTCACCTGATAAAAAAACTGATCCGTTAATAGTAGTAAGCAGTATTCCGGAGTCTTGATGAAGCTTTCTTCCAACTCCAACATTTTGATGGCTCAGATGCCGACACCAATATCTTCAGTCGTACTCCTGTGCATGCAGTAGTAGACTATGATGCCAAAAAATTCAGCATTACTCGTACACCTAGACATACAGGAAAATATGTTACAAACTTTTTTCGCATAGTTTATATTTACAAATGAAAAACTTAGCAGTATATTGATAATAATCACTGTTAAGATACCCGTCAGCAATAAAAGATATCTATTTAGAAAACTTAGAACATGTATAAAGTATTTTAAATCAAAACCTATTAAAGATTCAATATTAATTAAACATACAGTACGAGTCATTGTAATTTTTGGATATTACCATGTAGAATAGTACAAACCCATCTCCAGAGCCGTATTAACGTGGTCGAAGTATCCAAGAACATCAATCAATACTCCCAGCAAGCATGAATCCAGCTCCAAGATCATCTCGACATGGTTTAAGCAGCCAGCTACGCCAACCAGGACTATCAGAAAGCAAGAATACGGGTCCATGGTCAATTTCAGGTGGTTCAAGATAATAGCAACGTCTCAAGGATACCCAGAAAGTTTGAATATAGCTTGAAGATTGTTAGATCAGCCAGAAACACCAAGCAGCACAAGCAGATAATGTTGAAGTACCCAGAGACGCCAATCAGCACCACTGCAGACAGAGTAAATCTAGCTCCAAGGTCATCTTGATGTAGTGGCAGAAGTCAACAACCCAGCCTGCACTACTTAGATGGTATGAATCAGTTCCAGAGACACCTTGAGGGTTTTGAAGTAGCCAGCAACGCCAAGCTACACCACCCAGATAGTGCGAATCAGCACCATGGTAGTGCTTACATGGTCAAATTGGCAACGATAAATACTAAATTCTCTGTCCTCTGATACCAATGCCGTATAGCTATCAGTAGGAGACATCAGAATTACAACACAATGGTTCAACTCTAAAAACAGATCACACAATCACATAGTCACTGATTTCACTGCACATAACACAATAAATATCTGTTTTCAAAATAATGAACACAAGAACACAGCAATACTTTTTGTGGAACTGTGTGATGCTAAATCGTCACCTAGACAGCATTTGACAAGAAATATACATCAGCACAACAGTAGAATCAGCAGGAGCAGCAGCAGGAGTAGTCACAAAAACAAAAGATAACCTCCAAACAAAAATTGTATACTGTAGCACTTCTTGATGAACTGACACTCACACATTGCATCGTCAGTGCCATTGTGGGTGCATCATTTTTGAATACTTTTTGCACCGTCTTACAAAGCATTACTCGCGTGCAGCTGATCCGCGAGCGGGATCGTGATGAGCAGAGGTTGCTTGTAAACACATATAGGCACCATAGTAGCACTTCTGTTCTGATTTTAAAACTACATATATCACTGCTGCATCGCGTCGTCGTTTCCGTTTTTCACTACGCACTCACTTATATCGCCGAAAAGTTAAACAGAGCAAAACATTGCGGTTAGCAGAGGCCAGGAGGCTATATCAAAACGTCAAAACACACGGCAGAAGGCTGCAGTGTGTGCATGTCGCCGACCGGTTGCCAGATCGATGCGCACAATGTATGCGCAGTGGTCGAGCTCGCTGCCTCGCTTCGACAGAGCCAACGAACAGCTGTTCGGCTTTGCTTAGCTGATAATAAAACTAATACTTTTTCTGCTTAAATTATGTAATAAACTATCTTTGCACAAAATTCATAACTTTAGGAACAGGATGGAATTCGGTTTGTTAAGCGTGACGTCACAGATTACATATAAACCAATGCATTTTCCACCAATAGCATAATTCCGAATTTGGCCACTTTATCGAATTTTACGTGTATAATTTGAATTAAAGAACTATAAAAAGATAATTTTTGTTTAATCTTACGAAATAATAATGGGTTTTCAATTATATTTAAAATAAATATCGTTGCGATAAAAGAATACATGTTAAAATTTGTATATCAATGTCTATATTCCAAAATCAACAATATTGAAAATATTGAAAATCATGAGTCAAAAATTAAAATAATTGTAGAACTTTCAAGTTATTCATGCCCAAAACATTTTTAATTGTATACGAAAAAGATAAAAAATATATGTTTTTTCAGACAGCGAGCGTGCAGCGCGAGTACTGGTGGGCATGGTGCGTGCGGAGCGCGAAGCGCGAGCGTTTTGCGTGCCTTGCATCGCGAGGCGATGCAAGGCGGCAAGCCACATAGCGGCTGAAGGCCGCGTTGTGGCGCGCTAGTTAGAATATTAGTTTTATGAATAATTTTATGATTTTGAAGTCATTTAAAAATTATCTTTGTTATCTCCAAGATGAAGCTTTACGAAGACACAAATTTTGACATTAAACATTTGCGACGGGGTGACCGTCTAAGTACTAAGTAGTCCTCTCTCTCTCTCTCTCTCTTTCTCCATGAGGCTCTGTCCGAACTGCATCACCATTAATAAGTACTTATATTAGATGGTATGCATTGTAGAGACAGAGAGAGAGAGCCGAGAAACAGCCGAGTAGCCGTTAACTCACATGGAGAGAGAGAGACAGAAGTAGTAGCAGCCGAATAGCAGCCGGGAGATAGAGAGAGAGAGAAGTACATAGCAGCCCGCCGCACCACTACCAGTTCAAGCACACGCACGCACATCAAGCCCGAGCAGTGCAGGCATCATCGGAGCCGCGCGAACCGAGAGCAGAGTAGGCAGCTGGGAGGGGGAAACTCCGAGCAGCGGCGAGCGCTGGCATAGGTCGCGAGAGTGTATGGGTGAGGCAGCGTATGCCTGTATTGTCGAAATCGACGTTGTAAACGTTAAAACAAAGATTGTCAGAATATGTAAATATGTGATAGATAAATGAAGAAGATGTAATTTGGTAGTTATAAGAAGTATGTTCTGTCAGAAAGCGCATAATCACGATGTAAAGTGTGAATGTGTGTAGAGAGCATGCGCGAGAAACTGTGCGAGGCGACGCGACACGAGTCGAGTAGTAGACTCGTTCACTTGGTTCTGAGCAACAGCCCGATCAGCATCCCTCCGGTCTTTGTCTCTTGAGAGAGAGTAGTTCCGAGATAGTTTTCTTCGCGCGATTTCGCAGGGAACGAGCCAGCATCAGCACGAGAGGAAGGTTGCTGTCCTGGGTATTGAGAGAGAAAGGTAAAGCGCCGGAAAAGTGCTGACAGTCGGTTGTGCGCGCGAATAACGCCGGAAAACGCGAGAACGGGGAGATTGCCTCGTGGCACAGGGTTGTACTAGTAGAGTGCTTTTAAAGTAATTGTGTGTGCGGAGTGAGAATTACTGCCGGATGTAATATTTATTGTCGCGAGGACAAAGCTTGTTAATCTTTTCAGTCGGATTTACAGTCGGTACCTTATTATTAAAGATAGTTTTAAAGAGTGAATTAAATGAGTAGTATACAATTATTTTCCCTTTTTCCTCGGCCGAATCTCCTCAGAGAGCAAGAGTTCTCAATAGTCGGCAACGCGAAAAGCAGAGCAGTTTCGGGATAGGTTTATCACCGGCCTGGCGCCTTGAATAAATCTCGGTCGGTAGATAAAGAGACCGAACGGAGTGAGAATTAGCGAGTGTGGTCGCGACGGTTTTACCCCAAAATCCACATCGTTACACATTTCGATAAATTTTAATGTTTTTAAGGTTTTTGAGTCAGAAATCCTGTTTAACGTGAATACGTATGTGCATATGTATGTATATATGTATTAAAGCGTATCGATTTTTTTCTCTTAACATCCGAGAGTTGTAATAGTGCGGAAAGGTCAGTCCTTATATTTAATAGAACGTACATAAATTTTGAGCGCATAAGATTAAGATAATAGAATTTAAACTGAATGTCTTATGCAATAGTTTAAATTCTATTATGGAAAATTAACATGGAGAAAAATGAAAAGTAGCCATTGTTTTACGGTACATACCAAATGTTTAAAAAATGCATATTACTAGGATCAATGTATCAGACAAGAACTTCAATTTGAGATCTGGTGGGTTAGAAATGGTTGTTTTTGATAGGTTGTCTACTTGAAAAAATTGCGTAAAATCATAAATATTTCTATGTACGAAAATCTGCGGATTCTCCCTTTTTAAAAATTCTTATAACTTTCTATCCATACGGTCATTTTAAACCGTTTAGGTCTCAAATTAAAGCTCTTTTCTTCTCCTGTTGTTTTGAAAATTTAGGTCAATATTTCATTATTTTGATCAGCGATGTATATGTATAGCCTATAGATTATAGCTGTTTTTTGTACTTTTTGATTGCCATATGTGCAAATCCACGGCGAAGTGGAAACTTCTCTGGGTCTAGGTTAGACAATTTTAAATTTATTTTTAAAGTATTAGAAGAAAGCTAGCAAACGAAAAAAACATATCGTCCCTTTGCGATGTACTTGAAAAAACCGCTGCACCTAGGACCTTGAAAAAAATATATGACATTGTTTGATATGCGCTTTGCGCGCGGAAACAAGCTGATATGTCTCCGTATGCTAAAACATTTACAAAACAATAATTTAAAACTGCTTTTCCAGAAGCTGTTTGATAGTAATATAAACATGTCAGCTCGTTGTCATGGTAGAAAGGTTATGCGCTTAGACAGATCCTGGAGAGGTCATTTTAAATGACTTATTCTTCTAATTCATGGAGACATCTCAGCTCGCTTCCGTGCGCAAAGCGTATATCAAACAATATCATGTACCTTTTTCAAGATCCCAGGTGCAGCGGTTTTTTCAAAAGTACATCGCAAAGAAACGGATGATTTCCTGCTTCGCTGTATATCTATAGCGATATGCTCAAGGCCCTTAAGTGATATTGTTTTGTAAATTCGGTTTTATTAATGATACATTTAGACAATTGAGAGCTCACGTAATCAATATGACGGCAAAAAGGATGAAAATATATATAGACGTATAAACGCATATAAATTTTGATACATAACATAACCTCTTTTATTTTCTCCAAAATCATAATACAGCTAAATAAGAAAGACAATGCTTCAAAATAAAAATAGAATCATGATGACTAAATTGATGTACTTAAATGCCCGCTCTTTAGGTTGGATCTAGATCCTTCAAGCCGCCATGTATATTGAAAAACTTCCGTTTTAAGAACTGCTTAAACATATAGAATTTTAATTAATCATATTAAGGGGTGGCCGGATCTAAAGCTTCGCAACGCCGCCACGGGACATTTCGTATTTCCAATGCCAAAAGAAAGTTAAAAGTCTGATTGACTTCTTGTTTTGCTAGAATTACTCTTCGAACTTAACACTACGCCGGTACACTCTTTATATTAATTAAAACCCATTTATAATAACATTATTTGGTAAAATGAAGATATTTGGAGGTTAGGTGAGGTTTTCTGTAGTCGTCAAACACCCGCGTGTATTTCCAATGCCGAAAAAAACTAGAAGTCCAATCGACCTCTAATTTTGATAGAATTTTTCATTGAACTCAGCACTACGCCGGTCAACTCTTAGTTTTTTATTTTAAGTTTTATTTAGAAGGCTATACCTAATCGAAGTACCGCGTTTTTAGATACGGCCGCTCCTTAAGGCTTATAGAGACCTATCAGCAAAAAATTGATGTTTAATAAATTCTTATCCTATTTTCTACTGTTTATATGTATGTAGCAAAACCATGTCTGTTCCATATTAAAACGTTGCGCTTACAAAAACTAATGCTCCTACACTCATAATTTTTTAAACATTAAGAGATTTTAAACTTTATTCATTTTGATTGAGTTAATAGCAATAATTTGGTGGGGGGTGGTGGATTGCGCCTTTAGATATTGAGTATTGGTACCTGTATAGTGGGAGTCTTTTTTCAAAAAAGGGAAAGAAAGTATAAGGTAATTAAAATTTCTAAGTAACATCGAAATGTACCATGTAGTGTCGCGGAAATCAAATAACTGCGAAAGAGCCCGTAATTCTGCTATTTACGAGGTCTATAACGTTATATATAGCTAAAGAAGGCTGATCGTATCATCACCAGATGTTCGAGCATGTTTGGTTTTGCAAGCAGTTAGCACAAGGTCCTGCATCTGTGTACATTTATCTTTTTTAAAGTCCCCGGGTACACCAGTGATACTAGTAAGATGTTTTATCATTATTCGCGCTCTAACGAACTACTATCTAATACGCCGAATGCGATCGGCAAGCTCGTCCTATTTGAATTTTCTGTATAGTATTTTAAAAAATTTAATCGTTCATTACCAACTAAGTTACGATATAGTAATAATGAATCCGCTATTATTCAGAAACTAAAGTCTGGATGAGAACCTTTTGAGGAAAATAAGGTATAAAGTCACTCACGTGTGTATACAAAACCACTTCGAATGGCAGCTAGCCAGACAAATGCATAACTTTCAATTAAGAAAATGTTAACAGTATTTTACAGACATGCAAACAACATTCGAATTGGGCAAGAGCGCGAAAAAGAGAGAAATAGCAGATCGAACACTAACCCCTCTCTCTCCCTCTCTGTCTCTCTCTCTCTCTATATATATATATATATATATTTATCTCTCACTCTATTTTTTCTCTTACTCGCGTATAATAAAATCGANCGCCCTTATCCGTATGAACATGAATGATTCACATCGGTTGACTATAATTACGCTTGCATTTTTTCTCTGTCGACATTACGCTCCATACGATTTTAAACTTTGCAGCATACACGGCTCATTTCGCGTATGTACAAAGAGAGATCAAAAGGAAAGACTTGACCCGTTCCGCATTCGGCTGTTCCTCGAAAACGCAGAGCTTCTCGGCCTTCGCTCCTGCTATGCTCCAAGTTCATTCGATGCCCTCTTCCCCTCGAGTTTCGATCGATGCCGCTCCGATGCAGACCGATCGACACCAAAGTAAGAACGATGCACTACGAAGTCATCCATGCGCGATCGATATTGCTTCCGAGTCAGTTCGATGTCAAACGAGTGCCTACGTTACCGACCGATACTCGCATTGGTCTTGCATGAAGGCGCTCGCGCGACACTTGGCAACACCTCGCGATTCTAGGTACTAGGAAGACACGAGACGGAACTTATACCAGTAAGATCTCTTTGTGCCTGAATACCTGCAAACGTTATGTTGATGGACGAATCGAAAGTGCCTTGACTCATCGACGAACTCAAAAATAAGCCAGAACTTTGGGACAAAACATTGAAAAGATATCAAAATAAAACGATAAAAGGCCTAGAATGGAATAAGGTGGCAGTAAACTTGAATGTATCTAGTAAGTATAAAATTCTTTAATCATCGTTCTAAAACGGTACTGAGACATTACCTTTAGCAAAGTCAAGCTGCAATGCCACCTCAATATCCAGTAGCAACCATCACCCGTCCGCCCACTAACGTGTGCTCCCAAACTGCTGGCAGAATACTGACTGGTGATGCACGCGAACAGCGCAATTTTCAAAAAATGGCAAATTATGATTGGCAAAGTCAAGCTGTAATGCCACCTCATTATCCAGCAGAAACCATCACCCGTTCGCCCACTAACGTGTGCTCCGAAAATGCTGGCAGAATACAGACTGGTGATGAACGAGAACAGCGCAATTTTCAAAAAATGGCAAATTATGATTTGCAAAGTCAAGCTGCAATGCCACCTCAACATCCAGCAGCAACTATCACCCGTCCAATAACGCAGTGTATTGCTTCTTCTTCTTCTTCTTCCTTGGCACCTGCTGGTGCAAATGTCAAAGTTGTCAGTTCTGCAAGACTGTTCTCGCAGTCTCAGAGAGAATTACAGAATAACAAGGAGAACGAACCTTAAAATACTTCAGTTGTTGCTGAAGTAACAGATTTCGAAACACAGTAGCATATTATTACTAGAAATCATGAGTTGTCATGAATCATTAAGTTTCATGTGTTTATATTTGAGCCTAAACTTTCCATTCATTCAACATTCTCCATATTTTTTTAGTTGACATTGTTATTGACCCCCGTAGTTTTATGTAAGTGAAGAAAGTATCACTTAGATCGCGTCACGTTTCTATAAATATTTACTAATTTTAAATAATGAAAAGGTTTTGCGTTTCTCAATTAATTTAGGCTACTTTTATGTGTATTTACTTATTATATTTTTTCATACATTTGTATTAGTCAAGTGACCACAATATTAACGACTTGAGTAATTTAAGTTTTTATTTTGTATTGTAAACCTATTAAAATAAATTTCTTGTTTATCTTATTCTGAACCTTTTCTTATTCGAGTTGTTGTCTAAGAAGACAACATTATTTGTATGATTATTTTTTAACATATTATATAACCATTTGTCTATGTATATACGTGTATTATTTATTTACTTTTATTTATATTACATATACCTAATACTCATCTATAAAAATATAGCGACGACAGATTTTACTGCAGACTTGACGTCTATTGGCACGTTTCATGTATTTCTACATTGTTTATTATAGTAACCGTATTCATAGTATACATTCCTAACTTCTTTCTGTATATTAATTAAAAATTGAGTTTATCTAGGCTTTTTTCCATTTTTGAGTTTAATATTTTTAAATATATTTGTTTTTTTAATAACTGTCCGGTATACAGAATTAGGTAGCGCTGATTTATTTATTGTCGCATTTTTCAAAATGTATTATAACTTCATCCCAAACTCGCCTCTGAGATATAGTTTTAATACATTTTTCACGCTCTCGCGCTACTTGATATCAATAGGGCTCTCTCTCTCTCTCTCTCTCTATCTCTCTCTCTCTCTCCCGTACACGCGCTAGTCCCCAAGCCGTAGCCGGTAACGTCACGCAACTCTCCGTCTCTCTCTCGCACACACACACGCGCCAGCCGCACGGCCGGCTCTCCCTCGTCTCGTTCCCTCTCTCTCTCTCTTTCTCTCTTTCTCTCGCTCTCTCTCCCGTGTTCGCGCGCACGCTNACTCGCGTGCGATTCTCCCTCTCGTCGAGGTGTCGCGTCGACGGGATCCAGACGAGAACTGCCGAGTCACGCTGCGTTCGCGCGCTCGGCGACACTCTCCCGGCCAATAACGTAGTCCGATTGGCCAAGCGAGGCGCGAGACGGGCTGATTGGCTGCTCGTCTCGCGCCAGCTCGGACCGGCAAACTTCTTCCCAGAGCTTACGACGGCTGGCAATTTCCGCGAATTCCCGGGACGTAGCTCACGTCCGNAAACTTCTCCCCAGAGCTCACGACGGCTGGCAATTTCCGCGAATTCCCGGGACGTAGCTCACGTCCGAGAAACGCGGGCTTCGCACACGCCGACTGTCTCTTTCTCGGCCTTATGCGTTAAGGAGAATTTGCCGCGCAAAACAGCAACACACGTTTTGCGTGGCTGCGACGTTTGCAACGTCGCAACTGAACATCCTCGAAGGCCCTTGTCGTCAATCGTTCCTCGTAATCAAATGCGAGTAAGTTTGCTATTGTAAGTTTTTTATTGTGAAAATGATCACCAGTTATGATTTTAGTGTAAACAATTTCTTTTTAAATTACAGTTCGTTTTTACTCTCGCCGGCTAGTCTTTCGACTGCCGCATACGACGAAGCTCAATGATTGTAACATTGGGTAATAATTTCATACTGTGTAATATCTATTTCTGCACACATTTGTTTAAAATACTCGATTTTGCTGAATAATTGTTTCTTTTATCTAAATGCTTACAGTTATTCTGTTCTCTAAAGAGGGGCGATTAATGCGCCCGAAACATAAAAAAAAAATAAAAAAGCCCTGCTTTCCCACACGTTTGTTGTAATCATTCGAATCCTAGATCAATAAAATATATTTTTCTATTTTCTATATTTTTTCTTGTGCAGTATTCTTTATGAAATCATTCAAACCTATTCAAACCGATATCCTTAGAGGGATGTGGGAGCTAAAAAAACACTGTTTTTCTGGTCCATGAAACTTTTTTCATGATACGTGTGATTCTTTTCTAAAAAAAATCATTCAACCGCAAGAAATTGTCAATTGGACTCTTAGTTTTTTAACAAGTTTTTAAATACGAACGGGTGTTGGCGTAATCTTAGTGCGATCTTAGCGCTAACCTTAAAACTAAGCAGTGCCAATATACTTTTTATTATTTGAATTTTGATCAATATAAATAGCACAGCGCCATTTTATTAAATTTAATGAATCATTCTACTAAAAGAAAAAGTTAATTGGACTTTTATTATTTTTTTTTTTTTTTTTTTCTTCCTCCTCAAGAGGAAGCTTTGTAATAGTAAAAATTTCAGTTTTGCTAATACTTCGTGGAAACACATTTGGAGGTGTTTGGAGTACGAATCATACGTTTTTAGAAAATGTCCGTGCGGATGGCTGTGTGTGTGTGCGCGTGCGCGCGCGTGTGTGTGTGTGTGTGTGTGTGTGTGTGTGTGTGTGTGTGTNCCGTGATAAAATTTGACATGCATATATTTTTTCTGATTCTGAATTTAGTTCATTTTTTGTTTTATGATTCTGACCATTTTATGGCCATATTATAGCCATTTTTCTATTTTTGAAAAAATATTTTTGCTTTTTTATAATGATATGATTTATACAATATNTATGGTTTTGCTTTTTTAGAATGATTTATACAATATATTCAAAAATAGTGTATCTAAAAGAACATAAATTTGTCTACTTTTTCCCGCAAGATTTTCCAGATTGACTGATCAGTTCATTTTTTATGATATAAAAGGTAATTTTTCGATAAACATATATAACTCAAAAAATAAATAGTTAAATGTTTTGAAAAAATTCACGACAATAAAAAACAACGATATCTACTAGTTGTAAAAATTTTAAGCAATTTTGGCGACTAGTTTTTGAGATAAAAATCAAAAACTAAAAAAAATGTTTTTTTTATGTCGTACGATTACGGGAGTAAAAAGGTTTAAATTGAGTTCAAATTTTAGGAAAAGATTGATCTTTTGATCACTTTGGCTAGGTTTTTTTTTTTGTGGCTTATGAAACCTTTTAGTTTAAAAGATATTAAGATTCAATTTCTTCAACTCTCACCCTCTATACTCTGTGTGACTGAACATTATTATTTTTGTTAAACCATATAATTTGATAATTAAAGCTTAGTATATTTTGAGAGTTTTCATGGAATGAGAAAGTAGTATATGAATAAATATGTATACTTTTAAAGCAAATAAGGGGTAGCCGAACTAATTTTCGAGATATTTGCTCTAGAAAGAGTAAAATCATACGATTCCTAACCTATACGCTTGACTGCGTAGTTCAAAGCCACGTTCAAACAATATTTATTTATTATTAAAACATTCTTATTTTAACGTGCATATTTTCAAAATGACCTTAAAAGTTTATAAATACATTAATAAACATCATATAAACAATTTGACTAATAATTTCGCGATTTTATTTCTGGGACGTTCAGTTGACTTCAGAGACCGTAGAGAGCTACTTTAAATATGCGTTAGAAACGTCAGTTGTAATAAAAGATACCAAAATTTAATTGCTTGTAGTGATTATTATATTTCCTAGTACAAAATAGCTCATTTTTACTATTAGGTGCACAATGCACTTTTAGTTTTTGGTTTATTAATTCAATTTAAATAGCCATGTAATAAAATATTTATAAATTTTCAAGTCATATAATCTTTGACGCGATTATATAATAGTTATGAATTTTCATTTGTTTTTAGAATTTAGCAGCTGAAAAAACATACAATAATTTGGATGTAACTCTGAGAGAAGCTAATGAGCATCGTAATGAATGGTTCGAAGGAGTGCAAAGTTGTAAATTAAGCGAGACTCTTTTCACGGTTATGGAAAAAATAGTTCGTGCTGAGGTAAGTTAAAAATATTGTTAAGGGAATGGATACACTTTAATTGTCAAAAAATTTGAAATTGCTTTTCAGGCACGACCGCGACACGGAAGTGCCTTATAGTTTCGTGCGCGAAAAATGTGTGAAATGCGATATCTCACGCAATTTCCGATCGATCGAGCTGAAATTTTAGGAAAAGTCTCGTCTTATTATTATTATTGTTATGTAAAAGTGGGAGGGGGGGGGGGCGTAGACACCCCTGGCACTTAGGCAGAACCCATTGTACCTCTCTCTGTACAGACAGCTAGCCCTTCTCCAGAAGGTTAGAATAGCGTCCGAGTGCCCCCCGAGCAGGCTGTCTCTAGGGATGTGCGAGTCAAANGGTAAGCTAGCCCTTCTCCAGAATGTTAGAATATCCCCCGAGCAGGCTGTCTCTAAGTCGTTGCAGGTTGGGAAATGATTCCCCAAGTACTGATTTCTGAACTCAGCGAATCTGGGGCATGCTATCAGGATATGAATGAGCGTCTCCTCTGCTTCTTCGCACCATCTGCATGCTTCTGTATCCTCCTTTCCTATCTTCCAACCATAGTATCTGAGACGTATGTATCCTGTGATGATCTTAGACAGGAGTCGGGAGTCGCTTCTGTTGCCTCCACTAGCACACTTGGTCCAGATCGCATTGATGTTCCGTCCCATAACTGCTTTGGCTTTTTTACATCCTTGGGTATCTCGCCATTCCCTGGTGTGCTCGTCCTACACCCATTCTCGAATCGCCCCTCCTAGTAGGCACCTTGCGGCGCCCGCGAAAGGTTCCGGTCTAATCAGGGGAGTTCGAGCTCCCAGAGCCACGAGTCTGTCGGCCTGAGTATGACCTGGGACCCAAAGTAGTCTGACCTTATTGTTGTTGGCCAGTCGATTTAGTGTTACCTTGCAGTCCCAGACCAGCTTGGATGTTGTCTTCTGGGCACTAAGTGCCCTGAGCGCAGCCTGGCTGTCTGAGCATATACTTATTCGCCTGCCAAGTGCACCGAGATCCATGATCCTATGTGCGCAGCTCAATATGGCATAAATTTCTGACTGAAAGACCGTGGTAAACCGGCCCAGGGAGAAGAAGGTGCCCTTCCCGTCCCTGCGACAGTAGTAACCAGAGCTCATGCCGTCATCGGTTCTGGATCCATCCGTGTACCAGATATCTCCTTCCCCTGGTAGGGTGTCTCTCCTAGTCTCCCAGACTTGCTGTGTTGGGATGATTATCTCGTATTTCTTTCCAAAGAAAAAACACGCTATCATCATGTCCGAATTTATGGAGAATTCCGGTTTGAGGCAGAGTTTCGGCGGAAGGCGAGTATGCCTCGTACCCTGTTTCCACTGCCGTAAGCATTAAGTCTATGGGCGGCCTTAGTAGCCACCCCTACGATTGCGAGATAAAGGGGTTCTACTTTCACTAGTTTCACTGCTTTGGTGGGCGTGGTCCTTAGAGCCCCAGTAGCCCCCCTCGTCACAAGTCCCCTTAGTCTCTCCAGGGTCCTCCCCGACTGCTCTACTCTTGGCTACCAGACCAGCGCGGCGTACGCAAGCCTGGAAAGAAGTATGGCCCTATAGAGCCAATAGGAGAATTTTGGGAGTGAGTCCCCACGTGCTTGTTGCAATGTCAGCTTTCTGTCAAGGACAACGTCGAGGTACTTAGCTGAGTCCTTCACCTCCAGCGTTGTGCCTGAAAGTCTAGGTGCCCTGTAGGTTCCAATCTCGTACTTGCGTGTAAAGATGACAAGCTCGATTTTGTCCGGGTTGACCGAGAGCCCCGTCCACTTTCCTTAGTGCGAGCTGCATGGCTTCTATGGCAGCGCCAGCTTCGACACCTTTAATCAGGAAGTCATCTGTATAGGCCTGGGCGTAGCACCCCCCCAACATTCGGCGTCTCCAGAAGACCATTAGCCACCAGACTCCTGATGGTGGGGGACGCCACTCCTCCCTGCGCGCATCCTTTACTGACTACACCCGAAGCCGTTGTGGTTCCTAGTTTTAAGAACATAGTCCAGCAGTTTAGCATGCCCTCCAGCCATTGAATCAGTGGCCTGGGCACGCCCTGCTTGATAGTCTTCTCAGAGACAGTTTCTATTGAGGTGCGATTGAACGCCCCCTCTATGTCCAGGAATGCTCTCACCATGAGATCTTCCTTTTCCAGCTGCTCCTCGATGCGATAGACCGCCAAGTGTAGTGCGATTTCCGTGGAGTAACCCGCTCTATACGCATGATGGTTGGAGTGTAGTGGGTTGATGGTAAGGATTTTTCCTTGTATATATCAGTTCACTAACCTTTTGAGTGTTTTGAACACAAAGAAGTTTAGGCTGATAGGACTAAAATCCTTGACAGTCGTGTGACTAGCTCTCTCAGGTTTTGGGATAAATACTACCTTGGCCGTTTTCCAAATTATTGGCACGTAAGCCAGGGCAACGCTAGCTTTAAAAAGTTTGACCAGGGGGTCCATTAGTTCTTTCACTCCCTCCTGCAGAAAGGCTGGGTATATACCATCCGTACCCGGAACCTTGAAGGGCTGAAAGTTTCCGATGGCCCATCTGACCTTTTCTGGGGTGACAATCTTCGCTGCCAGCTCCCATGCTGTATTCTGCGGTCTATACCTCTGAGAGGGAATCGGCCACAATTCATTCACCAGCTGAAAGTCTGAAAGTTAGTTTCTAGAAAAAGATGAAGACACTCTTTTCTCGAAGCCGCATATTCTCCTGTCGGTAGCTTTATTGCTTCGAGCCATACCTCTGGATTCTTTGCTAGTATTCGGATTAGCCTAGCTGCATCTGGGTATCTTTCGATTCCCTCACAATAGTCCCTTCACCCTTTGTTTTAACCCAAATTAACGTGGTTTTCATACCGCCACTGGGCGTCTTTATGTTTATCCCAATCACTCCTTTTACGAGTGTTCTTGGCTCTGTTGAACGCTTTCCTCGTTTCGAGACTAAGTTCTCTCAGCTTCTTATTCCATCAAAGAGACCTGATGCTGATCAGAAGCAGTTCCTCTGAAACGCGTTATCGATTATTTTTTCCAATTCTTCGGCCCAGAATTCTAATCCGTCCGTCGTTTCAAAGTTTGGTTTCTAAGATTGGAGTTCGTTTCTAGAGTTGTCCCTATAAGAGCCCCAGCCGGTTCTCCTCGGGTTCTTAAAGGCCTTAGTCCCAGTGCCTCCTTTCTTCCATTCGAAAAAGATATACGTGTGGTCCGATAACGAAGGTTCGTTGGAGACCCTCTAGTTGCCGAGCCACCCCTCTATCCCTGTAGCACACAGGGTCAAGTCAATAACCTCACTTCTGACAGAATTGTAAAAGGTGTGTTCCCTTCCCCTATTCAATATACAGAGATTCGTGGTGACAAGATATTGTAGCAGTGCATTTCCCCTGCTATTGATATCTAAACTGCCCCAGACGATGTGATGTGCATTGGAATCACATCCCAGAATAAGCGGAATGCTCAACAAATTCTTGCTCTTTCCTCGGCGGAGGCTCTTTCCGGGAGTCGCAAGGAAAGTAGCCTGAGAATACTACCACATCCCTTTCAGAGTCCCCCTCAACAGGAAACCTTATCCTGATCGCCGTCAACTCCCATTTGCTCTGGGCCGGCAGTAGCGAGGCCTCCATCCCTTTAACAAGAATATATGCCCTCGGATTATTACATGTAGAGTCCTTGGAGATCCGGCCCGACCCACTGACCCTTTCTGCTACTACCCAAGGTTCTTGTATTAAGCAGATGCCTGTGTGCATCCCAGCCACGCGCCTGGTCACGACAGCCGAGGCGCCTTTGCTGTGATGCAAATTAACTTGGTAAAAGATATCACGTCCTCAGCCATGGTGATTAGGACGAGACGTCGTTACCCTGTGCGCGCTGCCCCCGCGTCCCTCGTCCACCTTAACGGCGACCCGGCCCAGCTCCCAGTGCAGCGTAAAATTTCTCTGTCTTAGTATTCTGACAGATGTTTTCGGGATACCGAGCAAGAGGAAGGTACCACAGTCCGGTCCCTCCCTGTTCTCAGCACTCAGCACTCTCCATCTATGCAACCCCAGGTCAGGATGTCGATGCCCCAGGCGACCTAGTACCACCTCCGGATCCAGCTTGTTTCCTGGTATCCGGATGGTGGCCCTGTATGGCTTTCTGAGGGCACCTATCTCGACCACAAGAAGTTTAGCACCTCCCCAAGGTCTTAGCCGGGGGACAACTTCCTTCAGCCAGTTCCTTGAAAATTCATTCTCAGCTACCACGATGATGGCTCCCAACTTCACAAAGGAGTCGCGGTACTCGGGCCAAGGTCCAGTGGAAATCTTGTCAACCTCCGACTGGACCGCCCCACTGACAAGTGCTAACTGTTGTTGTATCAGCTCCTTGTCAGGATAGCCCTTGCACACGACCACGCTCGTGAGGGTATTAACCATCCTGGCCGCCATAATGCCAGACTTCAGGTTGGGCCTTTTGCTAGCAACTTTTGGCCGGAGGGGTCAAGTAGGTCCCCTTACGGCGTTTGATGCTTGGGGTCCTCCCTCTCTCTCCCGCAGATCCCGTTGCTCGTGGTAGGGGCGGCGTGTGCTGGTTCGATTGCTCCGTAGGAGCTTTCTTTCCCCTATTCCGCTCCTTCTCTGCTCTTAGTTTCCTTTTCTGGGTTCCTGAGAGTTTTTTAGCCTGCAGTTTTGAAGAGTGCAGTCTATCGGTTACGAAACTCGCCTGAGGGTTCTTCGTAGAGACCCCCCTGCGAGGTTCAATTTGCCGCTGGTTGTGTCAGTAGCCACTTCCATTGGCTGCTCTTGCAAGTCGTTCTGCCCTCCCATTGACGAGACCAGGTTATCCGTGGATCCCCCAGCCCCTCCTCCTTCGGAGTTCTTTGACAGCCCCGCCGCCCCGGATAACTGTTGGATCAGCGGACTATGTGCATTGCTGCCCAGAGCCTGATTCCCCGCAAGTTCTGCGAAGGGGTTCTCCACCATTAAGCGGACACACCACTTTTAAACTCTGCATAATAAAATTCTTATAAATAATCACAAAAATAAATTATAATTGTTATATAATTTTTATACTAATATTAGGTTACATTACCTGTATTTTTACCATGGTAAATCCATATTAGCACCTACTTAGCCATAGTGACTCTCCGTATACTGTTTTGAGTATTTTGGCGCTGTCCGTAATTCCATGTAACCACATGGTTTTATTGGGCTGAAATTTTAGGAGCATGCCTTGTACACTTATACTTTTGGTATGAATGAAAGGATTTGAATGCTTGATCAATCTTTTATGAAAGAAAATGTGGCATAAATAGGTTAAAAAAGACTAAAAATTAAGTATTTTCATTGTTAAACATTTTCTAAGCATTCAAATGAAAATCTTTTCATTCATACCAAAAGTATAAGTGTACAAAGCCCAATCAAACAATATGGTCACATGGAATCCTACGGATAGTGCCAAAATACTCAAAACAGTATACGGTGAGTCACTACGGGTAAGTACGTGCTAATATGGATTTATTATAATAAAAATTCAGGTAATATAACCTAATATTAGTATGAAAATTATATAACAATTACAATTTATTTCTGTAATTATTTACAAGAATTTTATTTTTTAGAGTTTAAAAGTGGCGTGTCCCCTTAAGTTGTTAGGCGTTGCCGCCCTGATATTAACGGTTTTACTACCCTTTTCACCCTTTGAGTTTTTGTTATGTTTGCTAGTATCCATTTTTGGTTCCACGAGAAGCTAGGGAACTAAAGGTCCGCAATGCAGAGCCCCGCATGCAGTAGTAAGGCTAGTTACCCAAGGAGCTGCTGCCCATCATAGAGAGCATGCCGGGATCTAGCAATACCCATTCCTGCCAAGCTCCTTCACTCATTAGATCATAGAGTGCCTGTTTATAGGGATCAAATCCGCTCTTATTGCTAAGATACCTACTCCCCCCCTCCTCAGGACACGGACTCCCTCCCGCTGAAGCCCCCTTACCCACGGCAAGGTCACACAGCTCCCAGAGAGAAAAGTCTCGTCTTGCACAAACAAAAAAAAACTATTTTTTTGTATCCTGATCCTCTGCGTCGGCGCGGCGTTTACTGCAATTACTCCTTAGTTTATTTTAATATTATTGTAAGTTAATAACTTATTATTTATGCACTAAGCGTTATCACGATTTACGAATGTACTTTCTTATACTAATAGGTAGTTCCTAATACTTTTTCAATCTCTCAAGGTTAACTCAACAATGACAAAACATAACAAGACTATTATTATAAGAAATGAAAAGTAAAACTTTGATGATAATTATTTACCAACAACTAGAGATGTTTTAAGCAATTTTTGCTTCCTCCTCAAGAGGAAGCTTTGTAATAGTAAAATTTTCAGTTTTGCTAATACTTTGTGGAGGATTCATTTGGAGGTGTTTGGAGTACGAATCATACGTTTTTAGAAAATGCCCGTGCGGATGGTTGTGTGTGTGTGTGTGTGTGTGTGTGTTTTTTTTTTTCTAATTCTGAATTTAGGTCATTTTTTGTTTTATGATTCTGACCATTTTATGGCCATATTATATCCATTTTTCTATTTTTGAAAAAATATTTTTGCTTTTTTATAATGATATGATTTATACAATATATTCAACAATAGTGTATCTAAAAGAACATAAATTTGTCTACTTTTTCCCGCAAGATTTTCTAGATTGACGGATCTGTTCATTTTTTATGATATAAAAGGTAATTTTTCGAAAAATAGTTAAATGTTTTGAAAAAATTCATGACAATAAAAAACAACGATATCTACTAGTTGTAAAAATTTTAAGCAATTTTGGCGACTAGTTTTTGAGATAAAAATCAAAAACTAAAAAAAATGGTTTTTTTATGTCGTACGATTACGGGAGTAAAAAGGTTTAAATTGAGTTGAAATTTTAGGAAAAGATTGATCTTTTGATCACTTCGGCTAGGTTCTTTTTGTAGCTTATGAAACCTTTTAGTTTAAAAGATATTAAGATTCAAATTCTTCAACTCTCACCCTCTATACTCTGTGTGACTGAACATTATTATTTTGTTAAACCATATAATTTGATAATTAAAGCTTAGTATATTTTGAGAGTTTTCATGGTTTAATAAATTGTCCGTGCAGATGGTTTTGTCTGTGTGCGTGCGTGCGTGCGTGCGTGCATGCGTGCGTACGTATACTGTCATAATTCTGGAACTACGTGATCGATCGTAATAAGATTGGACGTGCATATATGTTTTCTGATTCAAAGAATGAGTTGATTGTCCCATGTAATTATCTTCCACTAGCAGAATAGGAGGTAGCTAAGTGCCAATGACTTGGCAGCGGTTTTTATATTATCATTTATAAAAAAAATACAATTAAGAACAGCTCTATTATTGTAGCAAAAAGTTTGATAAATCTTTGGAACATTTAATATATCTTTAAGTGGGTGTCACACCCATTCCTGCGATTTTATCGGCCTCTTGCCGGTAATGCAGGTGGTGCTTATGATCACCTCTGGCGCCATCTGGTGACGATCGCCAGAGATGCGCATAAAACCAAGATACGCTTACGGATACGCCAGGCGTAAAAAAATTGCTGTCAAGTCTAAAAATAATTATTATAAACAAATAATGCGCGTTTTCATAAACACGCATTTTTTATATTACAAAATCAAATGTGTATTTCGTATATACACGCGTGTTTCGACTACACGCTCCTTTTTATTATAAATAGTTTTGTGTATGTCGCATATATACACGTATTTCAACTACACGCTTCTTTTTGTTACAAATAGTTATGTGTATTTCGCATATACACACATGTTTCGACTACACGCCATTCTTACTACAAAAAATAATTTATTGCAATGCACCACTTTTAAAATAATAAAAAAATAAAGTTTATGTAAATAAGTGATGTATTATACAAACTTAAAATTTGATATGCAAGCTCTTATCATGTATTTCAACATATTTATGTTGTTTAGTGACTTTAATAGAACTGGAAGATCTAGTTTGTTCTGAATATACTCATTTGACGCAAGTGCTTTTGAACAAATTACACCTTCTAGTTGTAGTAAATTCATCATATTAAAGAAATATGTTAAAATACATTACAAGGGCTTGTATATTAAGTTTCCAGTGCATCCAATGCACCACTTTTGAGATATAAAATTTATCAGTCCCAGAAATTGAAAAAAAATGGAGTTTATGTACAAGTGATGCATTGTATAAACTTGAAAGTAGGTATGCAAGCCCTTGGTATGTATTTCAACATATTTATGAAGTTAAGTGACTTAAGTGTAACCAGCAGATCTAGTTCGTTCTAATTATACGCTTTAGGTACAAGTGTTTTCAGACAAAGTAGATCTTTTGGTTACACTTAAGTCACTAAACTGTTTAAATATGTTGAAATACACAACACAGGCTTGCATATCAAGTTTCAAGTGTATATGATAAATGAGGTTTGAGATATACAATTTTTAAACACACAAATCTTGAAAAGTTAAATTTATATAGATTTGATATATCATTCTATAAACTTGCGACAAAATTTTGGCCTGCAAAAAGCTTTAGAAGTAACAAGTAGCGACAGAAGCTACTCAATTAGCCATATAACAGGAGATGTAGCAGTAGAAGCAACGAGTTGACCTTGGTCGAGGAGCAGTAGTAGATCCTGAATGCACAGCTGTTGTAGAAGCCACAGCTATAGCAGCAGCAGCAGTTGACCAAGCTCGAGTAACAGCAGCAGCAAAAGTTCTATGAGTATAAGCAGCAAAAGCTGCAAACACAGCAGTCGCAGCAATGGTCCCTGAATGTGCAGCTGCAGTGCACCCTGGACCAGTAACTCCAGCAGCACTGGACTCTGTACTAGTAACAGCAGCAGTAGTTGACCCTGGTCGAGGACCTGTAGTAGATCCTTGATGTGCAACTGTAGAACATATACCAGCAACTTCCAACTCCATGGTCGTGCACAGATGATTGAAAGAAGCCAGCAACGCTTACCATCCCAGCAGTCAACGTGATTCTACCTCCAGGGTCAACTTCAGATGAATAAAATGGGCCAGTAATGCTAACCTGCCCAACAGTCGGCGTGAATCTGGTTTTAAGGTCATCCCTTGACCTTCAGCAATGCCAGCCAGCACCACCAGAGAGCGTGAAACTGGATCCAGGGTCGTCTTGAAGTAACTGAGGCTTCCAGAAATGCCGATCAGCATGAGTAGCACCAGACGTAGATGACTGAAGCCTCCAGCAACGCTAGACAACGCCACCAGAGAGCGTGAAACTGGATTCAGGGTTGTCTCCAGGTAACTGAAGCATTTAGAAATGCCAAGCAGCATCAGTAGCACCAGACAGAATTGATTCAGCTCCAGTCGTCTTGTCTGTAGCCATCAATGCCAACCTATAATGCACAGACAGTGTAAGTCAGTTATAGGATCATCTTTACATCGTTGGAGCAGCACAAACAATGTTAGTCAATCCGCATCTTGACTGTATCTTGAAAGTTGAATATATACAGCAGTGAAGGCAGCAAGAGCAGCAGCAGCAACAGAAGTAGACACCAAAACAAGGAATAACCTCCAAGCGGAAACTCAAGTTTCTTGCTGGAGTTACGTATTTTCCCCGTGCTTGAACGGATTGCCACTTACACAACGCATCGTGGCTGCAATTTTGATGCATCACTGTTTTTGCACAGCACTACTTAAGTACACTAGAAATCAAGAGCCGCGAACAGCCGATCCACGAGTGAGATCGCGGTGAGCGAAGGCTACAGCTTCAAAGCACATACTTATTAGTACATGCGCCACAACACTTTTCTGAAGATAATAAAACTGTTTCTTCTGCATCTTGTCGTCGAAAAGCACAGGAGACGGAGACAATGAGGAGGGCAATGATGTCTTGGTTTTGCGAAATTCGATGTATTTATTTATTGCAGTTTCAACTAATTTTCCTCCGAGTACTTACACTATCAACTCGGTCGATAACTATATTATCAAGTTCTTCATTAGTTATATCTAATTTAATTTAGGTATATTGGGCACGTAACAATCAAAGTAAGAAAGCTCGTTGATGAATGAAACAAACTGATTCGTAGAAAATCAAACAAAAAAAAATATATATTATATATATAAATACAGTACCATTGATGGTTACAAAATGAATATAATCAATCGTTCGGCGTTTCAAACATATTATATCCCACATTCTCTCGCATTTTTTCAGTAAATAGTAGTTTACAAATTCTATTCTAAACGAGCCCTCACCTATTCCGACTAAGAAATAAGAATGGGCGAGCGGACAATTGTCGCATTGCATGCATTTTTGTCCAAAATTGACAAAAATGATCAATTTTGAACGGTTAAAATTTTGTCTTGGGTTAGCTGTGGGTCGGAACTTATATAATAGGTTCTAGTGTATTGAAAAAAATACTTCTGATGACCTAAGAAAACTTTTATATAGCTTTAATAGCAAAAATTAAAAAAAACGAAAATACTGAAAAAAACGAGAAATAACGATTTTCTTTCGGAGTAGAAACCTTTAAAATTCATCAAGGGGTTACAAATTGAAAAGTCGAAAGTCGGGAAATTTTGAACCACCCTGTTATTATATCCACTACCTATTGTCATGTGGCTTTTTCGAAAAATTCAAAATGGCGGAAGGGTACAACTCTAACAGTACACAAATATCACTACAGGAGAGCAGTTATATGTTCTCAAAACTCGCTGGAGCAGAGAAGTAATGAGGAAAAAAGCTTAATCGTATGTATGTTTGTTCGCTGAGCACGATTCCATCATTTTTATTGGCCTGTGTATCCCCTGTTCTTTCAAAACTTTAAAAAATACTCTAAAACCAGCACTTTGCGGTTAAAACTTAGAAAAACGAGGAAAAGGTTAGGCAAGAAAATAAGAAAAAAAGCTTATTTTTATGTATTTTTGCCCGCTGAACACGAATCCACTACTGGTTTGGCCTATATAGCCCCCTCTTCCATAACCTCAAAAATTTGTTATTAAGAATCAGTGAGGTAGACGGGAGGTTTGTTTATAACAAAGGAATTTATTATAGTTGATATGCTTATATACAGAGCATGCCGAGCATGCGTGTGCTCTTCAAGAGCGTACAGCAACGAGTGGGTTGAGTCGTAGTCGCGCAGTGACTATATGTCGTACGACTCACGTATATAGTACTGGTGGGGAGTCGCACATGTGTGTGTCTATCCTATACGCTATGCTATACCTATATGGTGTGCAACGAGACGAGACTCACTGTCAAGTAGTGGCGCACAGCGCTTCTACGCATCCTATCTCTAGATGCAATAATGTAGTGTACAGACAAATGTACTATACATATTCTAACACGCCTCCTTACATTTGTACTGTACATTATGATATTACATTTAACAATTCTCTAAAATTTATAAACTTTTCTTTACATAGTGCTTCTGTGGAAATATCCGCAACATTGTCATTTGAGTCGATTTTGAAAACTTCGATCGATTTTTCTTTTACACTTTCATGAACAGTATGAACAGTATGATAGTGTATCAATGTTTTTAGAATTTTTTATCATATTACCTTTATTTGCAATATTTATTGCACCAGAATTGTCTTCGTAAATGTTTATTGGTTTTTCAATATTTATATCGAATATTCTTAACAATTCTATGATGTATTTTAAATCGCTTACAACTTCGGATACAGCAACATACTCTGCGTATGTTGACGCTTTAGCGATACATTTTGGTTTCCTCGATTTCCAGTCAATTACATTTCCAAATATTTGTATTACATACCTTGTATTACATTTTCGATCTATGATATCTCCAGCCCAATCAGCATCAACGTAACATTCTATAATACAACAATTCTGATCCTTTTTGTAATGCAAGATCAGATTTTTCGTTAAATACAAATACTTTAACGCGCTTAGAGCATATTTCGAATGTGTTTCAGTATAGCTATTTTGGTATCTACTAAGGTAATTTACACTAAAACTTATATCTGGTCTCGTATTTGAACTTATGTATAGTAAAGCACTAATCAAGTTTCTATATTTAATGTTTGATTCACAACTTTCAGCTTTTTTAAGTTTCAAATTTGTATTTATCTGCTAATGACTCTATATACTTCGTTTGACTTAAAGATAGTTTATTCTCTAGATAATTGTAGTTAATATTCATTCCAAGATACTCTTTGATTTCTCCTAAATCTTTCATTTTAAATTTATCTGATAACAGTTTCTTCATACTTAGTATTTTTCCTTTGCTTTTACTACAATTTAACAAATCATCTACATAGATCAAAATATAAATTTCATCATTCTCTTTTCCTTTTTTATATAAACAGAGATCTGCATTACTTCTCTTAAAACCTAATTTTGTAATACACTCATCAAAGCACTCATACCAGTCTCTAGGACTTTCTCTCAATCCATACAACGCTTTTGACAATTTGTATACTTTATTCAATCCATCTTCGTAACCTTTGGGTTGATATACATACACTTCCGAGTTTATTTTTCCATTTAAGAAGGCAGTTTCTACGTCCATTTGCTCAATTTTTAAACTATTTTGACAACAATATGAAAGCAAAATTTTTAATGTTTGATTCTTTACAACTGGAGCGTATATGTCATCAATTACATCAGTTTGTTGAACCTAGCCTTATATCTATCGTCTGATTTTCTCGTGTAAATCCATTTAACGTCCAAGACTTTTTTTATCTTTTACTTTATCTACTAATTTCCAAGTTTTATTTTTATTTATACACTCTATTTCTTGATTCATGGCTTTTTGCCAATTTTTAAGTACACTGAAAATACCTTAGGACATCAGATGCACGATTTGGCGCTATCGAGCGCCCCCTAGATTTTCGTGCAGCGGATTTACGAGTGTCGGGCTGCAGCAGCCCGAAATCGCCGTGCTGCTTTTTTCCGCATCTTCTACGACATAATGCAGGCAGGCAATAGTAATGAGCGGCGCGAGGTAATGCGAGGCGGCGCGAGGCGGTCTGAGGCAGTGCGAAGCGGATCTTGATTGCAATTTTTAAGGAAATAAAAAATTATATATGCTTTATATTATACATTTCTTCATTTTAATCATTCTTTATTATTATAAAATGTAGGATCACAGTCCATAACTCGTAGATATATAATGAACATTTTTTTTTAAATTGAAAATACAGGAGCTATGAATGGTGTGATTTATAATAATTTTTTTGTTACATTCCTGAACAATAAATGCATGGTAGTGCTCATCAAATGTCACTTCTTCGAATACATTTAAATAAAAAAACAATTTGTCATCAATCCATATAATTTTTAATACTTTACCGAATTCTACCTCAATATTTTGCATATTAAGTACTACATATATTCCTTTTTTATAAGTGAAGCCACGAGCATTCACTTCTGTATAGTAAGAGCATCGTTTACATTTTTCTCTGTCATCAAAATAAAACTCTGTGACTTTATTTTTGTCGATCGAGCCAAGCTGAATTTTTTTATCAAAATTTGCAGAGTCCATCATTTCACATAATTTTAACATCTCTTTTTTAGGTATTGTGACTAACAAATTTTTATTAGAATTGGTAGATGTAGCAATAGTCTTTAGCAGACGATGCCGTGGCTCAAACCGCATACACCAAAAGTATTTTAAATTTAATTTTCCACCTAACTCCATGTATAATTTTAGTATTTTGCTTCCTCCTCAAGAGGAAGCTTTGTAATAGTAAAATTTTCAGTTTTGCTAATACTTCGTGGAAACGCATTTGGAGGTGTTTGTACATCGTAATAAAATTTGACATGCATATATTTTTTCTGATTCTGAATTTAGGTCATTTTTTGTTTTATGATTCTGACCATTGTATGGCCATATTATAGCCATTTTTCTATTTTTGAAAAAATATTTTTGCTTTTTTATAATGATATGATTTATACAATATATTCAACAATAGTGTATCTAAAAGAACATAAATTTGTCTACTTTTTCCCGCAAGATTTTCTAGATTGACTGATCTGTTCATTTTTTATGATATAAAAGGTAATTTTTCGGAAAATAAACATATATAACTCAAAAATAAATAGTTAAATGTTTTGAAAAAATTCACGACAATAAAAAACAACGATATCTACTAGTTGTAAAAATTTAAGCAATTTTGGCGACTAGTTTTTTGAGATAAAAATCAAAACTAAAAAAAATGTTTTTTTATGTCGTACGATTACGGGAGTAAAAAAGGTTAAATTGTGTTGAAATTTTAGGAAAGATTGATCTTTGATCACTTCGGCTAGGTTCCTTTTGTAGCTTATGAAACTTTTAGTTTAAAAGATATTACGATTCAATTCTTCAACTCTCACCCTGTATACTCTGTGTGACTGAACATTATTATTTTTTTAAAACACATATAATTTGATGATTAAGCTTAAGTATATTTTGAAGTCTTTCGTGGTTTATATAAATGCCCGTCAGATGTTTTGTCTGTGTGTGTGTGTGTGTGTGCGTGCGGTACGTATACTGTTACTAATTCAGCATACGTGACATCGATTATAAGATGGACGATGCATAATTGTTTTCTGATTCTTGAAGTCGAGTAAATTTTTTTTAAGATTTAGACTATTTTATACCATTTCATACGGCCATTTTCAGATTTTTTGAAAAATATTTTTGCTTTTATTACGATATGATTTATACAATATATCAACAATAGGTATCCTAAAAGGCTGCTAACCCACAAGGTTTGAAATATTTTCACCGCTCTCGACGCCCGCGTTCTCTCGTCTTAAGAGAGCTCGGGGCTCCAGTCCCGAGCGGATCTCCGGTGAGACCACTCTCCCAGGAGCTATGGAATATAGAAAACTATTACAAGTGTCTAAAAGGCGACTGTGGGAGTACTGAAATAAGCTTTTGAATTTTAATAGGCGATTATGGGAATACAGAAAAAAACTTCAAGGGTCTGAAAGGCGGCTGTGGATATGTAGAAATCTATTGCAAATGTCAAAAAGGCGACTGTGGGAATACAGAAAACGATTACGATGGTCTAAAATGCGACTGTGGGAGTGCTGAAATGAGCTTTAAAATTTTAAAAGACGATTATGAGAGTATAGAAAACAACGTCAAGGGTCTGAAAGGCGGCTGTGGGTATGTAAAAATCGTGAAAAAGAATTTTTTTGTGAATAAGTTATTTTTCACAAAAAAATGAAGCCACCCGCAATTTTGTAACTTGCAGTTGTTAACGTTATTAACGGTTCCGCAATTACTGGTATTTTTTTTATTACGATATATGTAAGTTATTTTAGGAGTTCACGGAGCTCTATCCTTTTGATATCCACCTTAACCCCCACTTCCCTGTTACCCCTCCCCTACAAGTGTCTTCCTAACCTATCCTTTTAGTATCGAATAGTAGCGAATATTTAAATCAAAGAATGAGTTGACTGTCCGATGTAATTATCTTCCACTAGCAGAATAGGAGGAAGCTAAGTGCCAATGACTTGGCAGCGGTTTTTCCACTACTACGGCTAATGTTTTAGCGTTTGCAGAAATAACTCGAGGTGAAAGTAGAATATTCATCCATTGTCTCAAATATTTATAAAGCAGCCAATGCTAATCATTTTCGGGCACAAACTCTCCCACAAATAAGCCAAAAAATCAAACTATTGTTATCATTTCAGAAGCTGATAAATTGTTTAATTCTAATTTGTTTTTAATTCTATTAATAGATATGACCGGTGGTACATTTACATTTGTATATGGATTATAATCGTTGTACCGCCAAAAACGCCTACCTTACAAAAAAGACCAACAACAACAACGAAAACGTGAAGTCCAACGAAATACAAATACAACGGACCTTACCCCAAAATTATAGATAACGCTCCTAAACCAATACGATCGAGAAACTTTAGCAAACAGGTCACGTTTAGTGAACCGGAACAAACAGAAATCCAGAACAGCCCGCCGTTAGCTCGACAACGGTTCAGTGGATTCGGTAGCCTAGTAAACAGGAGGCCACCCCCTACCAGACGACCCGATACCTCATCCGACGAGGAAGACTCAGAAGGTCCGACGGAAAGAGAGGAAACAAAGAAAAATTAAAACGTCAGAGAGTTGCAACATAATGACTCCAGTAACTCCGGAGAGATATTTAATAATGAAGATTATTGGTGGGACCCCAGACACCAAGCACCGCCTAACTTACTAAAAAATACGCCACTAGCTCGATCCACCCCCGTCGACCAGGACATCCTGGAGGAAGATAGCGATAACAGCGACCGCCAGTCAGGTCGACCACAAAAACAACCCCTACCAACCCTAATCGAAGAATCAGATAGCTCCAGTGAAATCTCAGAACACTCGAGCACATAAACTGACGACGAAGCAGAACCTACATCTGTAAAAGTGTCAAGCACCATACCACCTGGAATATTTTATCCAGAATATCGAGGACAGCCCGACAGTCAATTAAGGGTCAAATTAATAAATCAATCGATAACGTACAACCGTGACAATATCTTGCATTTCACGTCAGTTGATTGCGAATTTACCACTCCTATTAAAAAACTACTAATATATCTGGATAATATAGACAAACTAGAAATAAAGAGGGCAAAACCCAAGAAGGGTCAGGTACTTATAACACCTAAAACTACTACGAAGGTACTAACGGCAATGCTTACACAACGTCATTTTGACAATGTGATCCTGGCGAACCTCAAGGACACTTTAGAAAATGTAGCATCAGTGATAAAAATTAACAATATCAAGAGTCCAACAATATCTAAACAAAACGACATGACCGACAAGTTAATTTTCTCAGTATTTTTAGACACCTTAAACCAGAGTCTAAAACACTGTGACTGTACTATCTATATATGTTACGGGCAGGCAACCATACCTCCCGAAGACATAAGAAAAGACATAATAGCAGAAAACCACGACAGCCTAGTCGGAGGACACCGTGGAGTGACCAAAACATACCGCCGAATAAGAGAAAAATTCTACTGGGAAGGGATGAAGTCCGACATCACTGAATATGTAAGAACGTGTGAATAATGTCAAGAACTTAAGTTAGTGCGCATAAAAAACAAGGAGCCTATGGTAATAACCGACACACCCTTAGAGCCCTTCGATAAGATATCAATAGATACTGTGGGGCTACTGCCACAAACACCAGATGGCAACAAACACATCCTAACAGTGCAAGATAACCTCACCAAATATTGTATCGCAGACCAATACCAGATAAAAAGGCTGAAACAATAGCCGATGCACTAGCCCGAAATGTAATTACATTATACGGATCACCCCGAATAATACTATCTGATAAGGCCCCTTCATTAATTGGCAAGGTGAGGCAACAATTAGCTCGACTGTTTAAAATACAGCAAGTCAGCACTTCCGGATACCACCCACAAACAAACGGGAGCCTGGAACGTAGCCATCTAGTTTTAATGGAATATATAAGGCAATATTTGAATGAATTTGAAGATTGGGACAAGGTCCTACCATTTGCCATTTTTTCGTACAACACGAGCGTACATGAATCTACAAATTTCACTCCCTTTGAATTAATTTTCGGTAAGCCCGCTCGAACACAAACAGCTTTCGAACAGACTGAAACTTACACGTCATACCTAACTGACCTAGTATGAAATCAAAACACAGGTCCAAACATTACTACTATCGTAATAGTAAAACTCCTACTTACAAATTAGGAAACAAAATTTACGCGATAAAGGAATCCAGAAAAAATAAACTGGATAGAATGTATAAAGGGCCCTACGAGATAGTAGACGTCCTCGAACAGAACAACTATAATCTAGGACGAAAACGGAAAGCGATTTTTAAAGCACATGGACAAAATAAAACCAGCTTACAACAGAAAAAATTCTGTTACAGATGGAGATTGAACTACTAGCAATCCTGCTCATGGTGATGACTGGAGGATCAACAATAAAACGATACAGAGCATTGACAATAATCCAAGGATTTACTACGAACATCTAGAAGACATCCGATTCACCCGAGCAGACTGGACAATGATAATGTATCTAGACGTGACAAAATTACAATTCTATGCCACGTACCTAAATGTCACTCTCCAATCAATAAGAAGGTCATGCAAAAACTATCAACATGCATTCCTGCGTAAAGCTTTTACCCAATGGGTAAACTATGTCAATAATGAGATAAATAAGGTAAAGGACATCTATGACAATTTAATTGACTCCATCAACGAGGTAGAACTAATAGACCCTACGAACGACCAGCTCCCTCAGTCAATAAAAAAACGTAGTGCGCCACTAGGTTTCATAGGAAGCCTTAGTAGAAGCTTATTCGAAACTCTGTCAGAAGACGACGGGGAAAGATTATCATCGCAGATAGACCAACTGTTTAAGGGTCAAACCAAACTTGCACAATCAACACACGAAGACGCGCACATTGTAAAACATGAAATAGCATCGATTGAAAATAGATTAAACAATACCCAGAAAGTAATCGCAAAAAGTCTGCAAACTCTCATAAGTACCGCAGGCAGGTTAAATAATCTAGATAGCGACTAGCAAGACTATAATTTCACTCGAGAATACACTAATCTAATCGCTGAACTAGAATCCGGTCTTAGCATATACGAAGACAAGTTCCAACGCACACTTGATACTGTAAGATCCGCGAGAATAGGACACTTACACCCGTCTCTCATAGCTACAACAAGATTGCAGCAAATGATTAGACAAATTGCTGATAAACATCCGGAATATGACTTCCCGATCCCTATCGAACACGCTAGGGCGGACAAACTGACCGACATGGCATCAGTAAGACTGGGATTCAGAAACAGAAAATTCTTGATAGAAATAACGATCCCAATGTTAAACAAATTCGGAAACGAACTTTACAAAATTTACCCAATACCGATCCCCTAGAAACACGAAAGCAACGAAGCGTCAGCATTTATATTAATGCAAGCCCCATATATCACCCTAAGCCACGACAAAAGGGCTTATAGCTTCTTATCGGAAGAAGATTTGCAAAAATGCATAAAAACAAAGAGTTATAGGATATGCACACACAATCAATTATTATACTAAAGCAATGTTGAATAAGCACCGACTCATTAGCCAACGAATGTCCATTGGTGTCATCCATTTGCCCAATAGGCATACCCCGACTCCGAATCCTAAGGAGTCTGTACAACGACTCACTAAGTCTGCAACAAGAAATCAATAGTTGCATAGAAGAAGCACCGCAGAACACCTATGCAGAACTACAGCCGATTTCAGTGATTGGCTACAATCAAATCACAAGACTACTGGATTTAAGCCAACCGATTAGTGTACAAGCCTCATTACCGAAGAAGATAAGCTACGATAGCACTACCGAATATATCAGGCAAATTAATATTTGGACGCAAAACGTCGAAATAATTCGGAACCAAGATATACAAGTCTTGCAACTAATATTAGAAGTATCGAAATTAGCTATGAAGGGAGTAATGAGCCCTAAATTATTCTCTTCAGCCAAATTGAAGGTTTTAAGAGATTTTATTCAAAACCAAAATAGAGGTTACATCATACCAGATTTCGCTATACACTCGACTCACATGGCCGTACTGCGAAATGGATTTCGCACCACCTTGAGAATGGCACTAAGCTACGAGTCACGGCTCCTGCACGAAACTTATAGATCATACAAGGTAGTCGAAAAATTCGAAGATTGCATAATAGCCAAATCACCGCCAATCTCCACCTATCTACAGTTAGAGCAGAGCAACGGTTGGCTATACTCAGTGTATGGCGCCGAAAATATACAAGTCCAGTGCAAAAACTTACCCACTACTAACACTTTAATTAGTTTAACTGGACTAATCAATTTAGAAAGAAACTTTAAGGTCATAACACCCACAGCCACACTTATCGACAAGCCAACAACATCTCGGACAATAAATAACGCACCTCCCTTAGGAGCGCGCCCAACTCTAAAACGGCTTGATATTAATGAAGAAACCAAGATGCTTCAAAACGTACAAGCTCGTGCTCTCTACCTATTGGTGATACTAGGGATCATCGGTTTCAGCACCACGACAGTATGTTTACTATGTACTACCAACCGTGTGTCCCATTTGAAGGTGAGGTACCACTACCTAAAGAGTCGAATGCGTTTACGCAATCCTATCATCGAGGTAATGCCCGACACTATTACCTCCACCACCGCCTTTCTTCCTTGAGGACATCGATCTGACGTCATTGCCGCCACCACCACCGAACGAGCCACCCCAACTGACATCATTCCGCCGAAGAGCAACAACACATTTGTTTTAAGTAAATTCGTCCGCACACAATATAATCGCGTGTATTTGTAATCTACGCAATTTTTATTATCCATGTTACTATAGAACTGCCTACTTAAAGTTAAATTTAGCTATTACAACCACTTAATAATCAAGAATTAATGTGCTTTTACCTAATACCAGGTATATTCCTAATTATATTATTATTGTTTAATTATTATATTTACTGTAATACTTTATGGAGTATTGGCTAGATTTGACAGACGAAAGTAATAATGGATAATGTTAAATTCCGTTTAATGTTACAACATTAACGTTAATCCATTGACTCACAAATTCCGTTACAACAAAAACCTTGCAGAATTTCGGATTTCCTTGAGTCAACTTGATCTTTAAATAGTAGTTCCGTAATTATATTTAGCCATTATGTAGAGGTACTTACGTCATCCAATTGATTGACCTCTAGTAGAAGGTTGTAGTTAGGTAATAAAATAACTCCTGATCCTTACGGTATCTGGTAGTGAATTTACTTTATTGTAATCAATTAAAAAAAAAAAAATAATAATAATAATAATTATTGCATCTACACATATATATCTACATTTAAAAATTTCGGTTTGGTGACGGTATGTAATTATAGAATAACAATCAACTAAGGTATAACTGTAGGGACCCGCAGTTCCCCACTACGCCGCTAGGGTTCGGTCCTCTCCCGCAAGTGGCAAGATATCTCGCCGATCAGTACATAAGTCCACTGCGGTGCTTCTCCAGCGGCCGGACTTACCGACCACCCTATGCGTCTAAGGCAGGGTTACCATCACAGCCTTACTGATGAGTTCAGATGGTAACCCGGGACGAAACGCACCATCTTTCCTCTCCCCTCTTTCTGACGGGTCGCGTCGCCCGACATTGGTGACCCCGTCGTTATTTCTTTCACGCATGCGCAGATGCTCAAGTCATACGTCATGCCTTCCTGGCGCTTGTTCATGCCACTACTACGCCTCTGAACGACCCAGTGAACACTCGTATGGCGCACCCTGTGCGGCGTAGTGGGGAACTACGGGTCCCTGCATAACTAAGTAGAAAGTAGAACAGTATTTTACTAACTCTTGCATGAAAGCATGTGCAAACAATAATTATTATATCAAATTTCCCTAATCCTCATACTCCACAGATGCAGCGCCCCAACGATGACACCGTTCTAAAACTCATCCTCTTAAGATTCAACCCTGGGACATATCCCTGCCACACCCAAATGAAGCTGGTACTACGATGCAACACCTGTAAACTACCTCATAGTCAAGCACCCAGAATGGTATATAAACATCACCAAGGGATTCGGTTCATTCTCATGGACGGGGGACCATTCCCCGATAAATTTTCGAAGAGCAAATATGGTCTTTCTGCATGGTGACGCATGAATTTAACGATGAAGAATTTAGCGACGATGAATTTAGCGATAACGAAAACGACGACACATGGAGTGACTCGGACTATGGGACTGAGACATCAACATGGGCCCCCTCGGATGACGAGGAAGACTTACCAATCACAGACCCAATCGCCAGAGTTGAGGATACTTTGCTTCTGGAAAGCTATGGTTTCGCAGTCGAATACGCCTTCCCATGTCATCAAGTTAGGCCTATGTCAGGAAAGTGCGAATATTGTAACCGCTGTAAATGTCTCTCCTCAAACGATCATAAAATACGTAAGAAACCCACAGCCCTTAAACTTAAAATTATGGGAAGACGAAGCACTATTGAATTCACTAGGTCCAATGGGTTTGGCAGCAATAGAAGGAATGTATTACGTCGAAGAAGAAGACATCTAGCCAATATCCAACCTTCCTATGCCTAAATCTCTGTACTCTTTCCCAAATTTTCCTATGCACAGAAACAAAAATAGAGATAGAAATGATAAAGTAAACAAGATACACTTAGTTACAACTTACGTTGAACCCCAACATTGTAAGAGAGGAGAGATACGCTCTCATGGGGATAGTTACTAAGTAAGATGAAATAGGGTCCAGCTTGCCGAGGACGCCAAAGTTTTCGGCCTGGGGGGTGTGACGAAAGAGTAACTTTTGTCGCACCTAGCCCCCCTTTATTTTTAGTTTTAAAAATTTTTACATGCCTCACTTGTCAATAGGGAAAACACGTGCCGACGACTAGATGCGTCGTGTACACAGTTTATGTCTGTATTTTTAGAACTCGTCCCTACTGGCAAGTGAGCATCCAGCAAACAAAGCGGCGTCGCCTCGAGGAAAAACCCCGAGAGCGGCGCACAATTAGTTGCAGGTTTAGGATTATCACCGGGCACTAACGACGAACGCCCCGAGAGACCGAGTGCTATTCTTAGGATTCTTTCTGCTTGGCTACGCTAATAATAAAGAATATTGGAAGCAGGGTTGCATGCAAATAATGGTGAACACTCCGCTTACGTTCTCAAACTGTCGGGCTGGTTTCGCCCGCTCGTTCATTTATTTAGACACTTTAATCTTTTTACAGCCGCTCGACCTTCGCGTGGTCGAGGTACGTGTATCAGTGTGTGTGTGCTCGCGCTCGGGTTTCGGCGTGACAAAACGATCGCTGAAACCGTTACTAGTATCAATCTCAATCGACACGACTCTACTCTAGCTACTCGGGCTATCGCGCCTCGTGCGTCTCGATTCCACGAAAGAGAGAGAGAGAGAGTGCAACAGGCGCATTCGTGCGTCGACACTTACAATCACTGTCTGCTCGTCGCTCGCTGGTGTGTCGCCGCCTTCTCGCTGCAGGGATGCGCCGTGGGTTGGCCTCGCCCTCTCCTTCTGGTCTCGGGTCGCCCTGGAGCTCGTGGTCATCAGGCTTCGATGTCCCGCCAGTCGGTCTCGTAGCTGGCCGGCCGGGTTGGTTTGCCCAGGAGTCGCCGTAGTTCAGCGCGACTCCTTCGGTCGCTCGTCTAGTCAGGAGCGCCGGACACGTGCGCTCGCTACCGCGTCTCAAAGGTAAGAGTCCCGAGGCTTGTCTCTCGTCACTCTCGCTGCCCTCTCTTCGGGCGCTTTCGCCGCTCTCGCTCTCTCTGTCTTTCTCTCTCTTATGTCGCGTCCGGACTCGCGCTTTCGGGATGCGATGTCCTTCTTTCTCTCGCGTTATCTAATGGCCGATGCTTCGCTAGCGGCTCCTGTCGCTATAGTACGTTGTCGACGGGTATGTGTGTGCGTGCGTGTATGAGTGTATGTTATACGCGCGTCTGCGTGCGCTGGCGTATGCCGCTGTGATGTGTGCGTGCCGTATGCACTGTCACACAACAACCAATAAAATACTACCATACAATTAATAGAAGGACGTTCGTGTGCATTTAATTGACCCACAATAATATTCTCGAAGGAAGACCGATCAATACTAAGGGATAACGAAAATGTAAGTACACTAAGTACATTATATTTAAACTCGGTCTTGTTATTTCTTGCCGCGTACATAGTACGTACAGGACAAACCACACGCAATAAAATGCCACGTTACCGACGCGTTAAACGCATTATTTACGCATATAATTCTTTCGGATTTGCACTCCGCTCGTGCAAATCACTCTGTACTTTCTCCTCCCGAGATCGTCACAAGTGCTTAGAACCCACTCAAACTCTGTGGGTAGAGTATAGTATAACTCTTCGTTACTAGACGTGAGTTGAACGTAGTACAGTAACAGGGAAGGACCGCCGAGCGGCATCTCCGGCGAAAGCAAGTGAAGTAACCTTCATCTGTGCAGTTGACCAACCTTATTCATTATTGCCACGAGTAATCGTGTAGATTAGACCAATCGGCATCTGTCGCACCGAGAAGGAGACTACGTCATCCAGTGCGCTAGTTGATACAATTGTAATTGTAAGTCGTTTAGTATAATCATCTAATATTATTCTCACAACATCTTAGCGAATAAACAACAGCAAAAGTCAAGTGAATAACAAAATTTTGTAATATTAAACTGTCTGTGAAGTGAAGTGCCCAGGTCCCAAACCAATAAAACCAAACATTACGATTTAGATGATTCCTGTGTTAATTTATTCATAAATAATATTAAATGACTATAGAATACTAAATCCCTAAGAAACCCTTCAGCCAAAAATTTAGTAAAGGTAAGGACTATAAAACATCCAATCATAGCCACGGAACAGCCAGCAAAGTCCGTTCAGCCATCACAGCCCGGACAAGTTCCAGCTCGGACAGACAAGTGTCAGACTGAGAGAGAGTGCGGATACAAATCAACATCCACACGTACGAACGGACACACTGGTGCCCAGAAGTAACTACACGCGTCACGAATATTATCGAGTCACGCTTATTTAGTAACAATAAGGCTTTCGAGCCTATGCTAGTTTCCGCGGAGTAAATAATTATTTGTAGAACTCGCGCAGCCCGTATTCATACTAAATACGGTCTTTACATTGTCACTCATTGACTGATCATTCTTCTTTGACTTGGTTATTGTCGTTTAAAGAATTAGATGGACAATTGGCTCGTTAGTTAGGGAAATTGGGTCAGTTCAACTACAAAATTATTTACAGGAAAGGCAATTTACATGGGAACGCCGATGGACTTTCAAGACGGCTTGTGAAGATTTTTCCTGTAAGTATTGTTTCAGAGTAGAAGAAAGATTTGATAATGTTGAAACTATTTGGCGCATTATTTAAAAAAAAAAACACTTTAGAAGAATAGAAGAAAAGTCAAGCAGAAGATGAGGCTATTTCTTTTATTTGTCAAACGAAAGACTGTCAACAGAAAAAACCAGAATAGATATTTCTTCAATGGATAAATTCGCCAAAATTTATTGTTGACAATGGGATTCGTTGGTAGTAATTGGAGGAATTTTGTATAGACATTGGGTGTTAATGAATTTAGATTTCCAAATTCGTCAATTAGTTGTTCCTCAACATAAAATTAGAGATATTTTAGAAGAAGCACATGATTCACCATCTGACGGACATTTAGGAATAAATAAGACCTTAGATAAAATTAGAAAAAGATTTTATTGGGCTACTTGTAAAAGAGATGTGGAAAATTGTTGTAAATCTTGTAAAATTTGTATTTCAAAGAAAGGTCCTCCAGATAAAGGTCATGGTCAGATGAAAATTTATAATTCAGGAGTTCCATTTGAAAGACTTCAAATGGATATTTTATGCCCCTTTCTACTTTCTTCTTTGGGCAATAAATTCCTCTTAGTTGTGACAGACTTTTTTTCAAAATGGGTTGAAGCTTTTCCTCTCTCAAATATGAGAACAAAAACAATTGCTGAAGTTTTCGTTGATCAGATTGTTTGTAGGGTATGGCGTACCTCTGGAAGTAAATACTGATCAAAGAACGAATTTTGATTCAAAATTTATTAAAAATTTGTCTGAATTGTTAGGAATCAAGAAGACAAGAACAACACCATTACACCCACAGACGAATGGACAAGTAGAAAGACAACACCAAACACTTCTACACAATCTCACAAAATACATACATGACAATCAGAAAGACTGGGATCGTTGGGTTTCGCCATTTTTGTTAGCTTACAGGTCCTCCAAACATGCGACGACCGGAGCTACTCCAGCTGAGATGAACACCGGTTTTGATCTGAGGCTTCTTTTGGACTTGATTCGAGGGTGTCTACCAGAGGAGGTTGAAATTGAAGGAGACGTGGACTACGTACACAGGCTTCGGAGGAATCTCAGCGAGATCCATAAAATGACACGAGACCAAATCAACTTACAAATGGAAAAGTCGAAATCTTGGTAGCTCTCAACGTTGAATATTCCCAAGGCCAAAAAGTTTGGTTCTTTAACCCTCTGCGACGCTGTGCCTCCCAACACAGGTGCGCAACACCTAGCGCCTCCGTGTGCACTAGGATTTCTTTAGTTCGCGGGATTTTGCACGCGATCGCCGACGTATGGGAGTACGCTGGGGAGAGGTGGGAAACAGGAAAGATGTCAAACACAAACACCACTTTATTCACTTTTCTGCACATGTATTTCGCCCAGCCCTTCCCTACAACGTGGTGGCCTTAGCCGCCCACGCAAGGGTACACGCAGCGCCCCGCAATCGCACACTGCTCCAACCTCGCCACTCCGCACACACACACATCTGCCACGCTAATCAGGTCTGCAGGCCTCTCACCTCTGAACACAGCTGACCCTCTCTTCTCTCTCTCCTCTCTCTCACGTAACGCGCTAGCCCCAGCCGTAGCACGGTAACGTCACGCACTCTCTCGGTCCTCTCTTCGTCGCACACATCACACCACCACACGCCATGCACGCCGGCCCGACTCTCGCGTTCTCTCGTTCTCTCTCTGCTCATCTCCTCTCTCTCTCCTCTCATCCTCTCTCTCTCTCTCTCTCTCTCTCTCTCTCTCTCTCTTTTATTTTATTATTCTATCTTACTTATCGTTATTCTATCTCTTACTTATACTATTACTGTAATATTGTACAACATAATGTACAGAAATAAAACTTATCTAAATCTAAAAAAAATCTCTCTCTCTCTCTCTCTCTCTCCGGCCCTGGTGAGTACTATGACGCTTTGTTGTGTACGCCTACTTTGTACTGCTTTTTCTGCCGCACTCTGCCTTCGGGCGCCTTCTGTTACAGCTTGTTGCACGCACCTTAATGCAACCTTCAGAGTGATATATAATTCACTGGAGGCTNCAACCTTCAGAGTGATATATAATTCACTGCAGGCAACAAGCCTATACAGACCAGGGACCCTAAACAATGTGAACTTTGTCACAATTACTTTCACACCAAGTGTATCTCATTCCGGTCCCTGCCTGTGAGAGGCATTGCGACGTTTGCCTGTGCGACCTGTGCTGACATACACATCAGGGGAAGGCTTGAATCCTCACTCAACAGCAGCACCCAGACCGTCTCTAAGGGCAACTCCACCACCAACCAGGACAAGGCCAACAGCACCGCGACCAGAAGAAAGCCCCTCTCTGCGCCCCCATCGACCAGTACATCACGCAACCAGTCGCCGGCGCGTCAAACATCGTCGAATAAAGCTGATAAAGCTGATGTTACACTGCAGGACATTCTCGCAGCGTTGACGGAGATACGNGACCAGTACATCACGCAACCAGTCGCCGGCGCGTCAAACATCAACATCGTCGAATAAAGCTGATAAAGCTGATGTTACACTGCAGGACATTCTCGCAACGTTGACGGAGATACGCGCCAAGCAGGACGAGGCGGTGAAGGAGCAACGGAATATGTCCAGGAAGATCTCTGGTCTGGAGGAAAGGCTTGGCCCCATCGAGCTGCGTCTCAGGGCCCTCGACGATCTGCCTCTGCTTCAAACCCGTTTGGAGAAGGCAGAGCAGAGCATCACGGAACTCAGGGCGCAGCTACAAGACCTGTCTGCGAGGCCTCTCCCTACGCTGCCCAAGNCCCAAGGACAGCAACAACAACAACAGCAACAACAACGCCACCACGCCTGCCAGTGTCATCCTTGCGGAGATCGCCAGTCTGCGCAGTGAACTGCAGAAGGTAAAGCGACAGCAGGAAACTTCTGCCAATAACACCGTGGTACTGTCGGGTCTATACTACACACGTGAGACCCGCCTCGACCTACTGGCATTCTCTATGCTGTCGGCCCTAGATCCTTCTGTCCTCAGAAGGGACATCGCAGGAGCAAGGGTCATGGGAAGACTTAACGCAGCCACTGCCACCTCGGCTGCAGACAGCAGACCTCCACCGATTGCTGTCACCCTGTCGTCCCACGCCCTTGTTCGTTCGACCATCATTGCGAAAATCAAAAAGGGCAAACTCCACACAGCAGAGTTAGACGCTGGAATCCTCGAGGAAGCAAAGGCCCTAGCCCCAGACCATCAAGGGCTAGTGAACATCAATGAGCTGCTTCCTCGAGAGACTCATAAGCTTCGCGTCAGGGCCAGACTGGAGGCCAAGAGAAGGAACGGTTGCAGAACCTATGTACGGGATGGAACTGTTTACATCCGTTCTACGGAGGATACGGAAAGGGCCACCATCATCACCAGCGACGAAGACCTGACAAGTTTTTTGTCCCTGTGGCCGCCGGACAACATAAACCACTGAAGACAGTTCATCTCGTCCCACCAGCACCACCATCAGCACCATCAGCATCATCTACTACATCATCGGCCACATCCTCATCAGTTTCCAAGGTAACTCTGTCCAAGGGTTTAAGGGCCTGCCACTTCAATGCTAACTCCCTCACGGGTCACATTGGGGCGGTTAGGCTCTTTTTGTCCACTCGTCCCTCCTTTCACGTAATAGCTGTGACTGAAACCTGGCTAGACGAAAAGGTTAAAACAATCCCTTTACTTGACGACTACATACTATATAGACGGGACAGAAACAGAAATGGTGGAGGTGTGGCCCTCTACATACACAATACTTTGACTGCTACCATCATTGCATCATCTGACGGTACATGGTCTGGCAGGCCGGGGAAGCCGGAGTATCTCTTCTGCGAGATTTCTGCCAAGGGAGTATCTCCCATCTTTGTCGGCGTTGTTTATCGTCCACCACATGCCCCTTTCATCCAGGGCAATGATTTCATAGAGAAACTCTCTACACATATGCACTGCTACTCCTACAAGCTGATCATGGGCGATTTCAACGCTGATCAACTCTCCTCTTCCGAAGATGCTAAGTTCATCAGAGCCTTCATAGAGGGGAACTCCCTACAGTCGGTTCCTTATGGCGCCACGCATCATAAGCAGGAATCCGACACCTGGCTGGACCTCTGCTTGATAGACGAGCAGGATCGCCTGCTTGAACACTGGAAGTCAGACACACCCTTCATAAACGGACATGACCTCATAACGGCCACTCTCGACGTACAGATGCCACGACACGTACCTAAAACCTTCACCTACAGAAACTACAAAGGCATCTGCGCCGAGAAACTGAGGAACCACCTCGGGGCATGTGACTGGTCATCCCTCGCCACTTCATCACTCGACGAATGCATTGCTGTACTCAACACCAACTTAACTAACGCTGTAAATCATCTCGCCCCATTACGCACAGTGACACCTGGACAGAAGCGCCACCCGTGGTTCACCACGGCTCTTCGTGAACTTGTAAAAGAACAGGCTCTACAGGCGATTCCGTAGATCACGTCTCCCATTGGATCTATTTTTTTATAGACTCGCCAGGGATGATGCTCACAGACAAGTCGAGGAGGCTAGGCTGAACTATTATCATTCACGCCTGTCCTCCCTGACAGATGTCGACGAGATCTGGAGAGCTAGAGAAGCTTGGAATAACATCTTCCAAGCTAAAACCACCTTCTCGCTTCTCAAACGAAGACCTCAATATGCATTTCTGCGGCATTTCCAACAACCCGCAAGCTCCAGCTGTTGAGGATTATCTGCGTACCCTCGAGAGTCTGAATTTCCCTGAACATTTCAGTTTTAGGGAGATTACGGAATCGGACGTTTTAGCTGCAATAACGCACTTTGACTCCCAGGCCAGAGGTAGCGACTGCATCCCACAGGTTGTTATTCACAAGTCCCAGCCAGTACTCGCTCCCATTCTTCGTCATATTTTTAACCTGTCATTGAGCGAGTCGTGCTTCCCCTCTGACTGGAAAAAGTCATTAGTGCACGCACTAAACAAAGTCAGCTCTCCTACATCTCTAACTGACTATCGTCCGATCTCTCTTCTATGCTTTCTGTCAAAGGCGCTGGAGTGGCTGGTGCATAAGCAAATCTCTGAGTACCTTGAGTCCAGGCTTTTTCTGGACGATTTGCAAACTGGTTTTCGCACTGGCCATAGCACTCAGTCTGGCCTACTCAAGCTAACGGATGAAGTCAGGCGTGGCATTAATAACAAGAAGGTAACTCTTCTTCTTCTCTTCGATTTCAGTAAAGCCTTTGACACTGTATGTCACGTCAAGCTTCTCCGAAAGCTAACACACTTCTGTTTCTCTAAGCAAGTTATCCGCTGGGTTGCCTCATATATCACAGGCAGAAAACAGGCAGTCGTTGGTGATGACGGCGAGCTCTCCACCTTTCGCCCTCTCAAAACGGGATACCATAGGGATTCTCCCTGTACATCAACGACATCAGTTTCTGCCTGGACCCCGATGTATCACATCTCATCTACGCGGATGACTTGCAAATCTACAGCCAATGCCACCTTGAGGAGCTCGACTCTTGTTCCGCGAAGATGTCAGCTAACGCCGAGAGGATTACAGGTTGGGCTGCACAAAATCATCTAAAGCTAAACGTTCTTAAAACTCAGGCGATCGTCCTGGGCTCCCCCCACTACATTACCGCTTTAACAAATGTCGCTAACACCTCTATCAATATAGGGGGAGCCCAGGTTGAATACCAATCGTCTTTGCGCGGTCTGGGAGTGGTGCTCGATTCTAAATTGAACTGGAAAGAGCACGTCACACAACTGTGTAAACGTGCTCATTCACTAATGTATAGGCTATACTTCTTCAGAAAGAGCACCAACCAAGAGCTGCGCAAACATCTCGCGTAAGCACTGCTGTTTCCCATAATAGACTACTGCTCTCTGGTATACTGTGACCTTACTCAAGAACTTGACACTAAACTACAGAGACTGGTGAACACAGGAATACGTTACATCTTTGGTGTAAGGAGGGACGAGCACATCACCCCCTACAGACGTGAACTGCAATGGCTCACCACCGCCGGGCGTAGGAAGTACTTTGCGGCCTGATTTCTCAGAAAACTTTTCAACACTGCCACACCATCGTACATCTTGGCCTAGTCAAAGATGACTACCACGTCGTACTCCGTCCTGTGAGGAGTGAGGTGACTGCCCTGGACATCCCCCCCATCGGCACAGAGACACTGAGGAACTCATTCCATATTAGTGCCTCATACCTCTGGAACTCCTTACCATCTCATCTTCGTCACAATAGATCTATCACTCAGTTCAAAACGCAAGCTAAGCGCTACTTCCTCGCACAAGAGAGTACATAACATCTCCAAACAGCATTCGTCACCCATCTCTCGCCTCCATTACTCTC